>JAABKJ010007545.1:100325977-100522187 GCA_011634705.1 Andricus grossulariae
TTCGAAAAAATAGGAAAATTTTTTTTTCGGGAAATGGAAAAAATTTTGGGGGGGGGGGGGGGTTGAAAGCTCACCAAAAATGTATCACATATTTTCTGAATGGCCCCGAAGAATGTAGTATTTTCACCAAAATTACTACTAGAATGACTATTTGGTTGAAAGTTTAACTGTTTGGTTGAAAATTAAATATTCTGTTGAAAGTTCATATTTTGGCGTTGAAAGTTCAACTGACATCTTTCTTAGTAAAAATTCATATTTTTCGGTTGAAAATTGATCTACTCACTTGAAGGCTGAATGAGTTTGTTCAAAAATAGTTTTTTGGTTGAAAACTCATATGTAATTGGAGTTGAAACTTCATCTTTATGGTCGAAATTTTAACTATTTTGTTGAAAATTCGTTTTTGCTCTGGTTTGAAATTAATTTTTACATTTTCATCAGAGAAGGTATTAGATTTGTGTAAAATTTGACTCCCCATCACACGCTTTTGTCAAATGTCCACGTTTTGAGAACCTCTGAAACCAAAAAACAGGTTCTCACGAATGTGTCTTGGACTTTGGTACACTCTTTCAGTGTCGGAAACTAAAGGTCAAGTTCGTAAACCAGCTATTTTGGATGATAATTCAAAAAGATCGACCATTTTCAAAATCGTTGAGACTATTTGTTTATATGATTTAAAAATTCTATGTGAAGCCTATCATAGTAATCGGAATTTCGAACAATTTATCTCTAAGACTTTTTTTGATGAGAAGAAAATTATCAGATTTATAGCATTTTCAAAATTAAATTCTCAAAATGGTTGAGACCATTTGTTTTTATGATTTAAAAATTCTATGTACAGCTACTCATAGTACTCGGAATTTCGAACAATTTATCTCTACGATTTTTTTGGATAAGAAGAAAATTATCAGATTTATAGCATTTTCAAAATTGAAAAAAAATATGCCCACTGCGCGGGCACATTCTCATTACGCGCTACGCGCGCGGCTCGCTTCGTTCGCAAGTTTGAGCGCGCTTAGGGCGCGCGACTGTTGGTTCTTGTGCTTCGCGCTCGATAACGTATTTTCCTCGCTCTACGCGCTCGTTCTTTGTATTTTCCACACATTTGTGCACGGACTTTTTAAAATTAAAGGTCGAAGCGTTAACAACTGTAATTTGATGATTGTAAATTCTCTTTTGTTAAAGCTCTTCCGACTTTAACGAATACATTCTCATTACGGATCTCGTGCTTCGCACTCGATTTTGTCCGAAATGTGAACTTTTCCACATTATGTTCAACACTATTATATCTTATGTATATTATTATATTTATTTCTGTACCTCGATCTGGTACTGCTTATTCAGATGTTGCAAAATAATGTACAATTTTTATTTTTGATGATGACTTTATTATTTTCTCCTTACTTTGTACTAATTTTTATTCGCAGCTTCCCTGAAAATGCGCCCAGTTTAAGCGCGCAAATCAAAAACTATAATTCCACCCCGTAATAAACTACAATCATAAAGTGAAATTAAATACGTTTTTTTCTTGACTTTGAAGAGGGTTCTCAAAGCACCTACGACCTTGACGATTATATTCTCACTGCGATATTAGCACTTCGCGCTCAACAGCTACGTTATACAGACGATTGCTTTTGAAAAATAAAACCATGTATACAAAATGAAACAGAAAATTTTGTTTCCAAATTTGAAAATGCTCTTACTTTTTGAATGTTCGTCGAATCAAAAAATTTCATTAGGATAGTTTCGAAATATATTTCATATCTAGTAAAAATTTTGATTGAAATTTCAAAAGTATATAACTTTCTGAATTTTTATCGAAATAAAAAATTTCATTTGGATAATTTTCAAGCCTCTCTCCCATATAAAAGAAACTTAGAAAAAATGTATGAAACTTGAAAAAAATTTATAAAACTGGAAAAAAATTGTTTTCTTAAAATTTTGAAAATGCACTAAAATTGTTAATTTTCTTTGGAAATATCTGGTTAACGAACTGAACCTTCATTCTAGGACCTTCAAAAAGTTTATTGAAGGCTGACTCGATTTGACAAATCCTTCAAAAGTTAGCATGGCTACAACATTCAGGTAACCATACATACATTCGTACAGACATGCAAACAGACATAAATACAGACATACAGATAGACAGACACCAACAAAATTGTATGGTTTTCGGATTCTGTGAATGCCGAAACGTGAAGATCCGTTAAAAACCATAGATAAAAAATTTGGACGATGACATTACATTCTCATGAATGAGAATGTAAAAAAAGGAAATGAAAATATTAAGACAAACAACGATCGATATGAAAACAAGTCAGGAAAAGAAAAACGTTGTTTTTGTAAGCAATACACGATTATCATAACAACTTTTTGAATTTTCTTGAAAAATCGAAAATTCACATTTTGATCGCACAAAAAGTAAGGAAAAATAAAAAATTTCATTTTGCGTTCAAACTAAGCAAGAAAAAAAAATATTTGACAAAAATTGTGCACCCAAAAAAGATATATGGATTTTTTATTACCTAATTTTTGATAGACCGCGTGGTTTTTGTTTTATTCATGAAAAACAACATTATAATAAAAAAATCAATTTTTTGGACAAACGACACAAGCTACAAAAAAAGATGAATTGACAAAAATTATGCACCGAAAAAGGATCTACAAATTTTGTATCAATCTCTTTTTGATAGGATGCCTAGTTTTGGTTTTAATCATAAAAAATACCATTTTTCTTTAAATTGTGGAAAAGCGACACAAGGTAGAAAAAAATTAATAAACAAAAGTTTTTCACCCAAAAAGGATCTGCACATTTTTCATGAATTGTTTTTTGTAGTATGCGTGTTTTTTGTACAAATCGTAAGAAATAAAATTAAAATAAACAAATTAATTTTTTGGAAAAACGACACACGGGGCTATAAAATGTTATTTAACAAATTCTTATTTATAGGATGCGCACTTATTTAAATTCTAAAAAAAAGACAATAAAAATACATCTGTTTCAATATCAATGCATATTATGAATTGTAATGATATACATTAATTGAAATGATACATTTTTTAGGGTAGCTGAGAATAAAAATTAATCTATATACAGTGAACTATCCCCTATTTCAAGTTAACCCTATTTCAAGTCCCCCATACAAGGCTATTTCAACTTGCGCAGTTCGATCACCTCCCACCATGATGCTTGTACGGTCTCCTCCGCGTCAATGGCTGATCATGAATTGAAAGGACGCCTGGAGAGCGGGAAACCCTTGTTGGTTTGAATTGAGTATTTTAACATCGTCATCGTCATGGGAATCCATACCACTTTTTCTAGAAAATATTCTGGACGTAAAAACAAGTCATAAATGTACGAATACTAATATTTCTCGTGCACTGAGGCCCTTCTGAGGCGAGAGTCGCAACCGTCTCTCGCCAATTGAGCTGAGAAACAGCGGGGGCTAGCAGTTCTAGGAATGACTAAACTGTTAATTACTACACTGAGAGTCGGGTTCATTTATCTGTATTATTCTTCAAGGCGAAAATCATCCCCAAAACTTCCCAGTTTAGACGTAATGTGCCTGACAGGCCACCTGTATTCACTCGAGAAGCACATCCGAAATAATTGTTATAGAAAGTTATCTTGAGGTTTTTGGGATCTCTGATTACGATTCTGACGTTAAAATTACAAAATTCAGAATGGTGAAAAATTGAAAAATTCAATTTGGCCACCATGGAAAGGCAGAATTCCAGAATTTGTTCGGTCGTCCACGCTCCTTTGGTATCTAGTTTTTTTAGCTGACTCGGAGTAAGTGTTGAATGGGCCTTCTTTCTTTTCTCTTTCAAACCATCTTTTTCATAATTTGATTGCAACGCTACATCGGTTCTTACATATACTTCTTTATAACAAATTCTGCACCTAGTTAACCACGAACTCAACAGAATATTTCTAATTATGTGGTATTATAGGTAGGTAGTACCTAGAAAAATAACAACTGCCACCTGAGAATTGGGATAAAAAACGGACGTTACTGCACTGGTGTACTCCAAAAGCCTGCCACCGGCCACGTTGCGCAACCCGCGTAAATCGAAATGCGCTTGCGCAGCTGAATATAGAAAAGACACGTATATGAATTTTATTATACAAGAACTTTGAAATTTATATACGTAAAAGAAACTTATTGTACACTCAATAAACTTAGTATACATATTACTTCATACAAGAAATTTAGTACACGTAAGCATACTAAAATTATAAAGTATAATGAATTTAGTAAATATATAGGAAATTTAATATGCCCGTGTAAACTAAAATTGCAAACATTTCTAACAGTGTATGAGACTCTCGTGCCAGACGGTATCGAACGCTTTCTCTATGTCCAATAGGACTAGAGCTGCAGATCTTTTTTTATTAAGTTCAGTGCTAACGTGATAGATCAGTTTTATTCGTTATTTTTTTGAGGGGTCGAGTAGGGGAAATCTTCTCAAAGACACCCAGGGAAAGTGGGTAGTGTCGGATTCGCTCAGTGCGCCTACCGACTAAATCTCCTCCCCGTTTGGTAACCAACCCAGAAAGTTATGAACCAAGTTGAAAAGAAAAGAGGGGACATCGAAATTGGTGGTCTGAGACAGTTAGACTGCAAGGGCACTCGCGCTTCAAGCGAAACATGAAAATGAAAAGATGAATTAATTAAATTATAGCGGCGAGACGAGAAGACAGGGCCTTCTGAAGCGGTCGGAAGTTTTAGTCGCGTAATTTGCGAGTAAATTGATGCTCGAATTTGCGTGATTAGGCACTGTAAAACGAAGGTTTGTAGCGTATATGTGAGCTGCATCGGTGATGGAAGGAAGCTTGGTTTTCGCGAAGATTTGTTTGTTGCGGGTGAACCAGGGAATATTTGAAGCGGATCGGAGAAGGCGCATATAGGTGCCTTCAAGTTTTGAAAGAAGATTTAGGAAGGCAGAGACTCTGATAGAAATCGCGTAGGTGCGAATGCTCCTAATTATGGCGTTGAAGGCACGAGCATTGGTGGCTCGAGAATCTGTGGGATTATTGAAGAAGGGGTTTAGTACAATAAGGGCCCCATTGGCCTTATTGCGGGTGGCGTGGATTTCTTTGGACCAAGTAAGTGTCTTGTCAAAAATAACGCAGAGATATTTTGCGGAGGTACTCCGTTTAATAGGAAAGGAGTTTACAAAAAGTTTGTTAGGTTTACGCCGGCGACGTGAGAAGAAAACAGCTTCAGATTTAGATTTGTTGATTTCAAATCTCCATCTCTAGTACCAGTCGAGAACGATTGGAGTGAATCTGTTGAAACGAGAGAAGCAATGACTGATGACCTTGGAGGTTTGAAGAAAATGAACATCATCAACGTATTGAACCGCGAGAATTTTCTCATCAACAGAGATGTCGTACCAGATCAAGTTGAAGAGAGAGGGAGAGATTTTGGAGCCCTGAGGGACACTGAAGGTGATAAGTTGGGTGCCCGATAAGGATTTTCGAATGCGAGCCTTAAAGCTCCTGTTTTTATAGATAAGACCATCGTGCCAGACTCTATCAAAGGCTTGTTTACAGTCCAAAAGAAGCTTTGTTGTGTGCCTGACTTTGTTAAGATTTTCGGCAATGTACTCGGAGACACGGAGAAGTTGATGGGCTTTTCCATGACGTTTGCGAAAACCATGCTGGAAGTCAGAGAGAAAGTTGTTTTGCGCGACAGTCATCAAAACGAGAGGGGATGATATTTTCGGCTAGTTTGCTGAGAGTACAGAGTCGATAGCTGGATGCTGAGCTGAGAGGTTTACCCAGTTTTTGGAGAAATATTACAATAGCCTCTTTTCAGACTGGGCAAAGTATTGTAGTCGCATCATTGCGTTAACAATGTTCCAAATAGCCACGGTATGTTTGCGGCGTATGTTTGTTTCTCAGGGAGCGGATTGTGTCGGAGACTTCTTTAGGAGAGGTGCATATAAAGTAAGTGCCTGTAACAGTGAAATTTTGAGCAGTCTTTCAGATATGTCCGTGAACGTAAGCAAATTTATCGAGGCTAGGAAAGGGGGATCTTTGAGAGAATCTGCGAAAATGTTCGCTTTTTCCTCATCGAGAAAGAAAGCTTGACCGTCTTTGACGAGAGAGGGGAGGTGGGATTTTCTGTTATGAAGGGATTTGATGACTTTCCACAATCTTTTGGGATGTAATTCGGCTTCAGCTATGTAGGAGTCAAAGAAAGACTTATTGATGCGTTATAGAATGGTTTTTAGTTTTCTTTGAAGGGAGTTGAGACGCTGGCGATTTTTAGGTTTACGGTATGACTGCCAATGTTTGCAAGCTCGGTTTTTCTCGCGAATAAGAATAGGGGTGGCGGATGAGAGTTTGATTTGGCGTGCAAAAATGAAGTTGACTGATGTGGCCAGTTGGACAGAGTTTTGGATGTCTTTTTTAGGGCTTCAACAGCTGCATCTAGGTCAGAAGTAGATCAGACTTGGCAGCATTTGTAAGTGGAAGTTTCAAGAATATATTTGAGATGACGGTAATCGATTTTAGATTCT
Organism: Andricus grossulariae; assembly: GCA_011634705.1. Lineage (NCBI taxonomy): Eukaryota > Metazoa > Arthropoda > Insecta > Hymenoptera > Cynipidae > Andricus > Andricus grossulariae. Next base: position 100,332,506 of record JAABKJ010007545.1, read on the forward strand.
GTGGCAGGTGAGAGTTACCCGACACCTTTAGGAGTACTGGGTTGTAATCCGAACTTAGTTTCGAAAGATTCGAGGGTTTTTTGTCAATGACGATATTCTTTGTGAAGAAGATGTCGAGGATGGTCAGGTTGGTTTTTAGAAGAGTTCGGAAAGTGGGTGGGTGCTGAAGGGTCTTAATAGTTAGATTGTGGCGAGTCATAGTTCTTTGGAGAGCGTTACCCTTGATGTTATTTTTGAGATAGCCCCAAGCCCTGTGTTTATCATAATTATCGCCAGCAACCAAATTTGGGGTATTAGTGTTGAAGCGGTCAGGTATTTCGAAGATGTCATTGATATCTGGTGGGGATTAAAGTGAAAGAATGCGAAGAGCACCAGACGCGAGATGAATTTTGACTCCAATTGCTTCGCAAGGGGAATAGTTCGTGCTGATGGCTGAATAGCGCAGAGTGTTACGAACTGAAAGCGCGACACCGCCGCCTTTGGAGGAAGGTAAGGATAGTCAGTATATCTTTATGAGCGTTTGAGTTTTGAGAGCTGGATCGCAACTACGAAGGTGGAGAGGAAGTCACGAAAAAGCTGCTGTAGTTGCGAATTCTGTAGGAGATTGGTGTTGGCAGAGGATTGAGTCTGGTTTTCGACTTGTGATAGAGGACAAACTGAGAATACGTGAGCGAAAGAGCCTTGAGGGAAAGCGGGTTTGAAAGTGCTACGAGGTTTAGGAAGGGAAGAAGTATTAGCAGTAGGTTTGGGTTTAGGATGTTGGACACGAGGCGTTATTTATAGCTCCTTTGACTATAAACTGGCGCGCCAATCAAAGAGTAAGAGCGTTACATGACTTCGAGCGTTCCCACTCCTTCAAAGCGTGCGATAATAAACCGATTGCTTTGTGTATATCAAATCAATGAATCAATCAACCACCACTCCCCTCTTCTTGTGAATTTTCCTTCGGAATAAAGAAAACTTTCTTAGTGACTCAAAAAAGCTTCAAATATTGCTTTTTGTTGGAATGAGATGAGTTTTCGAAAATACTGTCCGCCATATTGCATGCGCCATTATCTTTTTATATATTACGACAAATATGTTATCATCGACTCATGAAACTCCAGTATGACGATTGCCATCGAAATCGAATAAGTTGGTTATACAAGTTTCCGCCATATAGCATCCGCCAGTTTGGTTTTTTGTGGAATTTGTGTTTCATAAGGACACGAAGCGACCCAAGGATGACGTCTTTCTGCATCCATCTCGCAAGTGCCTTGGCATATTTTTGACACGCGGTAACAGCTTTAAGGTTACGAAACAGTGATAGTTTTGCACCTCTGAGAGCATCGATCACAAGGGCACTTACTTTACCCAAATATTTTGGGTACAGTCGTTGCAACTCCCTTTTAAGGTCTTGATACCTCTCCCCTTTTCCTTCTCCTAGACAGTGATGTTGTATTCTGCCAGAGCCAAGAATTCGATCACGAATACGGTTCGTTTCTCGAAGTCTTAGAGAACACTGTCAGGCCTGGAGTGTGAAGCGGAGACTTCTGTCTGAAAATCGTAGTTACAGAAAATTTGGCACTTCTCGTTTTTGACAATTGACTCTATCTCCCTTGGAGCGTTCGGCAGGGCAGGGTCGCGGACGATAACGTAAGAACGACAAATATGGTAATAAAGCACTCTAAGGGCTGCATTATGTCTGTAGATATACGTTGTTCCCACATGGGTGGGACACCCAGACAGTATGTGTTCTAGGTATCCTGCGTGTGCATGAAACACTCTGCTTCTGAGAGACTCTCTAACTGATTTTACGTCCTGAATGCGGTTTTGAGGCGCACACAGTTATGTATAGGTCTCTCCAGTGTTAAGATGACTAATACTGGCGTCCTGATGAAGAAACTGTACAACTGCATTTTAAATGAACCAAAATATCCAATAAAACGCGTTTGCATCTGTTCCTTTTAAGTTATGAGAGTTTTTGAAAATAAAAGTACTATTCCCTGGTAAATCGGACATGTTCTTTTCATTAAAACAAAAAAATGGCAAATTCCAATGACTTATAAGCAAAACTGTAGATATATGCTAGAAATTACTGCACAAATTCGTCGAGAATCGTTACTAATAAACACATCTGCGCAGATATGCTGCCGAATACAGGAATCAGCCTTCAAGAACCTCCGAGTTTCCTGCTGGAGAAACTAAACAACTACAAATCTCGCCAAAATTAATGAAAAGATAAAATTATTATATGATCGTAAATTTATTATGAAATTACAATTAATTGTTCTATAATTGTTTCAGATAGTGAAATAATAATTATATTATTAATCAAAAAGAATTATTTTTGCTTGACGAATAAAACATTCAGATGTGCTATTGAAAAGCAGGATCGGTAGCTCAAAGTGACCTTCGAATCCTGGTGAAGAAACTTAGCATGTACTTGTGTTATTCGATTTCAGGAAATCGAACTACAGAAAGACTGAGGATCCTCATAAGCAAAATACATCTGCGCATATGAGTGTTGTTTTTTCAGGATCTGAAGGCTCAGCACTATCTCAAATCATGAACTTCGTGTCGATATACTTTGATTTCTGCAGATGTATTGTTTCTTCATCAGGAATTCACGAAAATCGCTGTAGATATGCTAATTGAGACCTTATTATCTTGAGATTTAATTACAATTTTTAACAATGATTAGCCTAGTTGAGTTCGTCTTTTCATTATGAATTCAATCATATAAAAAAACTAATTTTTGATAAAAGTGCAGTTATACAGTATCTTCATTAAGACAGAGGTATCCAGAAGAATTTCGTAGCGCGAGAGATAGAGGCAGAAGTGTGATGCAAAAAAGCAAAGGGCTCATGGTATCGCCCTGAATTTTGAAAATTAGTAAATAGTGGATCCTGCTCTTCTGTTATCAAATAATGTCGAGATTTTAAAAGTTAATTCATTCAGACGTCGTTCGGATTATTTTACCTTGCAAATAAAAATATAAAAGTAAATATTTATTTTGTGGAATAACTGCGCAGATCTTGCCCTGGCTTTTCATCAAATTGAATAAAATTAAAACTGTCAGCCTACCAATAAACTTTAGGCTATTATTCAATAATACATTGAAGAAGTAATCAAAATCAATTCTAGTCTCGTTGATTATTTCGCAAATAAAATTGTCGTTTTCGTGGAACTTTTCCCAATGTTTAATTGATTTAAAACTGGATTAGACACACCGAATATGAAATTTAAGGCTTTGTCTGGGCGTTTCTTGAGATTCGTTTTCTTTAAGTTATTATAAATTCAATGTTTTTAACACCACTGAAGATAAAAACGCGTCAATCCCAGTTGATCACACAGATTCCATACCAATGAACGAAGTTATGTCAAATACTGAGGACATGGATCAGTCAAATAGTGTCGTGATGGAAAATCCGACTCCAATCGCAAATCTAAACGAGAGTGTTCGAACAAATAGTAATAATTTCCCAACAGGTATCGGTAGAGGTAGAGGTCGTAAGACACCAACTCCGCCGCCCGAAAGGATGCTCCCTCGAAATTCAAACGGTAGGCTAGAGGCATTGGAGGACTCGGTCCAGTCAATGTCGACAAAGGTTGCTGACATGATTAAAACTCATCAGGAATTGGTAGCCAAATTAATGTCACTAGATTTGGATCGAATTGGATCGATAGACGAAAGCGTCAGTTCCGTACAACGTGTACCACGTAGGCATAGATCCGTGAGGCGAGACGTTTTGTCAAGATTACACGGGGATTCCGATCCCTCAAACTGGTCCGCGGATGATGAATCAAATATTGACCCGATAAACAACCAGCACCTTCCGACTCAAAATATAACACTAGGAAATCCTCCGAACTGATTAGGAGCTTTCGCTAGGTTTCTACCCAGTCAAAATATATCCTATAGGGAGGATAATTCAGCCCCTGGTTGTTCACACGAAAATGTTGAGATCAACCAAACAGATATTCAAATACGAAACGTTTCAATAGACAGAAGGGGATCGATTGAGAGAGAGTTACGTCATGAACACTTTCAAAATGACGCTTTGTTAGACCCTACTGTCCCCTCAAACGCGAGTTCACGATTTTCTCAGGTAGTCGATAATTTAGAAAATAACACTAGAAACATGGCTGAAAAGTCACCCCCGCGATTTATTAAAGTTATAGTCGGCCAACCATCACTTGACGGACAAATTATCGACAGAGAGACTTACGTTACTGAAGAACAATATCAACCAATTTCGCAGAATTCAAATCAAAGCTCTCAAAATCGGCATGATAGGGATCGTAGCATCAGTAGCGTCTCAGTTCGCTCATTTGATTCATTCGATTTACCTTCAATGAGTCGAGATTCTCCGCCCGGACCAAGAACTGGCAATTCACAAACAACACGAGACACGCCGTGGTCGAACAAAAGGCAAAACAGAAATTCTATTAATTCTGATAATAGCGAGAGTTCCATTGCAATGAAAATAGGTCGAATTGTTAGTTCTTGGAAAATTACATTTCCAAGAACAGAAAGAAATCCGGAACACTTCTTATTAATTTTGAAGGATTACTTGAGTATTAGTGGAATACATAAGGATCTGTTTGATCCTTGTTTGTCTAAGATCTTTGAAGGTTCGTACAGGTCGTGGTACTTAGTTAATAAAAGCTCGTGGCGTATGTGGAAAGATTTTTCTCACGTTTTCCGCTATGAATGGGGAGTTGAAAAAGATGACGCTGATCTCCTTCTCGAAGTACACGATTTAAGACTTGAAAAGAGCGAAACACTAGCTTAATTCGCATGTCGAGCCCGACTTATTTTTAAACGTATGCAGTACCCACCTGAATTTAGGGAACAGATAAAACAGATTCTAACAAATTTCAATCCGCGACTGGCCTTCGAGATTCTGAATCTACCTTTGAAAAGTTATACTGATTTCCTCCATTATGCTAATGAACGAAATTATTTGTATCAAAGGTCAATCGAATCTTAAAAAGTTCGTCCACGGGTTACTAAAACCGAGTTGAATTATGTGCAGGGGCAATTCGACTCTGTTGACGAAGACGGTAACGAATCAGAACCAAAAGCGACTGATGGTGATTATGATGGTGATCAAGTCGCTCACTTAAACGCGATACAACATAAACGTACCGAGAACTCGAACAAGGGACAGAAAACTGTAGTCTCTAAATCGTTAGGTCGCCAGAGATTGGAACAGAGTTTAGAAAGCTTTGACAACCAAGCAAATCAGAATAACAAGGCGAATAAAAATGGCTCCAATAATTCTCCCGACGAACTGACAAAATTGGATAATACCAAGCCTCCTTTTGATCGCTCAAAATTGTTTTGCTATAATTGTGGACAAGTAAGACATACGTTACGATACTGTACATCGGAACCACAGCTAGTGTGTTGTCTCTGTCGAAATGTGGGACACATAAATAAAAACTGTCCCACTCGTCAGGGAAACGGCAAAAGCCCTCAGTAGCTACACCTCAAGTTATTGAACAAACGGGCTCAGCCGAGGCTGCACACAACCCTTTTCCGAAAAAAGAAGGCACAAATAAACATTTGCCCCCACATAGTATTCATCGACTCGCTCGGCGTAGAATATATTGTTCTAGTGATACACTTAATGAACCACTTAAATCGATAAAAATACCTATCGAAATTTCTATTTTTGGTGAAAAAATCCGTGGTATAGTCGATAGTGGTAGTGGAAGATCATACACCGTTACAAAAAATCAAACTTTAGTATTTTAAATTTTGTTTGTTTCCCAAACTCTGGGAGACACGACTTTCCTCAATTGATTTACTTAATTTAAGTTAAACATGAAATTCAGTTATTATTAGAATTCAGATTCTTGTATTACTGTGAATCATTCCTATAGCTTTCAGAGTGCGTGGATGGATAAAACGCAGTTGTCCGATTTGTGATATTGTCTGACATCGAGTACATGTAATTTGTGGAAGAAAATCCGAGAACCGGGCGTTGAAAGGACAATTAGAGTTTTTTGAAAATTTTCCTAAGTACGTTGACGGATGAAAGGCATTTATCCGATAACTAAAATTGATTTGAAACTTTTGTTTGTTTATTTTTCGACATAGAGCATAAGCAATTAGCGAAACAAGAACCAAGAAACCATGTAGCGAAAACGGCGTTCCCCTCTCCCCCCAGGGTTTATGACTTCCCTTCACTATTTTGTTTTTCACGGGGAAAAGGAGGAAAATTATAAAAAATATTTATATTTGAATGACTGCGAAAGATTATTTATAATAATCTTCAAATTCATTCATTCACACTGTCCGATTGTCATTTTGATAGTTTATTATAGCATACGTCAGTTTTGACATCATTTTTTACTTATAGTATGTAACATGAAGTTGCTCCGCATGCATGTAAATGCTTTATAATATATTTTCAAGTTATTACCTTTGTACTTTAGATGTTGAAGAGCTTGATTTATAATAATTTTAAGATGATTGATTTTTAACGATTTAGTTCCACGGACCAAATTTTAGAATACGTCAATTTTAAACGATGTTTCGAATTATTTAAACTTTAGCGATTCCATTAGCCTTTGATTCCGTATTTTTAAAGCTTCCAATTGGAAATTATATCATTTTCAACATTTTGAAAATAATTAAATTTTGAAGTTTCACAATATTTAAAATTCTCTAATTTTGACCAATGAAAATAACAGTGAATCTTGTTTTTTGTACAGAAATCTCATTTTTCAATAATAAAATCTATCCAATAACTTTGAATGTCATCAATCAGTACATGATACGATACCTCTTAATGATTGTCATTATATGCAAAATTTATGTAATTTCAATTGAAAATTATAATTTTTAATGCACAATTCTGAAAAAGTTTAATTTTTGAAACCTTGAAATAAAAGTTGTTCAGTTTCAAAATTTTAAATTCGCAAATATTTGTTTCGATGTTTCTTAATTTTCAAATACTCATTCCGAAACGTTACTAATTCTTCAATGTTTAGTTTTTTACGGTAGGTTCTATAATTAGATTAAACTAATTTCAAATGTGCAAATACTTTTTTAGAACTATTACATTTTTACGGGCATCATATGTGAACTCAAGCAGTTTTCGAGATTGCCAGTTTTCAAAATCAAGAATTTATTACTCTTTTGATATTAATTACAAAAACGTAGTCCTTAAAATAAAAAAAAAATCCTTCAATTCTTGAAAATCCTATTAACACTACCACAATGTTATGAAATTTCTTTTTAAAACCCGTGACAATATTATAAAATCATTTTAAATCTTCAACAATCCATTGAAATCTAATAAGATCCCTTGAAGAATCCGTGAAATTCTATGAAATCGAACGATATTTCCTGAAATACTGGATAAATTTATTGAAATACCTTGAGAGCTTCTAAAATCCCTTAAAATCATTGAATTTTTTTTAATCTTATCAAATCCGCTAAAATCCTTTAAAAATACCCTGGAATTTTTTTCAATATTCTAAAACCTTATAGTTCCTATAAAATCCGTCTCACAATTTTTTGAATGACTTAAAATCATTAGACTCCTTGGAAATCCCTTCAAATTTTTTAAATCTCTTAAAAATTTCTCGGAATCCTTGGAAATACCCTAAAATGCTTCAAATCATTTTAAATCTTTTAAAATATCTTGATATTTTTTAGGAGCTTGGAAATTCGTGGAAATCTGTTAAAATCTCTTTAAGTCCCTTGAAAAATCCTTTGAAGTTCTTGAAATCTATTCAAAATGTTTGAAAATCTTTTAAAATTTGTAAAATCCTTCAGAATCCCTTAATTCTTGTGAATTAAATCCTTGGAATCGATTAAAATCGATTAAAATATAAAATCCTTTGAAATCCCGTGAAATTACATGAAACCTGATCATATTTCTTCAAATATCTTGAAATATTTGAAGCCCTATGAAATCCTTTGATATCCAGAAAAATGTATTAAAATACCTTATTGAAAGTCTTCGAAATCTATCAGAATTACTGAAACCCTCTGAAATGAAAGCTTTAAAATTTTGTTGTATCTATAAAAATCCATAAAAAATGACTAAAAATCTTTGAAATAATATTCAATCCCTTAATTAACTCTGGTGCAATCGCTTGGACTGTCGTAAAAACTTCCAAATCTTTTAAACTTCCTCAAAATGTTTAAAAGTTTTGAAAATTTCTTGAAAGAATTAAAATCTTTGACAATTCTATGAATTGCCTTGAAATCTGTTGAAATCCTTTTAAATCACTGGAAATCTTTCAAATGTTTTAAACTCTTTCACAAAAATTGGTTAAAATGGATTTCGAGGCTGATCTGTATGACTTTTATCGGGTCGGTTGGTGAATCCCAGTTTGCGTTTCAATGCCAGTTTTTACAAATAAATAATAATATGGCCATTTTTTTAAACTCAAGAGATTTAAAGAAGAGCAACTCGTCTTTTTTCAGACAAGGAAAAAAGAACCCTAAGTTCGAGAACGTCTGACAAAATTTTTTGATGAATTAATTAATCAAAAAGGATTTAGATTTAATTTCAAATACTTTAAATTTAGAAGAGTTCCAATGTTTTATATTCTTTCATTCAATATATAGTATTCAATATTTGAATTGAACATTTTTTCAGGTATGAATGTTTGAAATTTTTTATTTGTATATCTTTGAAAAAGTGTTAGGTAACTGGGAAATAATCAGAAATTTTGTTTTGTTTTTAGAGGCCACTCTGAAATATTTCTATTTGAGTATTTGAATGCTAATAAGAAACTTATCGCGCGCAAAATATAATTCCTAGTATAAAATTGGTTGGAAATTCGTCAATTTAGTTATTTATATATAAGGAAAGAAAATTTCGAACTCGGAAGTTTGAATGAAAATTACAATTTTTAAATAAAAAATACGAAATCTGTATAAAAGCTTTGTATATCATCTTCATCCAATTTCGGGATCAAATTGATTAACTAGTATTTACTGTGAATTCATAAATTCCAAATTATCAAATCAGTCTAAAAGCACATGAAAGATTTCTGCAATTGATTATAGTTCTGGAAAATCCCAAGAATATTTCAAGCTAAAAATGAAAACAATTCTTTGGCGCCTCATGAAAAAAAATGTTTTTTTTGCGTACTTAATATGGAATTAATTAAATGTTCCTAAAAGACATGGCCCGCATTCGAATTAATTAATGAGACACAAAAAATGGTTTTTCTTCATAAAAGCCCTAAAAATTGTCTAAATATTTATCTTAGAATCCTCGTCGGATACAAGAGAATCATATAATCGATAGAAAAAATGGTGTAAACAAAATGTTAGACAACATTTACCATATCTTTTAGGCGAATACTTTCGTTTCACGATGATATTCCAATATGATGTGGAATTGTACTTAAAAGATCATGGGCAAATAAAACATGTTCTTCCGTTAAGAATATAGTGATGAATCTTTTTCTGGCGTTTGACATTAAATAAATAATTTTCGAAAGAAAATCCTGGAACCGAGAGTTTAGAGAAAAGTTAGAATATTTCCGTTTCGATTAATAAAGCTTACTGCATTAAAATAATAATTATGACGTTATAATATAATTATTTATCATCTAAAATCATATGCTACATAATTCATACCGTAATTGATTTAGGAAGAATTAATTTCATCAATTCAAACGATATTATGGGAATATTTGAGATCATTTAAAAATATTTTAAAACCTTTCTGAAATTTCAAAAAGGATCTGAAAGATTTTAGGGCAACTTTTTTTTAATTTCGCAGAATTTTTTTAAATTGTTAAGAAAAATGTGAATCAATTTGAAAGATATTTTAGGGAAGATAATCAGAAGTTGCCAGCAGTTTATAATATTGCCGAATTTTTTAATTCCCGATAACAGATACTCCTCCAAGTGAAATTGACGAAATTTTTATTAAATTAAATTATATTAAATGAAGTTGAATTGTGTTGATATTAAATAAGTAATAAAATAGAAAATATCTTAATTATAATAGAGTACTTTATTTTTTATTTTATTATGTAAAGAATTTGTAGTTATTTAGATTCGGGAATTATCTATCATCGGGAATTTTGAAATGTGATGATCTTATAAATTTTCGAGAATTTGTAATTGTCGACAATGTTATAATTTTAGGAATTTTCTACTTTTAATATTTTATTCTTGGGGTATTAGATAGTCGGCAGTTTTATTTCTTGGGATTTGTCAGTTGCTGCCAAAATGTAAATTTTTCAAGATTTAGAACAAAAAATCAAAAAGCTATTTAAGAATATTGAAAGATAAAAAATGTTGAAAATGTTCTGAAGATACCTAGGAAAATAAATGTTATTTTTATTTTGATAAATTAATATGAAGAGAATTTTGAAAAAAATTGAATAAAATTTCAAAAGATTTCCAAAATTGTTGAATAAGTATCTGGAAGGTTTTAAGGCAAGTTTTTTAAAATTTAAAAGAACTTTCAAATTTGTTGGAAAAATTTAAATCACTTCAAAAGATATTTAGAAGTTTTGAAAATATATTTCCCCCACATTTGTGCACAGACCATTTTAAATTAAAGGTCAAAGCATCGACACCTGTAACTTGGTGGTTGTGAATTTTTTTTTGTTAAAGCTCCTTCGGCCTTAACGAACACATTCTCATCACGTATCTCGTGCTTCGCACTCGATTTTGCCCATCATGTCAACTTTTCTACATCGTGTTCAATACTAACATATCAAACGTATATTACATTTATTTATGTACCTCGGCTTGAGATTGCTTATTCATATATTGCAAAATACAGTACAAATTTTATTTATTATGAAAACTTTAATATTTGTTTCTTATTTTGCATTATATTCTCATTTACCCTGAAAAATGTATCATTTCAATAAATTTAAATGATATTATTCATATAATTTATACTATCAGAAAACAAGCAGGCAGACAGACCGACAGACAGACATGTTCGAAAAAACTATTTTTTCTGACTCAGGGGGTCTGAAAATGTTTTGTTGTTGAAATTTTTCACATTTGATTTTGAGATAATTGCTGGAAACTTGCGGCTTTGCTTTGGCTTTTTAGTTATGAAGAAATAATAAATAAACAATGAATAGAATCATTTTTTAAACAATCTCTTTCTTTTTTGTAAAAATATTTTCTTAAGGCCATGTCTAGTCGACCCGAAAAATTAGTGTGGGGGTGGGTGGAAAAGATGATGGACTAGTTGTACTCAAAATTAGGGGCGACTAGCCAAGCTTATTAAAAATATTGAACTAGTTATCCCGAATTTCGGGACGGCGAGACACTTTGTTTTCTGAAATAAAACAGATATTAGGATTATTCTTCAAATTTTCTATATAAATCATATCAAATAAAAATTTTCCTTGGAGTAGTTGCTGGAACATTTTTTGCTTAAATTAATATTTTGTATTTGTTTCTAAATAAAAAGTCAAAGAAAATTTGAGAATTTCCGGAAAACACGCATATTTCTAACATTTCTCTAGGAGAAGATTGTTATGAACAATAATGAAATTATTACCTCGTTCTAAGAGAAAAGTTGACAAAAAGTGGAAAATTTCCGAAAAAGTAGCAGTTATCTAGCATTACTAAATGAGAATGTTGTTATAAATAATAATAATTTGTTTGAAGGATTATTTTTGGTAAATTTCATTAATTATTACGACACTCTAAGTGAAAAGTTGAGAAAATTTGAAAATCTCAGAAAAAGCTGCACCTTTTTATCATTATTCTAAGAGAATACAATTATAAATGATAGTAAATTGTTTAAACAATTATTCCTCTCGAATTTAATTGGTTATTGCCTCCATTTTAATTAAAAGTTTAAAATAATATGAATTTTTAAACCTAAAAGATGTATTTTCAACAAATAAAGATTTTTCAGTCATGAGAAAAAAAGTGAATCCAAGTTGATGAGTGTCAAGCTAAAAGTTCATTTTCAACCAAACAGTTGAATTTTCAACCAAAAATGGAAAAGTTTTATTTTCAGTAAAAAGAAATAATTTTAAACAAAGTGAAAAAATGAATTTTCATCAAAATAGTTAAATTTTGAACCAAACCGATTAACCTTCAACTCAAATGATGAACCTTCATCTGGAATGGTTTCGCATTCCGTTCAAAAAATTGATTTCCAACCCAAAAAAGAAACTTAAAATCTCAAAGAAGCATTTTTAACTAAAATGATGAATCTTCAACAAACCAATGATTTTGTTAGCATAGTGGTTTAACCTTCAACCAAGTAGTTTAATTTTTAACCGATAAAGAAGAATTTTCAACTTATTAATAAATTATATTTGCCAAATTGTATAATAATGTAATAGCAGATATTGTAACCAAAAAATATATTTTCTTCAAGTAAAAGCCATTCAAATTCAACGAGAAAGACGAATTTTCAATAAAAAAAGTATGATTTTTTCGTACATAAAAAAATCAGATTCACACCTTGTATCATTACTTAACTTTCTACTACTCTTTTTAAAGCTATCACGCTCGTTTCATTCTCTATTCTTTTATATTTTTCAAACACATTTCTTTTACAGACTGGTGAACACATACAGGAAAAAGCCGAATAAATTCGACTGTAATACAAAATAATCTGTATTCAAAACATGAAGAAGATAATAATTGAGTGAAACTTATTTAAAATATAAAATATCATTTTACAATATTTTTTTTATCAGCCATTCCGAAACTCCTGAAAATATATTATTAATTTTTAATTAAATATTTTTTGAAATTAAAAAATAGGAAGTACTGAGAAAATTCGAAAATGAAAAACATCAGTTCTTTTTTATTGAATATTCAAATATAAATTTGGGTTTGAAAGTTAGATATGAAAAATTTGTAAGAAATTTAGTTTATTTAAGTAAGATCATGCAAAAACTCGAACATCAATTCCTAATGCTTTTGAAATTTACTTTCAAATAACAAAATTGCTATAAAACTGTCTTCAGGCTTCTGCATCACCATGATAATCGAATCACGTGTATAATAATATTTTTTAAATTGAAAATAACTTGGAATATTTGAAATTTCTGCGAAATTAAAGTCATTTCAAGTTGTTTTAACTTAAAAAATGCATTGTTTTTGGCAGTTTCCACATTATTTGTTCCACTCAACGAAAAAGCAGATATCAACTTGATTATTATCAGTAGTGCACATAAAAAATTAGTCAATAAATTTTATTACTTTAAAAAAAATATTTTTCACATAACATGATGACGTAAGCCAGGAAGCTTTCCTAATAATTTTCGCTGCCACTAATGTTAGATTTATGACCAGAGGGCGTGATAGACTCCTACAACGTGAAATTAATAATTGTTGAGGCGGTTGAAAATATAAAGCTAATATTATTAACTCAAGGAATAATAAATGATATTCCTTTCATAAGAATATTTCGATTTATTATATGTATTTCAATTATCACTTTATTTTAAATTAAAAAATTTGAAAAAATCCAAAAAGGCGACCAATAGGGCTTTTGCATGATTTACAAAAATTGCAATTTTCAATAATATATTGCATACACTTTACAATTTGGTTAATGTTTCAGACGTGTAGTCTAACGAATTTTGATTTTTCTTTTGTTGAAAGTGAAAATAAAACAAATTTATACAGCAACATTTTTCATGCATTGTTTAGAAGTCTTGATGATAAAAAACTATTTAAAATAAAGAAAAGCAATTTTCTGATTTCTGCCCTACTTTTATTGAAAACTCTTGCCCCAAGGAGTCAAATAAAAATGCTAAATAAAATTTTCGATTTTCGGAAGATAACGGAAAATGAAGGAAATTGGCTCTATATATTCATTATCGAACATAGAAATTAAAGTTTAAAATTTTATTCAATTTAGAATTTCCATCTGATTACTTGGGGCAATAGTTTAAAAAATTTGAAGTCCAGAAATGGAAATCTTGTTCGCTTCTATTACAAAATTCAATTACTAGATTCGAAAATGTACATACACGTTTAGTTTTCTCCAGCTGCGGTTGTCTTGCGCAAATCGAAATTTTTTAAAATAATTTTATCTGACTCGTTAGGTAGGGTTACGTATTTTTTGAACGACCCCTTGTCTCAAAAGTTATACTTTGCCGAGAAAAAGAACCATATAAGTTTTAAAATATGAGAAAGCTAAAAGTCAACAACAGTGGTTTCATTTATAAAAAGTGATAAATACAATGATAATGGTTACTTTATTGTTACTCTGCAGGAATTAAAAATATTATATGTTGAAAAATTGGAATGTTTTATAATAATTGTTGATAACATTCACAAGTCTTGTTGAACATGCAGCAGATGCTGGTTTTATCCATTAATTGGCTTATGGTCTCTTCTAAATTTAACCAGTTTCATTTTGCAAAAAGACTCCAAAATCCGTTTCAAAATACCACTTCTGAAACTTTTTGATCTATACTTCCACGTGTCTTAAGTACACGGAGCAACCCAAGGATGACAGCCCTCTGCATCCATTTCGCAAATGCCTGGAAATGTTTTTGGCACGCTGGTATGGCCTTATATTTGGTTTATCATGTAGATAAACCCTGCATCTAAAAAGTACCTGATTTTCTCCGAAGATGCCTCATATTGAAAGTTATGGCATGTAGACGTGCATTGTAACATAAAATTTGCTATGGCTTATTTATGATTTTTTGTTATCAAATATTGATAAAGAAGAAAATGAGGAAATTTCGTTTTTTAAAAGACTATGCTGGAAGCTTTTCTATCCGTCCGATTTTTTACAGTGATGGTTCAAATTTAACATCTTGAAATTTAGAGGTGCATTAAAAAATACAATTTCCTATATCATAGTTTTTTTTTTACATTCTCATCTCAATGAGAAGGCATTGGTTTTATGTGAAAATTGCGGCTCGCCGATTTCATCAAATCTCAATGTTTTTGGACTCATCCGATTAGTTTACCCTTTGGCACATAGTATTAAGGCCTGAAAAGAATGGACAAGTTCATTCACTAGCAATTTTCGACTAACGGTTCTGGTTTTATCAATCGAAAATCATGTTGAAAAAATAAAGAAGACAATTTTCTAACAATCGTGTGCAAAATAAGACAGAATTGTTTACGTCAAAAAGATCTACAAATTTGGTTCAGACTATATTTTTGGAAATATTCTTACCAAACACGAAGGAAAAATTACAGCTTTGAAGGTTTTTATCTTTAACTTGAAAAGGTAGCACGTAATAAGTGTGCGTGAAGGGCAATAACCGACAGCAACACGTAAGATTTGAAAAGATGAGTACCCTAGTTTAGTTTTGAAATCAGGCATGAGCTGATATCATAATTTTTTGGTATCTGAAGGTCACAGTCAAATGTTTCAGGTCAAAATTTATTCGCATAAAATAGATCTACGCTTTTAACTACATGCTTTTCAATAAAACTATCATAGTTTTCATTTAAATAAAAATTCTGTTCAAACGCAACAAAATGTATTAAAAAAAATATGAACTTTTCGAAGAAAAATGCGGCTAAACGACTTTTTTCGTTTTTCTTTCTAGGTCTTCAATTAGTTTCAATGTTAATCACATTGAGATTTTCCAACTTGAAAATTGAAACATAAAAAATGGTACCAATTTCATTGTGAATATTAGGAATGAAATCACTTCTCATTGCAGCTTTATATGTAATTAGAAATTTTTACGTTCTCGTCGTAATGAGAAGGAAGAATTTTATGTGAAAACTGAATATCGCGGATTTAATTGATTTTCTACATTTCGAAACCCCCTGAATCCGAAAAAAAGGATTTGTGATGGTGTCCGTCTGTCATCGTCGTTTTGGTCGTTGTTATCATTGTCGTTGTCGTCTGCAATCTGGATAACTTTTGAAATACTAATGGTATTGTATTGCGCTTTAGAACATGTATTAAGGGACAAATAAGAAAGATCGAGTTCGTGAATCAGCCTTTTTTGACCAACGATTCTGGTTTTGAATACGAAAAAAATAGTGAAAAATTCCATCTTGCGGTCATACCACGCAAGATACGAAAAAAATGAATAGACAAAAATTGTTTACCCAAAAGATCTACAAATTTGTTGTGAATTACTTTTTGAAAGGACGCGTAGTTTTTCTTTTAATTGTAAAAAGTAATATTTAAATAAAAAATCAATTTTTTTGGAAAAATGACACAAGATATGTACAATAAAAATTTCATTAACAAAATTATAATATAAAAAGTAATAATATACATTTATTGAAATGATACATTTTTCGGGGTAGCTGCGAATAAAGATTAATGCCAAATAAGGAACAAAGATGAAAGTAATCATAAAAAAATAAAATTTGGACTTTATTTTGCAATATCTATGTAAGCAATTTCTGACTTCGAATATGGCTCAAATTGAAGTGTTTTTTATGTAGATGTGCATTCAAAAATAAAATCTGTTATGTCATTCTGATTTTTTTTTGTCATGAAGATGGAAAAATAAGAAAAATGATGAAATTTCGTTTTTTAGATTACAGTGCCAAAAGCTTTTCTACTAGTCCGGTTTTTATCGTAAATGGCTCAAACTGTAGGTATTGATACGTAGACATTAGGGTGGTCCAAAAATACATTGAAAGACTTTTTTTTACCCTTAAGGGCAAGCCCCTCCCAAAGTTTCCATTTCCGGAGAAAAAAATCCCTAATTTTTTTTTTCGAAATCCGAATATTAACACGTCAGAAAACTACATTTTCACGTATTATTGTTACTTTTTAGCAATTTACGTCGTCTTTGTCATGCAAATAATTACTAGTGGACAATTTTATTATTTCTCATTAATGTTTAATCAATTTTTAATTGTTCGAACAAATGTAACTTATTCAAACAATTATTTATTCCCAAAAAATGTGAAAAATAGCGGGATTTTTTTATTGAAATTTCTATTTTAATAGAAAACTGCTTGAACAAATAAAAATTGTTTAAACAATGACACGACGTTTTCAACAGAATTTACTACTCCTTGAAATCATTCTACATTATGTTTAATTAAAAAAATACGATTTAAAAAATATTGTTGGGAAAATAATTGTTTACACAAATTATATTTGATTGAAAGATTGAAAAATGGTTAATATATTCTTTCTATATACTATACAGTCAGAAAAATAATTATATGTATTTTATTTTATTAAATTTTTTCAAAGTTATCGAAAAAGAACTGCTTAAGCAAATCAAAATTGTTTGAAAAAATATAAATTTATCAAACATTAAAAGATATGTATCAAAATTATATGATTATTCAACACAAAGTAGCATAGGATACCAATTTCAGAAAAAAAACTGGACAACTCTTGGTCAATTTTTAGAAATTTTGAGAATAAACAATGAGTAATTGTTTAAATATTCACATAATGTTTCTAAAAAAATGTACTACTCCGAACAATTTCAAACAATTACATTTCAATAAGAAAATACGATTATTTTTTACATTTTTTGGGAATAAATAATTGTTTAAATACGTTAAATTTGTTTAAATATTGAAAATTTTTTTCAAAAGTCATAGGAAATATTAAAATTGTCTATTAGTAATTATTTGTATAAAAAGACGACGGAAATAGCTAAGAAGTAACAATAATACGTAAACATTTTATTTTTTTATTTTTGGGTCATATTTGGAGCGCTCTGTGGGGATAAGGGTGGGTTAAGAATAAAAGTTATTTATATGGTTTGAGCTTATAGATACTCCTCTTCAATCCATAAAAAATTTGCCAGGTTTCGATCAAACCCTGAAGTATTAGTTCAATTTTACAAAAATCCTGCCTGTTTCATTTCTGATTTTTTGGCAATTTTCATGATTCAACTTCAATTCCTGCAAAAATCTAGGAAGATAATGATACAAAATTGAATATCACGCGAGATATACCTTTAAATATTCTCTCCAAAATGAACCCAAGAAACTATAAAAATGTTAATTGGTTCTCGAATTATTATCATTAAAAAATGTAATCGTCCTTGACCGAGCGATTTTCGTTTTGCGCACGCCTCTACATTTTTTATGATAATTCAAGAACCAATCAACATTTTTCAGCTTCTTGAGCTCATTTTAGAGTAGAGATTTCAAAGAAAAGTATCTTTAATTTCAGTAAATTTCTTCAGATTATTGAAACAAATTTTTTTGATCCATTGACAATTTTTATTGAAATGAGAATAATTTTCTTCATTTTGAAGTTATTTTTGGTAAAATGAAACAGATTATGTTAAAGCCAAGGTTTCATTAATTGAAAACCAATATTTTTCTGAGTGCTCAAATTACCTTCATGGGAAGAATGTGTTTTCAATCCAATAATAGTCACAATATTCATTTCGGTATTTGGTACATGTTTATTTAAAATTATTTTACCTTATTCCTAATTTCCATTATTATTTCTAAGTTGTAGTGGCTGCATATATTTTTATAATTTTTTTCAGCTTTCTTTTTCAAGTTCGAACATTACATCTTTCTCTTCTATAATCGCTAGTAGAGGAGTTGATGGTATTTCATGATTAATTTTCTTAACCTGACCCTGCAGAGGTGGTGTTTCGGCAACTTGAGGAATAGATATGTCTTCAAATTCGACGACTCGATTTGGAGAATGCATTGTGTCTGCAAAATTGCTCAATTTCAGTTGATATGCATTTAGTAGGCTATAAGTTTCCGTATTTAATTTGCTTAATTAAAATTGTCCTTACTACTTCCCTTTTTCAGTATAAACAATATTAAATTAAGAAATAATAATCTATATTATATTTTAAATATTTTATTTATAAAGGATGGGTAAAATCCAAAGATATTTTCATTTTACATAAGATTTTCATTTTATCTTGTAATCGTACATTTGATTCCTTAATATTGCTTATATCCTCAGAACTTTTCACTTAATTATTATGCACTCGAAACCTTTTACTTGATCATTATAAACTCAAAATCTTTTACCTGATTATTATATTCCCAAAACATTTCACTTGATTATTATATTCCCAAAACCTTTTACTTGATTATTATAAACCCAAAACTTTTCACTCTATTATTATATTCCCAAAACATTTCACTTGATTATTATATTCCCAAAACCTTTCACTTGATTATTATATATGCCATTCGTCGTATACAGATGTCTCTACAGATTCTCTACTAATTCGATACCATTTGTAAACAGTCAAGTAGTTCTGAATTCTCTATATTTGGATTGGTGCAGCTGGCTGTAAAACAAAGTTTTTTGTCAAATATGAAAGTTTGAAGAATGAAACAATCCCTAAAGATTAAAAAAAATCGTAGAAAATGAAATACCGACACTAATGAACAATCAGATATTTTGTATATAAATAATTATAATTTTGGTAAAGCTTTATACAAACGAATAACCAAAATATATAAGTATCATATATTTACTCACGCAAAGCCTCGGGTCTTGATTTGAATGGTTTATCTATCTTTGCGAATGCACATCCATACTCGGTACTTGAGGTCGAGCTTGAGGTCGAGCTTGAGCTCGGCACTGCTTTGACGCAAGTCACTGTAAATCAAATTATTGATCCTCATTAGCGATTATCCACCGAAAATTCATCCTGTTGTAGTGATTTTCCATTTATGAGTCAAGAAGTTTAAGTAGGAAAATGAACACTTCCAAAATTACATAATATTGTCGACGAGAAAGGAGGAGTCAGTAGGTGTGGTTTTTCACCCAAAATAAGTACATCATGTTCTTATCTTGGAAATGAAATCACTAAAATGTTTGAACAAGTTTACCTTCATTTCGTCAACTTAAAATAATTTTTTGAACACATGAACCATTAAAATTGAACGATTTTTCGAGAACTGATTTACTAATCTGACTGGCTTTTTCCCTGAAAAAGATCTATTAAGTTAAGTAATTTAAGACAAACCTGTTGACACTTTTTTAAGTTTTAATTTTCAGAAAAAAAAGATTATCTTATTTTGCGTACAAAATAGACCTTACTGAATCTCATCATTTGATGTGAAATGTAATTTCATTATTTGTAAAAAAGCTTTATGCTCTTGTAAGGAAAAAGGTGAGATTAAATTTAAATTCCATATTATATTACTATAAAATTAGTATTGCTTATTTTTTCGAAACATTAAATGTTCTGAATTAGATTAAATATCGTTAGACTTACATAGAGCTTGATCGCGAGTTAGATAAGTCGTTTGCTGTTCAGGCTTTTTCTGACATTTACTACTGTATACGCAGTAGCAGAGAAAAGCAAAAATTATAACTCTCATGGCTGCTAAAGTTGAAGAACTTTTTAATAAAATAACTTCTGAAGCTATGCGATACGAGAACTGAATATTCCTTTAGTGCGAGAAGCTTTATATACCAAAAATGTGATCTGACAAGCACCTGTTCACTTATGCAGATAAGAAATTAAGACATGCTAGTCATGTGAACAATATTTGGAATACACATGCCTACTTGATTCTATTCAAACGTTTTAAGACAATCGCTGTGGTGTACTGGATGTACTTTAACTTGTTTTTCTAACGAATGTAAACTGGGCCACGACAAACTAATAAAATTTATATTTTATTTTTTATGCTCACTGCCAACAGTAATAAAGTTTTTAATGAAAAACCATGTTTTTTGTCGAATAGAAAAAACGCTACGATAATGGTGTACTACTTCTTATCGCCTCAACATTCTAAAAATATATTTTCAAACACAATTTTCCGTTTTTTTATTTTAAGGAAAGTTGAACTTAAATCTTTTAAATTAATATAATGATAATAATTTTAATGAAATATACTGCATCACGACACTGTAAAATTTTAATTAATTTGTTCATCCTTTCAGTACTGTCCCATATAAATAATGATTTTATAGGGATATATGCAGAATTTCTGTCCTTTGGGCCCTTATTCTGTGTTATTTGGTGACAACACAATTTCTCAAGGTTTTTTTAGATTTGAAAAAGAAGTTTTAGAGGTAGGGTATGCTCCTTAAACTATCCCAAAGCGTTACAAATTCTATCCTTTACGCAGGTGATGTAAAACTATCGTGTGAACAACACGTATATTATATAACATTTTTTCATATACAAGTATGTAAAATAATGCCTTCAAAATAAACGTTTTTCGTTTTTTCACCCTTCATAGTACATTAAAAATTACATTTTCTGCCTTCAAAACTTTTTATTTCAATACACCATATATTTTGGAATAAAAAGTTTTGAAGAAAGAAAATGTCATTTTAATGAATTATTAAGGGTGTAAAGATGAAAAATGTTTATTTCAAGGATATGATTTCCCATATTTGAATGGTAAAAGTTGTTATATAATTTACGCTTAGAATTTTAATTGTAATTTTAATGAATTCAGAAATGACAACGAACATATATGTTATAGTGTCTTTAGGGGTGAGATTCGGCGAATTTGAGGGTGAATTCATTTACGAAAGGAAATTTTTAACGCCCATGTTGTTCACATTACGGTTATACAATATGCCCAATGAGTAGTTTTTATTTTTTACGTCATGTAATTGGCAACTGTTTGAAACTTTTTGATACCCTGCGTTTTTCAGTATCGTGCCCTGCAGCTAAACATTTTTTTAAATTGTGTAGAAATTGTTGATGTAATTTGTTGGCTTTAGGGTCAGCTGAATTGAAACAAATTAGGTTGTTTTAGACGTTTCAGTACATGATATCTTGTAGGTACGAAGTGTTACATTTGGAAGTGTTATTTATTGCTTAAGATCTAAGTTGTGAAATTATAAAAATTATTGAATTTACAATTATTTGATTTCATTTAATTGTATTATTAACTATTGATGAATCTTACAGTATTATTAAAGCATGGTTTTATTTTAACGAAGTACAATCAATGAAAAAACACAACAAAAAACAATGAAAATGTGTCTTTAAAACAAATTATTCCAAAAAGTTGTCAGAAAACATTGCAATCAAAAAAATACTTCTATAAAAGACATTTTTTTCGTGACGTATATTTAATTGAAACAAATTTTTATTCCAATTTCATATATATTTTTTGTTATTTTTAATGCAATATGTTTGTATGAAAAAATAACCTTTTACACCATTTTTTGTGTACGAGAGGAATAATGTTAAGTAATTGATTCTTCTGTTGTCATG
Organism: Andricus grossulariae; assembly: GCA_011634705.1. NCBI lineage: Eukaryota > Metazoa > Arthropoda > Insecta > Hymenoptera > Cynipidae > Andricus > Andricus grossulariae. The sequence continues at coordinate 100,354,559 of JAABKJ010007545.1, forward strand.
AGGAATTATGTCTGTGAAGTAAAGCTTTGTTCCTTTATAAATCTCAATGTAGTATCAATATGAAGAAGAAGTAGAAAGAATACCGATTTTCAAAAAATACTGCATTCAAACAATTTCTTCTCCTTGTTTTAATCCATTCAAAATTTTACTTTGAAATGTTGTGTTTTTGATCATTTTTCAATTTTAATTTTTCACACAATTTTTTAATTTTTTTAATTTGAAACGTACTGAGTTTTCTCTTGCCATTGAAAATTATTTCTGTGCCAGTAGAATCATTTCCAAAATCACAATCTTGTGACAAATGAATTTTCCAAAGAAACATTGTAGTTGAATGATTATTTGATTATGCTTCCAAATTTAAGCATTTTAGTTAAAGCATTCGTAAAATTATGCAACAAACCCAGATTATCAAGAATAGCTCGATGTTATATAAACATTTTTTCCCCTTCTTTCCTCACCGAAGACAACTTACTAATGATTTAAAATAATTCAATTCAATTTAAAAAAATTCAATTCAGATTCAAAATAATGTAAAAATGCCAATGACACAGTTTCTCAATGGATTATGAACTTCTGCAAGTAATTCCTCTTTCAATTTTAAAGGAGTATCCTATGAACAAAAATCCGGTTTTCCCGTGGGTTCTACACTCTTTCCCATTTATCAGACATTGTAATGGATGATTTGGAAAAAAGCTGCTTAGCTTCCCTCCCAATACAGTTTCCTTTCTACTTCCATCCACTTGTAATCCCCTTATAATCTGATGCAAGTCAAATAATTAGGAGTAATCCATTTGTAAGCCGGAGTAATATATTAGTAATCCATTTGTAATCCACTTCTAAGATGGAGTATATCCTTCTAATTAGGAGTAATCCAATTCTAATCTGCTGTAATCCAGACGTATTCAGGTAATCTACTATTAATCCAGCGTAATCCGCCAACAATCCAGAGTAATCCAGTGTAATGCGAGTAATCCAAAGTAATCCACTTGTAATCTGGAGTAATTCAAGTAATCAGGAGTAACTCATTCATAATATACAGTAATATCGTAGTAATCCACTTGTAATCCCCTTATAATCTGATGCAAGTCAAATAATTAGGAGTAATCCATTTGTAAGCCGGAGTAATATAATAGTAATCCATTTGTAATCCACTTCTAAGATGGAGTAATTCCTTCCAATTAGGAGTAATCCTATTTTAATCTGCTGTAATCCAGACGTATTCAGGTATTCTACTTCTAATCCAGCGTAATCCGCAAAGAATCCAGAGTAATCCAGACTAATGCGAGTAATCCAGAGTAATCCAATTTTTATCTGGGGTAATTCAAATAATCAGGAGTTTTTTATTTATAATCTACAGTAATATCGTATTAATCCACTCGTAATCCACATATAATATGAAGTAATCCTGTTCTGATCCAAAGTAATCCACTTTGATTCCGCAGTTGTCTAGAGTGATTCCTTTTGATTAGGAGTAATCCACTTCTAATCTGCTGTAATCCAGACTTATTCAGGTAATCTACTTTTATTCCAGCGTAATCCGCAACAATCCAGATTAATCCAGTTTAATGCGAGTAATCTAGAGTAATCCACTTGTATACTGGGGTATTTCAAGTAATCAAGAGTAATTCATGTATAATCTACAGTAATATAGTAGTAATCCACTTTTAATCCACTTCTAATGTGGAGTAATCCCCTTCTGATCCAAAGTAATCCAATTTTAGTCCGCGGTTGTCTAAACTGATTCAGGTAATCCATATGTAATCCAGAGTAATCCGCCTATAATCCAGCGTAATCCACCTATAATGCAGAGTAAACCACTTCTAATCTGTAGTAATCAAGAGTAATTCAGGTAATCTACTTTTAATCCAGCGTAATCCGATTGCAGTCCAGGTTAATCTAATTGCGATCCGGACAATTAAAATTAATTTAAGTAATCCAAGTAATTGGTTTTTAATCTAGAGTAATCCAGTGTAATTAGAGTAATCCAGAGTAATCCATTTGCAATCTGGCGTAATTCAAGTAATCAGGAGAAATTCATTTAGCATCTACAATATTATCGTAGTAATCCACTTGTAGTCCACTTATAATATGGAGTAATCCCTTTCTGATCCGAAGTAATCCAATTTTAATCCACGATTGTCTAAAGTGATTCAGGTAATCCATCTTTAAACCAGAGTAATCCACCTATCATTCAGAGTAATCCACTTGCAATCCGTTTAATTCGAAGTAATTTAAATAATCCAAGTAATTAGCTTTTAATCAATGGTAATCCAGTGTAATGCGAGTAATCCAGAATAATCCACTTGCAATCTGGGGCAAATCAAGTAATCAGCAGTAATTCATTTATAATCCACAGTAATATAGTAGTAATCCACTTGTAATCCACTTCTGATATATAGTAATACAATTCTGATCCAAAGTGGTCAACTTCTAATCCATATAATTTGTAGTAATTTAAGTAATCCAAGTAATTAACTTTTACTTCAGAGTAATTTACATGGGTAAACCAGCACTTATCAAGCATTTTGTAGACATTTTTAAAATTAATTTTCATAGCTGAAAATTTGTGGATAAATTGTTGAATTTTTTTTTTTTTTCAAAGTTGATCTTCATAGTTGAAATTTTATGACTTCAGTTGGAAATTCAACTAATTAGTGAAAAATTAATTTACATTGTAGGAAATTCAACAATTTAAAAAAAAAATTATTTGAAAATCGTTTTGTTGAAAATTTAATTATTTGCATGAAAATTCGTTTTTTTTATGGAAATTAATTTTTTTAACTGACAATTTCATTTTTGTACAAATTTGTCTTCCTTAGTTCAAAATTCATCTATTTTGTTGAAACTTCTTTTTTTTTGTTTGTTGGTAGAAAATTAGGATTCTTGCTTGAAAATTCAACTATTTGGTTCAAAATGTATATATTTTGATAAAAATTCTTTCTTTTGGGTAGAAAATGGATCTTCTTCCTTGAAAATGCATGTATTTTATTAAAACTTCATATTTTTGGTAGAAAATTAATTTTATTGCTGGAAAATTCAATTATTCGGTTAAAAACAAATGTATTTGAATAAAAACTCGTGTTTTTCGGTAGAAGCTTAATCTTCATGTTAAAAATTTCACTATATCGTTAAAAATTAATTAATTCTATTCTTGGTTGAAAGTTTAACTACTTGGTAGAAAGTAGAACTAATTTGTTGAAAATTTATATATTCGCCAAAGATGCATTATTTTAATTGAAAATCTATTTTTTTGGTTGAAAATTTAAATATTTTGTTGCAAATTAATCTTCTTTAATCAAAAATTCATGAATTTGGTTAAGGATTTGCATTTTTGGTAAAAAAAAATTGTTCTTGGATGAAAATTCATTTTTTGTTTTTTGTTTGACAATTTCACTATTTAGTGAAAATTAATGTGCTTTGTTAAATAATAAACAATTTTGATAAAAAGTATCCTTCTTGATTAAAAATTAAATGGTTGTGTTGAAAATACGTATTTTTGGGATGAAAAGTAAACTATTTTAGTATAAAGTTTAACTAAGTTGCTGAAATTCAGTTTACTTTTGATTCAAAATTAATTTTTTTAACTAAAAATTTAACTATTTCATTTTTTGTGAAAACTTATATTTTTTACTTGAAAATTCAACTTGGTTAAAAATTGAACAAATATTACTACCGCTTTCGTCTGAGAAGAAGATTTAAAAAAATTCTTTTCTTTCGTCATAAAAAAAAAATAAAGACAAAATTTTCGCCCCTTCAAACTCAATAAAAATATTACTCAAAATTTTGAAAATAAAAAATGCTCTCTTCAAATTCAGGCAAAAAAATAATGAACGGAACGACTGAAAATGCCGAAAAATTTAACTTTAAAAATTCGGTAATATTATAAAAGATCGGAAATTTCATTATTCAGGAATTTTTCAAATTGGAAATGTTTAATTGACAGAAGTTTTTCAATTATTGAAATTTTATAGCTCGAATATTTTCTGCTTTGGAAATTTTATAATGTTGGTAATTTTATTTTTCGATATTTTCCAGTCGTTCTTTATAAATTAAATTTCCCTTCTTCCCACTAAATGAATATGTTACAAATATAAAATGTCCCTAATTTAATTCAGAATTTAATTGATAACAAAAATTCTCTCATAATTCAGAAACCAACTATATAAAAAATTTTCAGTCTTCCACTTGAATCAAAATGTTAAAAATAAAGGAATTTGCTCTTCCAATTGAGAAACAAATTAAATAGAAAAATTTGGCCCTTACATTTGAATAAAAATGCTAAAAATACAAAATTTCCCTCTTTCGATTCAGAGAAAAAAATTCGTGGCTTCAATCACAAGAAAAATGTTGAAAATAAAGAGTGTGCCCGACTTCAATTCAATTAAGGCAATTATAATATTGTTAAAAATTGAAAAACAATTTCTTCTCTAATTTAGAAAAAAATAGGAATTTTTCATCAAACTCTTTAAAAATGGAAAACTTTGTTTTCAGAAGCAACTCTGAAATATAATCGCGAATATATAAGCGCGAATCATAATTGCTAATATTTTAAATAATTTTTTATCCAAAAAACTTCGTCCACTTTCGACCTTTTTCTGAGAATAAATCCAAAAAACAACAAAGTCACAAAAATTCCAAGCTTCCTAAATATTAAAAAATTTGTTATTATCTAGTTATCAGTTTTCTATGTTTTTAGTAATAGGAAATAAAAATGCCGGTAGGTGAAAGCTCTGTTCGAGCGCGTTTTAAATTTTTTCTTTTTTTTTTCTTCCTTGATGCAAGAGATCTGAAATTTTCATTTTGATGCAATTCCACATCAAGTTATTTTGATAGAAACTTGTGTTCAATCTCGGTTTTCTTATTGTTCGTTCTACACTGAAAACACCGAAGCAGGGACTCTGAATCAATGAAATGCAGGGGAGGGTGAAACAGCGCCTGAGGTTGAAATGAATAAATAAAACGCGACGCTACAAATTTGTTTTGAACATTTACAGGAAATAAAATCCTTCACCAAAAAACAAAAAATGTTACAAACTTTCATTTCCTAGTTAATTAAATTCGTCACTTTTTTCTTAAAATTAAATTAAACTTATTTCTTAAAATGATTGTAGAAAAAAATGAATCTTAGTTGAAAATGAACTGTTTAATTGGATAAAATTAGAATTTCTTAATTTATGAGAAAATTAATCTCGATGGCTGTGGGCCAGAAAATGCTTTTGAAATAGGGTTCAGTTTACACCTACTGTCATAAAGTGTGAAGGAGAAATTAAATTATTACCGCGAAAATCGTGAACGACAGAGCTTAATCAACCTTGTGAGATTCAATTTTTAAGTGTGAAATATTTTGATACTAGTAGATATGAATGTCAGAATTTGGCTTACTTCCAGATGTTCATTACTCATGTCAGATAGATATGAAGTGTTTGTCACTTTTCGTTCAAGATTGTTTTAAAGTGTAAATTTCATTGCAAAATTTTATTATTATAAAATAAAATTATCTTCGCGAATTTTGCATTTCAACAATTTTCATACTTTAAAAACAAAGAAAAAGTATTTTTCAAAAAAAAATAAGTGCATGTTTCTTTGAGGAATCTGCCATTAAATAAGTATTTTATTTTTATTATTTATAGTTGGCCACAAAAATCCATACTTACAAAAAATTTGCTATAATTTTTTGGCCCATAGGAAAAAATGATTCAGTTATCAAATTCAAAAACCGAAAAGAAGACGTGAGCCAGTTAAAAATTTTCGGATGCCAAATCAGAACATTTTTTGGCTTGTTTAAAATTCTTTTGTGTTGAGATCTTTTTTTAGATTTTGGATTTGACACAAATACAATTTTTTCAAAAAATAAAAATTCGTTTATGTTTATTTTTCAGGCATATAAATAAATAAAAATAAATATAAATTTTGAAATAATAATTTTAAATATAATTATTGTACATTTTTTAAAAAACCAAACTCAATTCAAAAATTGGTAGCATTCTAAGTTGAACAAGTTTAATAATAAATTTCAATTCAAATTCAAAAACTTGCGGCAAATTGTACAACTTATAATAAAGATAAAAATCTGAATAGTCAAAAAATTTTAAGATCAATTCAAAATTGTGAAATATCAAAAAAGAACCTCTTAATAAAATATTTTTATTCTGAAAACTAAAAACAGAAAAAAATATAAATAAAGACCGTGACTGAATGTTTATAAAGAAAATATTTGTTTTAAAGTTGCTCAATTTTATTATTACTAAATTCCAAACTGATAAATCTACAACTTCAAATCTTGAAAAATAAAGTATTTTATATTTCAAATCGTTAAAATTTTTTAGGAATTTTTTATGGGAAGTCTTGAAGATTGAAGTATTCGAAAAAAAACGTTCAAAAATAGATAAGAATTTTCAATTGTCATTTTTCAAAGTTGTAGAAACTTAAATCATTATTCTTTAAAATTGAAGAGTTTATAATTGTGAAAAATTACAATTAAAAATTTTATCAACATTTAAGAATTTTCATTTATAAATCTTTAAAATTAAAGAGTTTTCAATTTTAAATCTTCAAAATTAAATAATTTAAAAACAAAACATCCAGAATTACATGTTCTTTGAATAGTAAATATTTAAAATTGAAGAGTTGATGATTTTGAAAATTAAAAATTTTGCAATCTTTCAGTTTTACATTCAAAAATTCGTAATTTTTTATCTTTAAAATCATCCAAATTTAAGAATTTTGATTTCTACACATTTAAGACTTAAGAGTATTCAATTGTGAATCTTCAAAATGGAATTAATTCAAAAAGAAAACTTCATGAATTCAAAAAGATGATCTTAAAAATGGACTAATTAGTAATTCTATTTTTTCAAAATTCAAGAATTTACACTTGTAAATCTTTAAAATTAAATTATTTAAAAAAACGTCAAAATTACATGCTCTTGAAATATAAATCCTAAAAGTAGCCTAATTTTCAATTCTATATTTTCAAAATTCAAGAGTTTTCAGTTGTAACTATTAAAAATTGTAGAAATTTGTTATAAGTTATTATTGTTAGAACTTTGAATGGTAAATATTTAAAATTGAATAGTTTATGATTTTGAAAATTACAAATTTTGCAAACTTCAAGTTTTACAATTAAAAATTTTTGACTTTTGATCTTAAAAATCATCCAAATTGAAGAATTTCGATTTATACATATTTAAAACTGAAGAGTATTTAATTGTAAATCTTCAAACTTGGATTAATTAAAAAAAAACGTCATGAATTCAAAAAGTCAATCTTAAGAATTGATTAATTAGCAATTATATTTTTTCAAAATTCGTGAATTTACACTTGTAAATCGTGAAAATTGAATATCAGAAAAATGCTCAAAATTATATGAATTCTGATCTTCAAAAGCATAAATATTTAACAATTTTTTATGCATCTTTTTTAAAGAGTTTTCAATTGTGAACTTGCATAACGAAACTATTAAAAAAACATTCTAAATTATAGACATTAAGAGTAAAAGAATTTTCAATTAAAAATCCTGAATTGAAATTAAAATGTTATCAAAATTAAATCAACATTAAATTAAAATTGTTTGAAAGCCAATGTAGCTATTTTATTATTTATTTTAATTTTTGGATATTAAATTATATTGTTTAGTACTTTGAATGTAAGCATATGCGGGTGTCCGCATGAAAAAGTCAGGTATGAAGTTACGTAGAGGGGCATATAGCCGGATAAATTCCCGGCATTTAAGGCTCATAACGAACCCTATAGGTTGAAAGACGAGTCACCGAGGCATTTTTGAAGTTGCAACTTTGAAAAATCGTTTTTCGAGAAATAAAATTAGGATAAAATTAAAAAGAATTGTATGAAAGCCGATGTGAATATCTTAATATTAATTTCAATTTATAATGACTGATAATTCTAATTCGAAAAGGAATCTGTATTATCATTAGAGAATAACAGAATATGTTTAACGTCTTTTTCAGACTAGATGGAGTTATGAATTATAAATCATTTTTTATTAATTTTTTTCTGAAAAAAAAGATCTTCTCCTTTCACTACGCTGGGATTCGAACCACAGAACTTCTGGTTCGAATCCCAGCGGAGTGAAAAGAGAAGATCTTTTTTCAGAAAAAAAAATAAATTAAAACTTCTAATTTGATAATTAGGAAATCAAAATAGGAAACACATAAGCGCGTTTACCGCGCTATTTCTGCTAGTAACTGATAAATTATGATAATGAAAATAAATATAGAAGGACGCTAATCTTAAAAACGAAAATAGATCTGTTATGGAAATAACCCAACAGGTGTTGATCTTCATGAAAACCTGACGACAAAAAAATATTGCGTGTGCCATAAGGGTTAATTACTCTTACTATTTCAGGCACACACGACAAAGATCAGCCAAAGAAGAAGGGTGCCGGCGAAAAAGTACCCGTGCGTGCAACTATGTTTGAACCGTCTTACAACAGTGTTACACTCTGCCACCTTCTGGCGCATCCCATTAAATTTAATTACCTCGTGCGCTCGTACTCCCTTTACTTGAATCGGCGCATTGTGGCGCAATGCTTTAAATCCAGCTCGCGAGTCGCCTTTTCCACAACACTCTGCTTCGTGCCACTTAATACCTTTTTACCAAAACACTTCACAAAAAAACCCACTCAAAATTTAAAAAAAAACTTCAAATTAAACAAAAACAAAAACCTTTGGAAAACGCGCCATTTAAAAAAAAAAGCTTTCCATACATCTTTAGAATTTCAGTTATGCCTTATCTCGATGTTCACCAAAAGTACACGTCAGACCGGTAGCCGCAAGTCTTGGTGCGGGGTGAAGAAGGTGGTTCGGGGTAAAGAGGGTATGGGGTGAAGAGGGTGCGGGGTAAAGAAGGTGGCGCGGGGTAAAGAGGGTTGCGCTCACGTCGTCCTCGACGACGGAAGGCGTCGCGTGGTGGGGGCGTCTGCGGCCGCTACGGCAGAACTAAGGGGTTGTTTGCCCCATCGGGAGGCTCTGAGGTCCTCGTTCACCCCCGTCTTGCCCCAACCCTCTCTAACGCCGTCAACGCCGTCTTACCCCACCTCCGAATGGAGAGCTCGGCTATTTTGCATAGGGCCTGCGCATCGTCGGCGGCACACGGTACACCACCCCTTGGTGGGATGGGGTGCCCCCCTTCCGTCTGCACGGGGCACTTCGATTTGTCGAATCCGCCTTTCGCGGCTCTCTCTTTGGCCTTCCGCGAAGGAGAATGACTTCGATTCTCGTCCTGCAGCCCTGTGCGCCCCCCGCAACCCCTATGCACCCCTTGCTCACCAATACCTAAAACCCCTTCTTCATTCTCCTTCCGGACCCTCCGGCACCACGTCCAGTTTCTCTCCTGTCAACCCAACCTCCCCCCTGCAACTACCCCCTAAATTCGTGCTTGTTCATCTCATCGTATTGGTATGCCGTGACCCCGGTCATTCGCAGGAATCGAACGGCGGAAGTTAATTGAATGCCGTGGAGTATAGAGAATTGAAAATAAAAGAGGTTGACCGCTTCAGGTTGAGAAGAAATGTACTGAGGGAGAGCTGGTGAAGGCGATTTTACACTGAGGGGAGATTTCTGGGCCTGATGAGAGCTGGAAAAAGCGATTTTGAACATAAGGGGGAATTTTGGGGTTGAGGTAGCCGGAGAAGGGAATTTTGCATCTAGGGGCAATTTTTCAAGCCGAGGAGAGCTGGACAAGGAGATGATGCCCGTAGGAAGATTTTTGTGGCTGGGGAGAGCTGGACGAAGAGATTTTGCACTTAGGGGTGATTTCTGAAGCTAGTTAAAGCTAGAAAAGTCGACTTTGAACTGAAGGGTGGTTTTTGGAGTAGCAGAGAGCTGGACATGACGATTTTGACCCTAGGGGTGGTTTTTAGAGCTGAAAAAGAGGATTTTTCACTTAGGGGTGATTTTTGAAGTTGGTGAAAGATGGGCAAGGAGATTTTGCACCTAAGGGTGATTTTTGAATCTGGGGAGAACTGAAATAAGAGAGTTTGCATCTAAGGGTCAGTCTTATAGCTGAGGAGAGCTGGAAAAGGGGATTTTGAACTTAGGGGTGATTTTTGAAACTTGGGAAAGATGGACAACGAGATTTTGCACCTCAAGAATGATTTGAGAGACTGGAGAGAGTTGAACAATTCGATTTTGCACCTAGGGGTGATTTTGAAAGCTGCGGAAAGCTGGAAAAGGCGGTTTGGCACTTAGAGGTCATTTTTAAAGTTGGGGAGAGCTGGAAAAGGCGGGTTTGCACTTAGGGGTCATTTTTTAAGCTGAGGAGAGCTGGGAAAGGGGATTTTGGACTTAGGGGTGATTTTTGAAACTTGGAAAAGATGGACAAGGAGATTTTGCACCTTAAGAATGATTTGAGAGACTGGAGAGAGCTGAACAATTAGATTTTGCACCTAGGGGTTATTTTTAAAGCTGAGAAGAGCTGGAAAAGGGGATTTTGCGCTAAAGGGTGATTTTTGAAACTAGGAAAAGATGGAAAAGGGGATTTTACACTTTGAGAATGATTTTTGAGGCTGGAGAGAGCTGAATAATTCAATTTTTTCACCTAGGCTAGATTTTCAAGGCTGGGGAGAGCTGGAGAAGGCGATTTTGCACATAAGGGGGAATTTTGGGGTTGAGGGAGCTGGAAAAGGGAATTTTGCACTAAGGGGTGATTTTTAAAACTTGGGAAGGATGGAAAAGGAGATCTTGCACCTTAAGAATGATTTAAGGGACTGAAGAGAACTGAACAATTCGATTTCGCACCTAGGGGTGATTTTGAAAGCTGGGAAAAGCTGGAAAAGGCGGTTTTGCACTTAGGGGGCATTTTCAAAGCTGAGGAGAGCTGGAAATGGGGATTTTACACTAAAGGGTGATTTTTGAAACGAGGGAATGATAGACAAGGGGATTTTGCACCTTAAGAATCATTTAAGGGACTGGGGAGAGCTGGGAAAGGCGATTTTGAACCTAAGGGTTATTTTTAAAGCTGAGAAGAGCTGGAAAAGGGGATTTTGCGCTCAGAGGTGATTTTTGAAACTGGAAAAAGATGGAAAAGGGGATTTTGCACTTTGAGAATAATTTTTGAGGCTCGAGAGGGTTGAATAATTCAATTTTTTTCACCTAGGCTTGATTTTCAAAGCTGGGGAGAGCTGGAAAAGGCGATCTTGCACATAAGGGGGAATTTTGGGGTTTAGGGAGCTGGTAAAGGGGATTTTGCACTTAGAAGTGATTTTTGAAACTCGAGAAAGATGAACAAGTGGATTTTGCACATTAAGAATGACTTTTTGGGCTGCAAAAATCTGAACAAGGCAATTTTTCACTTCAAAAAAGGGATTTTTTCAGAGATAAGGAATTCAAAAAGAGATTATATTTATTAATAAAAGCTCTTTATATGCTATGTGTATCTAGTAAATTACACAAAAGTGACAGCAAATTTTTTATAATCTTTTTGAAATCTTGGGAAAATCTTTTAAAGTCTTTGTGAAATACTTTAAGCATTAAAAATCGTTGCAAAATCTTTGAAACATTTTAAAATATTTTGAAAATTTTGAAATCTTTGAAATGTTTTGGTACCTTTAAAAAAGCCTTTGATAAATAACAATGATAATAAAAATCTTTGAAATCTTTTAATTCTCTCAAATATTAGTGAAATCTTTTTAAACTAGCATAAAATCGGAAGAAGGGTACAAATTCTCGATTTGAGGTATTTTAGGGGATTTTATAAATTTGGGGAAAAATTCTCAAATTATTCGAATCGTTTGAGCTGAGGGAAAAAATTTGCGGGTCGTAATCCGAAAAAGTACAGCAAAAATTTTATAAATCAGTTAATATCTTATGTTCTCTTTCTTCATTTCAAAAGACAAATTTTTCCTATTGCTTTGAACATTGTGACGACTTTTCATATATACTGGCTTTGCTAGTAAAAAATAATAAGAAATTCGAAAAACAAAAAATGATTTTTTGCTCACTTAAGAATGTTTGGAAAATGTTGGAAAGACACGTTTTATTTTATTGATTTCTATCCACAAACTTCGGAAAAAATTAATAGGCCGAACCTGAAATTTCTTTAGCTTAAATCAAATAGACGTGCTATTATTTGAATTTTATTGGAAAACTTTTTTTTCTAGTCTCTAAATCGTTCCAGAATCGCAAGAAAAATTTCAAAATAACGAAAAAGATTGTTTCCATAAAGACCAAATAGTAGCAATGTCCTTCGATTCAAGTCGAAGTCATTAATTAAAAACGGCGTGTTTTTTTCTTCAAATTTTTAAAAAGTTTTAAATAGAGCAAAAATGTTTGTTTTTTTAAATTTATTGTTGTCTACTAGCAAAAACTGTAATAGTGTTAAGGAAATATTATGGTAGTAGATATTCAGAAGTTGATACATCGCGAAGTGGATTCGAATGCTTCAAGTTTCCGTATGATGAATTTGATTAATTCTTCCAGTCACGTTTTCAAGATGAGAGACGAGGAATTTTCCCTTTTTTTCCTTTTTCTTCACTTTCTCTCATTTTACTTTCATTCTCAGGGAAGGCGATTCAGAGTGGAAATTTTGTGAAACTGAGGAAAAAAACCTTATTTAATTTCGAAGTCAATCGTTTGCTATTTAATTAATCTCAAAATATAGATTCAAAAAAAAAAACAGAAAGTTAAATTTCGGTAATTTTGTTGCTCATAAACATTGACTTAAATTTAATTCTTGAAGAAGAAACAAGTTCTTGGTGGTTTGAAGAATATATTTAATTTGCCGGAAACGGGATTTTATTCAATCCAAAAAAACATGACTTCGTTTCACAAAAAGGCTTTAATTTGTTAAAATAAATATTCAGTAAAGGATTCAAAGTATTGAATTTGATAAATTTTTTCTTTTAATTAAAAATTATTTTTAAAAATTATTTTCTCTGATTTAACCATATTTTCTTCTGTGTAAGACCATACCTACTGAGCCTGGACTTCAGTAGTAAAAGTACGTTATGATCAGCCAAATGTTCTAATCAAGTTTTTTCTACGCTATTCAAAATATCGAAGGACTTCTTATGATGTATTATGGTGAAAGTGTTTAAAATACATTTCAAATTTTAATATACTGAAAAATCATTTCTTGGCATTATTTTAGTTGTTTATTAGAATTTTTTGTTATTACCTTATTTTCGCGCCTCGAACTTAATTATTGAATTGAAAATAGAGTCAATAGTAGTAGACCTTTTTGAAATAGTTTTTTTAATAGTTTTTGAATACATTAAGTATTTCTCTCCTGAAACATTTAATTGATTTCTTAAAGATCTCAAACATTTCGTTGAAATCCTTTGAAATCTTTAAAATAAATATCCACGATATCCTGGATATCTTTTTAAAATCCTTCGAAATTAACTGAAATCCTAGGAAATACTTTAAAACTCCTAAAAAATTATGAAATGTTGTTTATTTCGTTGGAATTTTACAAAAACCCCTACACTCTTTAAAGTATTTTGAAATCCCTTGAAATAAAAAAAACTAGTAATCTCACAAAATTCGAGTAAAGTCTCGTAATAATTCTTAAAATCTGTAATACCTTTCAAAACTCTTTCAAAAATGATGAAATTTTTTGAATGCTATGGAGTCCCATAAAATCTCATAAGATCTAATGAAGCCACTGGATTGAAAGTTGAACTCTTTTTTTGAAAATTTATATTTTTCTGTCAATGATTAATTATGATAACTGAAAGTTCAACTATTTTTTGCAAATTAAATTATGTTGTTAAAAATTCAACTTGAAATATTAAAACAAAATCAACTGAAAAAATTTAGTTTATTGGCTTGGTTGAAAAAGCAACTGTGTTTGATTTAAGTAAAAACTTTTTTGTTTTTAAATTCGATTATTTAGTTAGAAATTCATGTTTGTAGACTGAAAATTCATCCGATTTTTTGAGAATTCATCTTTTTATGTCAAAAACTTCACTATGTGGTTAAAAGTTCAACTATTTTGTTGAAAATTAAACCATTTTGTTAAAAAGTCGGCTTCTTTGTTCAACAATTCTTCTGCTTTGTTGAAAGTTCGTCTTCTTGGATTAAAAATTCATCTTTTTTGGATTGAAATTTCATTTTTGTGTTTGAAAATGCAATTGTCGTCTGAGAAATTCATCTTTTTGGCTCGAAAATTGAACTATTTGGTTGAAAATACAACTGTTTGTGGTTGGAAATAATTTTTGGTTTACAAAATTCGACCATTTCGTTGGAAATTTGTCTTCATAGTTTGAAAATTCATAAAAAAATTTCCAATCTCTAGAAATTTCCTGAAAATTTTCAAGAATACCAGAAAATCCTCAGAAAGTAATTGAAAATTCCTTGGAATCTTTTCAAATACCCTGAAATAAATAAAATTCTCTAAAATTTTTTGAAGTCCTTTGAAATTGTTGAAATTATTGAAAAATTCCTTGAAATATTTTCAAATATCCTAAAATATTTCAAATCCTTGAAAACCCTTTTAAACTTTTAAAAACTCACGAAATATCCTTGGAATGTTTAAAGATACCCTAAAAGCTTTCAAATCTTTTGAAATCCCTTAAATAAAATTTCCCCAACTGTTTCAAATCCTTTAAAATCTCTTGAAATTCCTTCCAATTTTTTTGAGCTCTTGAAAATTCCTTGTAAATTGTAAAAATACCCTAAAATCTTTAAAATCGTTGGAAATCTCTTGAAACTTTTAAAAGTTCTTAAGAATTCCTCGAAATATTTTTAAATACTCTAAAATCCTTGAAAATCTATTGAAATTTTCTTGGAATCTTTGCAAATGCCCTAAAATATTTCATATCTTTCGAAATCGCCAGAAACTTTTTAAGGCTCATGAAAATTCTTTGAAATTTTTTAAAATACCCCGAACTCTTCAAAATGCTTTGAAGTCCCATCAAATTATTGAAATTTCTTAATAAATTCTTAGAATTTTTAAAAATATCCTTTAATGTTTTAAATCCTTTGAAATTTCTTGAAATATCTTGACATTTTTCTAAGCTCTTCAAAATTTCTTGGAATTTTCGTAAATACTCTAAAATCCTTTGAAATCTATTAAGAATTCTTTGGAATTTTCCCAAACACCCTAAAATATTTTAAATCCTTTAAGATCCCTTGAAACTTTTGAATGCTCATGGAAATTCCTCCGAATTTTCAAAAATACAACAAAATCTTCAAGATCCTTTGAAATTTCTTCAAATTATTGAAATTTGTTCAAAATTTCTTGGCATCTTTTAAAAATTCTCAAATGCTTCAAATCCTTTAAAATCTTTTGAAGTCCCCTAAATTATTTGGTTAAGTTCTTGAAAATTCCGTGGAATTTGTCAAAATACCCTAAAATCTTTAGAATTCCTTGAAATCCCTTCAAATTACAAAAATATGTTCAAAATTCCTTGTAAATTGCAAAAATACCCTAAAATCTTGAAAATCCTTTGAAACTTTTAAGATCCCTTAAAAATTCCTTGCAATTTTTCTCAATATTCTAAAATCCTTTAAAATCTATTTAATTTATTTTTAAATCTTTCCAAATATCCTAAAATATTTCAAATACTTTGAAATCCCTGGAAACTTTTTAAGGCTCATGAAAATTATTTTGAATTTTTAAAAATACCCCAAAATCTTCAAAATCCTATGAAATCCCATCAAATTATTGAAATCTGTTAAAAATTTCTTGGAATATTTAAAAATATCCTTTAGTGTTTCAAATCCTTTGTAATCTGTTCAAATCTCTTGAAATTTTTGCAAAATCTGAAAAATTCCTTGGAATTTTTCTAAATACTCTAAAATCCTTTCAAATCTAATAAAAATTCCTTGCAATTTTTTGAAATACTCTAAAATCCTTTAAAATCTATTAAAATTTTTTGGAATCTTTCCAAATACCCTGAAATATTTCAAATGCTTTAAAATCCCTTTAAAATTTTGAAAGTTCATGAAAGTTCCTTGGCATTCTAAGAAAAAATCCCAAAATCTTTAAAATCCTTTGAAAACCCTTCAAATTACGGAAATATTTTTAAAATTTCTTGCAATCTTATGAACTACCCTCATATCTTTTGAAATCCCTTGAAATTTTTGTAACCTCTTGAAAATTGTTTGGAATTTGTAAAAATACCCTAAAATCTTTAAAATCCGTTGAAATCCCTTGAAACTTTTAAAAGCTCTTGAAAATTCATTGGAATTTTTTTAAATACTCTAAAATCTTTTAAAATCTATTAAAAATTCTTTGGAATCCTTCCAAATACCCTAAAATGTTCCAAATCTTTTGAAATCCCTTGAAATTCTTGTAATCTCTTAAAAATTCCTTGGAATTTGTAAAAATAGCCTAAAATCTTTAAAATCACTTTAGGGATCAAAAATAGTGTAAATAGTGTCACAAGTTTTAAACATTAGTGTGAAAATAGTGTCATAAAATTTTTCAAGTATTAAAAATGAACTTGAATGTTTATTTAAAATGTTATTCTTTAGTCTATAAATTGTAAAAATTTATATTTATTTATCGCATGCTGAATTAATAGAATCCGATAAGAAAATCCAACTATTTTTGGTTGAAAAATCATTATTCTCGATTGAAAAGTCCATTATGAAAATTTTTGTTAGGAATTCAACTTTTTTATTTACAAATTTTATTAATTGCTTCAAAATATAATAATTTTTTTGAACATTTATCAATTTTATTAAAAAGTCATACTTTTTGGTTCAAATTCAACTGTTTCGTGGGAAATTCGTTATTGTGGCTTGATAATTGAACAGTCTGATTGAAATTTTGTTTCTTTCTTGAGTAACAAATTTTTTTTTATTGAAAATTCAACTACATTCATATTTTGTTCGTATTTTTGGCTTTAAAATGTGTCTATTTTTAAAGAAATTTCATCTTTCTTGGTTAAAAAATTCAACTGCTCGGTTAAATCCAACTGTTTTTCACATTAAATTAAAATTTTTTATTTTTTAAATATCAACTATTACATTTTCTGTTGAAAATTCTTCTTTTCAGATTGAAAATTCAACTCCCTGGTGGAAAGTTGAACTAGTTTCTTAAAATAATATTTTTTCATTCAAAGATTAATAATTTTATTTGAAAATACATTTTTTGGTTACAAATTATTTGTTTACACTGGAAATTCAATTATTTTGTTGAAAATTCAACTATTTTTTAGAAAATTCACATTTTTGGCTCGAAAATTAAACAGTTTGGTATAAAAGTCAACTCTTTGGTACAGAATTAAACTATTTTATAGAAAATACATTTTTTTATTGGAAATTAATGCTCCTCAATGAATATTTACCTAGTTTAAAAATTGAACTATTCAGATAAAAATTAATCAAATAAAATTTGAACTAGCATTACATACATCGTTCAAAATATTTAGTTGAAAATTTTTGTAATTTGTTGAACATTCGTCTTTTCCGGTAGAAAATTCAATTATTTGGTTAAAAATTTACGAATATTGTTGAAAATTTATCTTTTGTAATAGAAAATCATTTTTTTTTTTGTTAAAAATGCTACTGTATGGTTAAAAATCATTCTGGTTCAGTTAAGAATTCAAGTCTTTTGTCGAAGATTCATCCTTTTTGGTTAGATTCAACTGTTTTTTAATTGATGTTAAACATTTTTTTGTTTTAAATATCAACTACTATTTTTTTTTTAAATTAGTATTTCCAGGTTGAAAATGTCACCGTTTTTTAGAGAATTCCTTTGAAAATTCAACAGTCCTATAGAAAATTCGTTTTCTTTTTATTGAAAATGAATTTTTTAATGGAAAATTTAACTATTCGATTTTTGGTTTAAAATTGATCTGTTTTAGTTGAAAATTCAACTCTTTGTTTGAAAATTCAGCCAAAATTGTAAATATGGCTTATGTAATCTTCGCTCACAATAGCCGTTGTATATATACGTGGTATATATATAACCTGAAAATATATTTAGAAAGAAATTTTCACGAATATATTTTGAAAACATTTTATGGAGACATTCCACCAATATTTCAGCCAATGTTTCAGCAACACTTCTTGGACACTTTTCAGACACATAAAGCACGTTCAATTCAATATATTTTTTAATTGTTGGAGAAATATTCCGGACCGATATTGCCTGGGTCGGACATTCAAATGTTTCTTAAATATTGCTGCAATATTCATTTGGAATATTTCCAATGTTCCAATTAAATATTCTAGAAATATTTCTGAAACATTGCGTGTTATGGGGCAGTGTGAAAATAATTCTGCAATTTTTTCATAAATTTGAAAAGTGTTTGTCTCGTGGTCCAAGGCATATAAATGTTAAAAAGTTTTAATAATTTTTTTGTGAAAAAATAACAAATTTGTTAAGTAAAAAGCAATGATTATGACAATAGAATTATGGTAAGCAACACATTAGAATAATTTTAGCCTAATTTTATACAGAATACTACCCTTCAAGGTAAAAAACACCCTCTATATGGGATTTGAAATTTATCATGTGATTTTTTTATACACTTCAGATATTTTCGGCTTCGAATGAATAAAAATAAACTGTGTACCATCACGGAATTTTCCGTAATATCAGCCCCAGCGTCATATTTGATCGGTTAGTTACACGACAATTCTGTCATACTAAGGGCTGATAAAAAACGACCTTTCGGAAGTTAAAATTTACGCCACTGCTAGAAAACTACCCTTAAACATTTAAAAACTGTCCCTTAGAACGATGTTTTGCTTCTTTTACAGCTATTGACGTAATTTCTCAAAAGAACAGTTCTGAAATTACTTCAGAAATATAACTTAAATCTTTTATGGTATTTTTAAATAATTTAAGCCCAATTTGAGTTCCAATTTTGGGCCTTGAAACCACCCTTGATAAAAGATAAAGGGCAAAATGTTATCTTTATTATATTATATATTATATATTATAGAAAGACACAAAATAAATCTAAAATATTTGTTACAGACAAGCAAACCCATCTGCCTGAGCTCGAACCGAACCCTTTCAGGGTCATTAATATTATAAACAAATACCAGAAATTCCCTGTGACAGACATTGCAATAATTGGAAAGCTTTTTAAGACCCGCATTGTGACTTCATTGGTTCTAAAAGTGCGGTGTAAAATCAAATGTTATTTAAGACGGTAATGTTGTGATCTTATGTTGTTCCTAGTAACACTGTAAGTCTGAATGAGAGAGTGAAAAGATCCCGACCTCCAAGGAATAACTAGTTAGGTGAGGGGATGAGACAAGAGGTTCTCGAACAGTATCTACAAAGAATACCCCGGTCAGATGAGGAGGTGAGATAAGAAGTTTTTGAAGAGTGCCTCCAAGGAATACCCTGATCAGATGAGGAGGTAAGACGAGAAGTTCTTGTAGAGTACCTTCCAGGAATACCCTGATTAGTTGAGGAGGTGAGACGAGAATTTCACAAAGAGTCCTCCAAGGAAGATCTTGATCAGGTGAAGAGGTAAGACGAGAGCTTCTCGAAGATTACCTTCAAGGAATACCCTGGTCAGGTGAGGAGATGAGACAATATATTTTTGAAGAGTACCTGTTGTATGATGGAAGAAGGGGTGAAGGAAGCTGGATCTCAGATGACCCAAAAGTGAAATCAACAAAATTTGATTTAAGAAATTATATTGGCAATTCTAAGACGACTTATACATTTTACAATTTTTTTATCAAGGAAGATTTAAAGGCCCGAAACCATAATTCAAACTGTCTCTAAATTATTTTTAAAAACAATAAAATATTTAAGTAATATTTCTGAAGTAATCGTGAAACTTTTTTGATAAAAAATTGTGTGAAGAACTGTGAAAGAAGCAAAATATCGTTCTAAGGAATAGTTTTCTAATCGCTGGCAGACATTTTAACTTTTATAAGGTCATTTTTAATTACTCAAGATTGAAAAAATTCATAAATTAATCGATGAGCCACTTTAGGGATTTAGATACTAGTTGATTTAAACAAACCCACAAAACCAGAAATAGGTTCATTAGGTAAAATAATTGATTGCGTATTACTATGGGTCTACAGCATGTCCATCGTGAATAGAGAAATATGAACATTACATAATCATCGTTTCTCGTTAACTGTGTTCATAACTACTAATTAAAAGGAGATGTTGAGACTCATTGTTGCTGAATACCTTATTGGTTGCATACTGGGTTAATATGACTTTAAGTGGCTGTTTTCAGTTTGTTCTTTTGAATTTGCTGGAATTTTCTGAATAGCAATTTCTAAACAAGGACTTTTAGTCGCAAAAATTTATTTCTGAAAGATAAAATTCAAATTCTAAATGATTCTTCAATAATAAAGGCAACCATTATATTCTGAACTTATTTCGGAATGTTTTCAAGCATTATTAATAAAAGAGAACAATGTTGAATAACATTTTTTTTTAATATTGGCAAATAATTATATTTTTAATATTTTACTGCCACACTATGATTTTTAAACTATCGCTAGTTTATAGCCCTTTTGCACACTATATCTCACTATGATTTCCCCATGTATTTTGGCCTACTATTTAAACAGGATTTAAAGGTTTAAATCAGGGAAACTTGGAAAATGTAGATTTTTCAAGATTTTGAAACTTTGTCAGGATTTTTCAAGGTTTTCAGATAATAGCACTTTTTTCTTAAGATCCTAGGAAAAATTTTAATTGATTTTTCATTTTGGAAAATTCATTTGATGAAAATGATTTTAAAAGTTTTCAAAACATTGTATATGATTTCCTTGAATTTCGGAAGAGAATCTAGAAGATTTTAATGCAAAATGTTAAAATTTTGCGAGACTTCAAAATTTTAGAGAAAAAATCAAATAAGTTTTAGTGGTATATAGAAATTTTGGAGAGATACAAGAATCATTTCTAACTTGAAAAGATTTAAACCAATTTGAAGCAAAATGTAGATTTTCGAAGATTTCTGGTTGAATTTAAATTAATTTTTCATTTTAGAAAATTTATTTTGTGAGAAAATTTAAAAAGGTTTCAGAAATCATTCCGAAAAATTTCAAAAATTAAAAAAAAAGAATCTGGAAAAATTTAAGGTAATTTTGTAATTTTGCAGAACTTTTTCAAAATTTTATGAAAAATTCGAATCATTTAAGAAAATAATCAGAAGCTTTTAAAAAATTTCATAAATAATTAAAAATTTGATGAAACTTTAAAATACTTAAAGTGACATGTCAATTTTTTAAGATCACGAAATAAAATTTTGAAGCTTTTTAATGATTTTGAAAGATTTCAAGATCATAAAATAATCCTAATAATTCTGGGAATATTTGAAATGATTCTTATTTCTTCTCCATTAAGTCAAAAACGAATCCGGAATATTTTAAGACAATTTGAGGAATAATTCGAGAGTTTAAAAGACATTACTGAAAATGTAGAAAATATTTTTTTCCCAGCTTCAAAAAGTCCTAAATATCTTTCAAATTGACTTAAATTTTTCCTACTTTTTTTTATACCTACAAAATAAAAACAAATTTTTGAGAATTTCGAAATTTTCTAAATACTTTTTTGGCATATCTTAAATCTTCAATATTTTTGTTTGAATATTCTTGAGATACGTAGTAAATATAATTTTTTCCTTCAAATTTTAGTGTGCCTAAAATGGTTTTTCTTCCTTCACTTCATTTTAGTTTGAAATTTATTTCTTTACTTGAAAATGACACCATTTAGTTGAAAAATCGTTTACATTTTTCGTTAAAAATTCAGCTTTTTTGGTTGCAAATTCAACTGCTTGGTTGAAAGTTGAACTAATATGTGAAAAAGTAATTTTTTTGTTGTATATTGATCAATTTCAGTAGAAAATTTGTTTATTTGGTTGAAGATACAACTATCTGGTAGAAAATTAATGTTTTTGTTAAAAATTCACATTTTCGGGTTAAAAAATTAAATTCAATTAAACCGCAAAATTCTAGCATTATTTCAAGAGAATTTCCATGAAAATAATAATGAATTGTTTTTGCAATGATTTTTGTTGACTTTAATTAATTATCACCTCACTCTATAGGTTAAAAGTAGACAAAAAAGTTGAAAATTTTCAGAAAAAATACCTGCAACTTTCGAGCATTAACCTAAGAGAATATTGTTATGGATAATAAGAAATTGCCTAAAGAATTAATGTTGTTAACTTTGCTTAAATTTCTCATTGATCTAACTGAAGAGTTGAAAACCAGTTGAAAATTTCAGAAAAAACCGCGACTTTTTTACTTGCAAAAACAAAATTTTCACTTTTGGGGATTTCTTGGGACCCTGTAAAATAGTCTTATGGTGATGAGCTTCAAAAAGTAATTTTTGATTTGTATTCTATGGTTAATTGCGTATCTAATAAATGAGGCACAGCATGATATGCCTAACTGGAAAGACCACCCTACAGTAGATATTGATCCTACAGTAGATAATCATTAATTATTATCACAAATGTAGGTAAAATAATCATTGCTAATTTTAATATATTAACACGTGTCGTACCTTAACTATTAATTACATAATATTAATTATTTTACACACCTTCGCATTTTGAATTAATGTTTATCTACTGTAAGAGCATTATCTACTGTAGGATGATCTCCGCTATTAAACTCTGAAATAAAATTTATGAAAACGTATTTTTTCCTTGTGGAAAGCCATTCTTAATATTTTTCTACATGTTAAACTTCATGAGGTTTGCACCAGAAATAAATATCAATTTAAAAAAAAATGTATTTTTTTTATTCGAATAAATTTAGAGATTGAGAGCATGCAAACTAACAAAAAATTCTATTGCATTTTAAGACCACCCTAGTGATCATATATCAGAGGAAAATGCAAGCGCGATGGCATTTGACAGATACGTCAAAAGGTAAAACGCCTCGATAATCCCTAAACTCAGGAGATTCCTCAACATCAATCATCTGTGGGTTGAGTCTGGATAAAAAGTCCGGGTGAAAGTTTCTTCCCAGCCCCATCCCATTCTTTCTCACCAGGCAAAAACAGGTGTTTTTCTCTCAACCGAGAAGAAAAGTTCGAACAAGGATCTCCGAGTTAAATGCTTTTCCACGAAAGGTTTCTTTTCCAAATTCCCGCGTCAGCAAAAAAGGTGATTAAAATTACCCGAACTTGCTGATATGATTTTATGTTGTTTTATCGTATTACTCTTATTAGCATGATTCGAGATCACGGAAAAAGTTGACTGTCTAACAAAATTTTTTGTTCACATTATGAAAAGTGATTCAAGTGCAAAATAATGCTTTTTAAAAAAAGTTTCTTTGCTTGAGCATTCTGAATTGTTGTACTATCGAGATAGTTTGAAAATTTAATAATCATATTTCCATAGAACAATTAGTCAATTATTGACATGTTATTCTTTTCAAAAACTTTTTGTTAGATTTAGCTAAATGTCTTACATTTTACAGATCGGACCAATTGAAACTAAAGTTTCGAACCCATAAACCAAGCAGACTCACTATTTTGTGTATTCAGGCTGTTTGGGGGTTGTTTTAACATCCCCTTAACATTCAAGCATGGAAACTGACATTTCCTAACAACCAAAACCAAGAGAGATTTTCTTATGAAACTATTGTGGTCAAAAATGAATCAAAAATAAATGCAGGAAGCATCCCCTACCAGAAATAGAGTTTCAATTTATTTTTTAAATTGTTTTTAGATCTCTTAAATATTCCAACAAATAAATCGACATTTTCAAAAAACCGACACTAGAGAAGTTTTTTTTCTTATCATAATATTGGGGATGGTAATTAATTCACAGTAAATGTAAGAAAATACTGTAACAGGGAAAGTCGTGATATTATTTTCAGGGTTATTTTAGCATTCCCTAAAAATATAAACAAGAAAATTGACATTTCAAAAAAAAACCAAATCAGCACATTAATTTTTTATTAGAACTTTAGGGTTGGAAATCAGTTTACAATGAGCTTGGAAAACATATCCTAGCATTATATGTTGTTTAATTTATTTTAAAGGTTGCTTTAACAGCCCCTTCACATTCAGACAAGCAAATCGACATTTTTTAAGAACCAACATCACAGGAGAGTTTTTTATTATACTCTTGGTGTCGGAAACCAATTTACAATAAACGTGGAAAACATATCCTAGCAGATAAAGTCGGTCATATTACGCTAAGGGTCATTTTAACATCCTCTAAACATTCCGATAAGAAAATTGACATTTCACCGTGAAAAATTGAAGAATTTCAAATATTGTGGACTTTTAAAGTTTATTAATTCGACTTTTTTTTAAATATATGTATTCTAATTAGACACTTTCAAAATTAATGAATTCAAACTTGAAGCCTTCAAAATTAAACTTTTTTAGGGTTTGAACTCATTCATTAAAATTTCTTTTTTTGATTAAATATTTCATATTTTATTTAAAAATTTATCTTTTTGTGAAAATTTAACTATTCTGTTTAAATTTTTTTAAATATTATTTTGGGTATCAAAAAATAAAGTATTCTATTTTTGGTTAAAACGTCATCTTTTTTTGTTCAAACTTCAGCTCATTTGTTTAAAGTTGAACTTCATTGTTAAAAATTCATTGATTCTTTATTGATTCATAATTTCAGTTAATATTTTATTGAACTGTCATGCATTTTTTTGAAAATCCGTCATTATTAGTAGAAAATAAATTTTATTGATTGAAAATATGTCTTTTTGCTTGAAATAAACGGTTTTTTATTTAACATTGAAATCATTTTTAATGAAATATCAACTAATATTTTTTCTGGAGTATTTGTCTTCACTGGTAGAAAATAAATATTCTTAGTGGAAAATTCATCTCTTTGGTTGTAAATTGAACTATTTTGCTAAAAATTCACTTTTTTAGTAGAAAATTAATCTCGTTAATAGAAAATGTATTTTTTATACGTTTTGGAAATTGATCTACCTGGCTAAAAGTTGAACTGCTTGTAAACAAATTAATTTTTTTTTAATAATGACCTATGATTGCAATTAAAATTTTATCTGTTTGGTTACAAATTTAACTAATTTGTTGAAAAATCTTTTTTTTTCGTTGAAAATTGATCTCTTTTAGTTCAAAATTCGTCTTCATTAGCAGAAAATAATTATTTTCGTTTGAAAATTAATCCTTTTTGGTAAATCCAAATATTTTTGTTTTAAAATTCAAAAAAAAATTCTTCAAAATATCAATTCTTGCATTTTTTGTTGAGTATTTATCTTTTTTTATTTCGAATTTTACTACTTGGTGGTAAGTTGAACTACTTTGTTAAAAAATAATGTTTCTGGTTGAAAATTCATCATTTCAGATCAAAATTCATCTCATTAGTAAAAAATTCATGTATTTTATTGAACATCAATCTTTTTTGATAAAACATCCATGTCTTTTGTAGAGAACTCATCTTTTTTTGGTCAAAAATCAATCTTCTTGGCAGAAACTCATTTTTTTTTTAATTCAACTGCTTAGTTGTATGTCAGAATGCTTGATTAAAAAATCATTCGTTTGGTTTGTGCTTTATCATTCGAACATTAATTTTTCAGAATGAAATAAAACTATTTCATTTTTGTTTGAAAATTGATATTTTTTGGTAGCAGATTCAACTATTTTGTTGATTAATCTTCCTTAGTACAAAATAGAAAATGGAACGTATTTTTAAGGAAAATATAATCTGTTCCCTCATTTCTAAAAAAAAATTAATAAAAGTTGCTTTACATATTCAAATAATTGTTTAACGGAGCAACTAATGATAGCCCCCTTTCTGATGAAAATGATAAGAGATAAAATCATTATGGGAGACCACTCTACAGTAGATAATGATCTTACAGTAGATAATCATTAGTTAAAAATGCTAATGGATGTTGAATAATTAATTGAATGTAATTAATAGTTAAGTCACGATACGTGGTAATATATTACAATTTTGATTGATTGTTTTACTCAGATTTGTGCTTATAATTAAGAATTATCTACTGTAGGATCATTATCTACCGGAAGGTGGTCTCCTTTATGTGTCAATAAGGAAACCAAAACTAATTTGTTTTTTATTCGAAATTTTCTCTTTATCACGCTAACCCCGTTATCATACTTAACCCTGCCGACCCTGCTATTAATGTATAACGTGTATAAAAATCGGTAACGAAAGATGACTATCAAAAGTGATTTCTGTTCCTGCAATAACTTTCCAATAACTTATGACAGCCACCTTTTTTATGCACATGATAAGAGATAGAATATTTATGTTTCAATAGAAAACTAAAACTAACTTTTTTTATTTCAAATTTTCTCTTTATCACGCTAACCCCGTTATCACACATGCCCCTTCCGACCCTACTATAAAAAATTCTCTGTAAAGAAAAATGGCTATCAAAAGTGAGTTCTGCTTTTGCAATAACGTATCACAGCCATCTTCATGATACAAATGATAAGAGGTATGATGATTATGTTTCAACAAAAAAACTAAAACTAACTTGTTTTTCTTTTACAAATTTTCTATTCATCATACGAACTCCGGTATCACACTTGCCCCTGCCAACCCTACTATAAAGAATTCTCTGTAACGAGAGATGGATATCAGAAGTGAGTTTTGCTTCTATACATAAAATCGACCTTTCGCTCTGAAGTTCCACCTTGTGCATTTAAAGTTTATGAACTCGTAAAACTGTCGCACGTATATAGCAATAGCGAAAATCGATATTTGTTGATAGCATGATGCGATAGTTTATGTCACATGTTACAGTTGGGAAGAAACGAATATAGGGAGAATTGCACTTCCGCTTTGTGCTCTCTGGAGGCACGTAACTGCTCTACAAAATCTATTTCCGCTACTGTATTCATGTGTATACTTATGGGACCACTGTTTTCAATTCCCCTTAGAACAACCCCAAACCAACCCATGCTCGTTTTCAAAACCAATTTATTTCAACGCGCGTAAAAGCTTACTGCGGTTAATAGTAGCCAATCTTGAGAAAGAGGTACGCAATTTTTATAAGGGGCCGTCCATAAACTGCGTTACCAATTTGAGGGGGGAGGGGAATCGCGCAAAAATCTACGTTGGTAAAAGTACGTTTCCTGATAATGAAGAACAATGTTTGCGAAAAATTTCCCTGCAACAGTAGAGTTCAATAATAATTTAATAAGTTTAAAAATCACTTTCATAATTCAGACTTCACACTCTTTTTCCTATCCCCTTATTTTCCTCTTTTCCCTTTTTACAGAATTCATCTTTTCCCCTTGTTTGCAAGAAACTTCCCTTTTTCCCCTTCTTCTCGTTTATCGCTTAAATGCGAACTAAATTAATAGAACCCAATACGAAAATCCAACAATTATATCCGATTTATCTCCCAGGATATCCTGGGCATATCCCAGGAGATCCTAGGGATGTTGAGAATAATATCGTGCAGGGTGGAAATTTCGATATCCCTAAAATGTCCCAAGAATATCTCAGAATATCCTAAGAATATCCCAATAATGTCCCAAATTTATATGCCAAGGATGTCCCCAAGATATACCAATTCTGTAATTTAGTATATTCCTGAAAATTCAGATATATCTACTTCCAATTATATGTATATTCAATCGCATCAATAAAATAACAAATCATTTAACAATATTAGGTATTTTTCTTGATATTTTTTACAAAGTACAACATTATGAAGTACAATAATAGCAGAGTCCCCTCTAAAGTCACTTCCACAATTTTTCGAATATTCGTGCTTGATTATAAGCTATTCTCATTTACATTATGTAATCTAACGCGGTACATAATAATTTGATTGTTTTCTTATAATAAAAACTTATTTTACCGTTATACTGATAGTGAAAATTGCGATCTCTAAACTGTGCAATTTAGAGGATAGACACAATAACAGCCAACTTTTAAATTTTCAGAATGTGGCTTCTTTTTTATTGTAAGTAGACTGCTATCTTTTATGAGAATAATTTACATTAATAATTTTTGTATGATTATGCCGAGATAGAATTTGAAAGAAACAGAATATTCAAGATTTGTATAAAGCGGTTTTTTGTCCAACGGATGTTTGTGAATCTTTATGTTTTCAGGCATTCTACATATTTTAATTAATATGACATTTTCCAGCATATCCCATATCCTGCCGAAATATCCTAGGGATATGCCAAAGGTATCATTTTTTGTGAGAGAAGTGACTTTGTCAAATTTCATACAAAATTTTCCGACATTTAACAAATTTTTAAACATATCAGGAGATTTAAGGGATTGCAAAGAACGTCAACAAATTTCGAATAACTTCCATTGATTTTAAGGCTTTCGGAAGGAATTTCAGGCTTTTCTAAATATTGCGTCTAATTTTAAAGGATTTCACATGTTTTCATGAGATTTCAGATATTTTGACAGATTTCAAAGATTTCAAAAAATTTTGTAGGATTTCCAAACATTTCAATATATTTCTACTCAACTTTGCAAAATAAATTACATTACAATTTAACGGGATTTCCAGCGATTTCAAAGTTTCCAAAGTATTTCAAGGAATCTCCCCAGATTAAAGGATTTTAAAGATTCATACGGTTTAATACGGTTTTCATTCAGAGAACTTCAATGAAAAATTTCAATTTAATTTAAAAAGATTTCACTGGTTTTCAAGAGATTGAACATATTTCCACGAATTTCAAGGAATTTAGAAGCTTTTCAAAAGATTTTAGAGGAAATTTTACAGTAAAGATACAAGAATAATAATTTTTAATTTAAAAATATTTCAATCACTTTAAAACAAAATGAAGATTTTCGAAGATTTCTGGCAAAATTTAAATTAAGTTTTTCTTTTAGAAAATTTATTTTGTGAGAATTTTAAAAAGGGTTTCAAAAATCATTCCAAATTTTTTTTAAATAATTGTCAGAAAAAGGAATCTTAAAAAATTGAAGGTAATTTTTTAATTGAGCAGAATTTTTTCAAAATTTCAGGAAAAATTCAAATCATTATAAAAAATATTCAGAATTTTTTGAAAAATTTCGCAAATAATTCAAAATCTGAAAAATTTCAAAATACTTCAAATGAACTTCAGATTTTTTAAGATCATGAAATAAAATTCAAAAGCTTTTTAAAATTCGAGTTAGTTAAAAAGACATTACCGAAAATTTATCAAAATTTTACAATTATTTTCCAGCGTCAAAAAATCCTAATTATATTTTAAATTGACTTAAATTTTTCCTATTTTTTTTAAATCCCGCAAAATAAATAAAAAATCTTAGAAATTCCCAAAATACATTTTTGACAAATCTCAAATCTTCAAAAATACTTTGAAATATTCTTGAGATACCGTATTAAATATAATGCTTCCCTTTAAATTATAATTTGCCTAAAAAAATTTTTTCTTCCTTGACTACATTTTAGTTTAATATTCATTTCTTTGGCTTAAAATGACACGATTTTGTTAAAAAATCGTCATTTTTGGTTGAAAGTTCGACAATTTGGTTAAAAAATCAACTATTTTGATAGAATTTCGTAGTTTTTAATGAAATTAACTGTTCTTTATTAGAAATTAAAATCTTTTTGGATTGTTATATCAAATATTACATTTTTCTATTAATTTTCAAAGATTTCACTGGTTTTCAAGGGACTAAAAATATTTTTTCACTGATGTTAAAGAATTTGGAAACATTTCAAGGGATTTCAAAGGATTTTTGCGATTTTCGAGGATAACGAGGGATTTCAACGAATTTTGTAGCATTTTCAAATATTTCAAGGGATTTCTAATGAACTTTCGAAAATAAATAAATAAGAAATAAAATTTCAAGGAACTTTTAGCGATTCTAAAGATTTCAAGGGATCTTGAAGTACTTCAAGCAATTTCACAAGATTTAAGGATTCCATCAAATCTCCAAGGATTTCAAGGGATTTCAAATATTTCTGAGGATTTTGAGGGTTTCTGAAGGATTTCAAGAGGTATACAAATTTTCAAAAGATTTCAAAGAAATGTTATATGATTTACAATGATTTCAAGGGATTTCTAGATGTTTGAAAAAAAATTTAATTTAAATTTAAAGGAATTTTCAGCCCTACTTCCTACTTCCCCTTTCTATCCTACTTTCCCTGTTTTGAGAGCATTTTGGGCTACTAAAAACTATTTTTATTTCTATCGCCGAAAAAAATGTAAAAAAGCAGGAATTTTTTCCGACAGTCAAAGTGACGACATCAAGGATATTATTAAGCGATTGATTATGAAGTTTTCAGGAGCTTTAGGAGTTCGAAGTTTTTAAATTCAACGACCGGAAACAATGTTTGTGAACCGGGAAATGACCTGAAATTTTTTCTCTGATTAAAAGTGACCACTCTGTCTGAAGATGATTTAAAATGATGGTAAGAGTTTTAATCACTTATAGCAAGGACTTTCATGGCCTAGTAGATGTTTCATTATACACAATATCACATAATTCCAACAGTTGAGATGAATTCTGATTCATAGAAGTTGAGTGCTTATTAGGAAAGTGAAGTTGCAGTATTGAAAAAGCTGCAGAAAATGCTGACTTGAGAGTCAAGTTAGATTTCTCTCACGTCCTTGCAATCGAGTTTACCCATTTACACAATTTCAATCTGCCTTCTTTCTCAATTTAAATCTAGTCCAATTTGCCTCATACTTATTGGAACCGCATCACTGTTTATCCAATCTCGTTCAAATTTTGATCCTTCGTTTAACCTTATCATATTTCCTCTTCATAGCTACTTTATTGCAACGGTTCGTTTCTCTATGTCCTTCTGACCTCATTTCCTTTGAATCTGATCGCTCGTAT
The DNA here is from genome assembly GCA_011634705.1 of Andricus grossulariae. Lineage (NCBI taxonomy): Eukaryota > Metazoa > Arthropoda > Insecta > Hymenoptera > Cynipidae > Andricus > Andricus grossulariae. The sequence continues at coordinate 100,385,220 of JAABKJ010007545.1, forward strand.
AGCTTCTTCTTGCGGATACCTTTTGATCAGCAATTTTGTATCGACAATTATATTTCCGAGAAGGTACATATAAACTGACTTCAAAGAAATTAATCTGATTAAAAAATTGTAGAGATTCATTAGGAAAAAAATCACTAATAATGATTCTATAGGGGAAACCAGTGCGAGAAGAATACCAGTACGAACTGAGTAATGGGAAAAAGTAAGTGGGTCTTGAAGCAAAGGTTCTGCAGTATTTTTTTATGAGTAGCAATATTAATAACACTAGTTTACAGCCAAAATTTACATATAGTGAAACTATGTTTTTCCTATGTATTTTGACTTGCTAAACTCGAAAATCACATTAACAAATTTTTTATGGATAGGTTTTAGAGATATGATTTTTTGCACATTTTTATCCATTTTTTTCGGCGGTGGCTTCATATGCTAGGCCATCTATCGATTTATAAACGTCAGATTGGGTCACACGAGGTCTCAAATTAAAGCTGGTAAAATTTTCGAAAATCGCTCTCTTTATTGTTTTCCAATCTGTTCAGTAGTTTACGTGTTATATCCTAAAATATATGAGAAGAGTCCATTTTCTGCGCCAGAATGAAAAACCGAAAATTCACTTTATCGCCATGCAAAAATAGAAAAATTCAAATTATGTCCAGTTTCTCATTTTTTATATATAGATCGCACTTTTAAGGAAAAAAAGTATTGATGAAGAAAATATATGCATAAATACCGGAGATATAAGCAATTGACTGAAGGTACCAACATTCAAATTTTACTCTGTTTTTTTATTTTTTTTTATTTTTGTATACAAAACATTCATTTCATATATTTCATTCGTTTTTAATCTCTGATAAGAAACCAAATATAATCTCGTGAGATTCTTGCAGCTCAATGGGTTTCATTTATTGGTGAAACCTTTCACCGCTCTCGTCACTTATGTCACCGAGATTTTCCGGGAAAAAATCCAAGTGGGAATGCAAAAAATTAATTTTGAGCGACATATTCACACCTGTTGAAACTAAAATTAAATGTAAACCTTTTTTCGTTTTGTAAACCAGTGCAATGAAGAAATACATGCATGAAATAAGATAACAATATATTCCATACACATCTCTGCATAATTCTTGAGCAAATCTTTAACAATTTGCTCGTAATTTGGGCTTTTCTTGTTTCCAAGAAAATTGAAAACAATCAATTTTAATGATTTCCAGGCTGCAACCTCATCAGGTGTCAATAATGATGGGAAATTTTCATCTTTGAGCAACTTTCTTATTTGTGGACCGTCAAAGATTCCTTTTTTGATTTTTGCAATAGAAAGTCTTGACGAAAGTCTAACGTTTTGTCGAAGTTTTTGAAGAGTCCAAGTTTTATGTGTAATGGTGAAAGGATGATGAAAATTTCCCCTCATTATTGACACCTCATGAGGCTGCAGCCTATGTGCTATTTTTGAATTCAAAAATATGTTCTGACATGACGATGAAAATTTTGTCAGCTGACTTTTCACTATTCATTCACTGCTTCCTTAAAAACATTAAACTCTTAGCTAGAAGTCTGAAGATATTTTGTTGCCAAATTTTTGAAAAAAAATATTTAGAGTTCTCTGAGGAAAACTATGTGGAAAATCCGACTTTTGAAAGATTTTGATTTTTCATTTCTACAATTTTTTGCTATCCTTAAATTTTTTTTCATTATGAAACTTTCAGGAAATATTACTTACCTTTATAAAAAAATTTCTACTATTAAAAAAAATTCAAGGAGTTCTTTGCCAACAATAAAAAAAAAACAATTTCAAGAAATTAAGAAATTAATAAATTTTTATTAAAGGAAATTCTGTGATACATTATTTTTTATTTTAACTATCATCATCAATAATACACTACGCGTGCGTAGTAACAAAATGTTAGAAACTATTGAAGTCAGTTTAAAAGATTCTAGATTCTTTTTTGTCAATGTTTCGGAAACTTTTTGAATTTGGTAACAATTTTTTTAAAATAATCTCTTCAAATTAATTTTTCAATGTAAAAAATCATTTAAAATTGTCCAAGGAAACTTGAGAACAATTTTTTAATATCTTGAAACCTTTCAAAGTTCATAAAACGCTTCTGAAAATATAATATATGATGAAATAAAAAAATTTTCAAATTTTTTCAAATTTAAAAGTAAAACAAATTTTGTTTTAAACTTCTAAATATCTTTAAAAATGATAGGAAGTTTTAATAAAATTTTAAAAAAATGTTTCAAAATTTTGAAATCTTTTGAAATTTTCTTTAAAAATAAGTTTCCAAAATAAAAAATCATTGAAACAATTTTCTTTGAAATATACCAAATTTGTTATGATAATTTTTGAAATCTTTTGAAATATTTTACAATCTTTTTCAATAATCACTTAGAAATCACTCCTTGGCGCATACGATATTTCTTATAATAAATGGATGATTCTGACATTTTTCGAAATAGTCATGATTTCAGTTCATATTAGATTTTGAATAAAAAAGCATGAAATTTATGTTAAATCATTCCAAATTATCAAAAATTTAATAAAAAAATTGCCGGATTCAATTTAAATACGTCTATAAAATCGTGGAAATTTATGGACATTTTTGGTCATTTTTGGTCATTTATGGTAATTTTTCCGGTAAATATGGTAACTTACCATAAATGACTCAAAATTCATTTTTAGAAATTTCCATGAATTTCCGGAAATTTATGATAATTTTCGGTAATTCATGGTAATTTTACCTGTAAATATAGTACCTGCTATAAATAACCCGATATTCATTTTTTAACATTTCCATAAATTTCCGGACATTTATGACAATTTTCGGTAATTTATGGTAATTTTATCGGTAAATATGGTAACGTACCATAAATTACCCAAAATTAATTTTTTGTAATTTCCATAAATTTCCGGAAATTTATACAAATTTTTCGTAATTTATGGTAATTTTACCGGTAAATATAGTACCTTACCATGAATTACCCAATACTCATATTTTACAATTTCCGGAAATTTATGATAATTTTCGGTAATTTATGGTAATTTTACCTGTAAATATAGTAACTTACCATAAATAACCAAAGACCTTGGATACTAATGGACCCAAGTGGAGAGCCACACATAACAATTTTGTGAGGCTCTCCACGTGGGGTGATCGCTAGAGAGATTGATCAGCAGCCTGGGTCGGAGCAGTGTTGCGGAATGAACGTGTTATTTAAATAAGTAACACGAGAATTCTAGATCAATCTAAAATATCTATACCTTCAACCTATATACCTATCTACCCTTCACCTATATACCCATCCACACATCACTACGTTCCAACTGAGCAATTCACACCTACCCCGAAAGGGAAACGGCTTAATGATATAATAATAATAATAATAATAATAATAAATTGTATAACGTATGAAAGAGGGAGCTTGTACTATCATAAATATATTAACATCTTCAATTTCATTAAAAACATGTACTAAGCATTTCGGAATTGGGTGCAGGAATCTTTTGTACTGTAATCGATTTTCGAGAAGAGAGTTTGTTTCTCTGTGCAATGTGCAGTTCTCTGTTTTGGGTTGTCTATAGATTCCTGATTTATCTGTGGCCTTTTTTCTCTTTCGTCTTTCTCGATCCCTCGCGTATATGGCCTGTGCTTTTCCAGCTTCTGCCTCGAACTACTTGCTCTACATTCTATACAATTCCCGTGACAGACTGTTATTTACCGTTGCGCGTAATCATCGCGAAGCTACCGACAATCGTCGAGTTTCGCTGAGGACGACAAGGAATTTTTTACTCATCCATATGATTCGTCGAATACTCGCGGATATATCCTGGACGATAGCTCAATTTTTAGTGAGGAAAAACATGGATATTTTTCATCAGTGTTCGCTAATTTTAATCTAGATTCACAGAAAACACAAAGGGCAAACAGTCATTCAGGTAAAAGTACTAGGGGTAATGTTTGATACAGGAAAAATTAAGATCGGCATGTTTTTGCAAACTGAGATTACCTTCAGCATTTTTACCTAAATCTTTTTTCACCCTATGTTTTTTCTTTGCTCACAAAAAGTCATATTCAAAAAACGGTCGGAAAAAAGTGAGTGCTACATCCTAGCATATATTATATATGTAATTAAAAACTAAAGGTTGACAACCACCGCAGGGTCCCACTAGGAGCAACTGTCATCTAAAAAATGACATCGGCTCCCAGTAGGACCGCGGTAAATCCCATAGTGCTTCTTATTTATTATCCAAAATTTTAACTCGATGTGGCTATTTGTGTGAAAATAAGTTTACAAATAAAAAAAGCCTTAAATAAAAAATTCCCTGTGAAGAAATTTCCCGATCTGGCCCACATAAGGAATAAAACGCACACCCCGGACAGGGCCCGATCTGGCCGGGTCGGGCCCAGTTTTGAAGTAATTTTAAGTAATTAATTAATCAATCATTTTTTATAATATAGATGAATGATGTAAATATAGATTTTAGCAATCTTTTTTTTTTAAAGAAAAAAAATAGGTTTAATGCCGTGTTTAGGGCTGCTAGGTCAGAAACGTAGTAGTCATTGTAGGTCAAGTGAAACTAAAAAAAGTTTTGTATGCGAAATTTCATATACGTCCCAAAAAATTTGATTTTATGATCAATTTTTTTGTAGATATATGTATATAATAATTCATCACTCAGCCATTTTTCATTCGATTTTCAATTTTTTTCGTTTGAAAGTGGAGAAAGACACTTTTTTAACAATAAATTGTTCAATTAATGACTGTTTGAAGTTAAAAAACTGCATCCGAAAATAGTTTGAAGTTTCTCATTTGTTCCCGATTTTTAAAACTTTAATAACAACTTAATGATTTTTTTTAAATCTCATCATTTTTTTCAGTTAATATTTGAAAATTATGTTCGATTCCGCGTGTGATGAGTTTAAAAAAATCAAAATAGAATGAAAAAATAGCTGAGTTATAAATTTGTATATACATGCACCTACCAAAAAACGTGTTTTTGACCATTAAATCAGATGTTAAGTGTGCAAAAGAAATTTTGCATATAACACTTTTTTAGTTCAACTATTAAAATTTGTACTACGTTTTGTGAGAAGTATTTTTTTTTGTAACAGAGTGTAATAAGCGAGATAGGCAGCAGATAATCCTTCTTTAAAATTTCAAATTTTTTAAATCTAATGACAAATATTCAACTCAAGCCATTAAAAATATTTTTTATTGACGAAATACTAATTAGATCTGCTTTTAGAGCCACCTCTAGGTAAATTGAGATTTATTTCTATTTTGTATTTACAATATAATTAATAAAAAAAGTAATTTTAAGTCTGCCTTAATGTTATTATAATTTATGTTTCGATTAAAAAATAATCAGAATATCGGTAAGACCCGGAAATGACATTTAATATTTAAAAAAAAGGCATTTTCTCCAATTTTTAGAAGAAAAATCTATCCAATCACTTGAAATATGACAAATGTAAATTAAGATCGATATAAACTTTTTTGTAATGTTAAGTTAAATTTTCCACTTTTCAACTATGAAATAATTTAGATTTCAATGCGCAATTCTAATATCTTATAATTTAAAAATTTCCCAGATTAGCTTTTTTTTTTGAGTGTGCGTTTTCAATTTTCTAATATTTAGCACTATTTGACTGTTCTTTTAAAATAAGTAATGATGAATCAAATATTCAAAACAAAACCATTTTGAATAGAAAGCCTTAAATGTTCTATTCAAAAAAATATTTTATGTAAAAGAAATTGTTGAATATTGTGATATAATTAACAATTTGAAATTTATTTATTTACACACAAATTCGAGTAACTTTGAAGTTCTGGAAAGATTCGAACTCAATTTAAAACTTCAAAAGATTTCAACACATTTCCAAAATAGTCCAAAAGGAATCTGGAAGATTAAGAGGCAATTTTTTTAATTTTTCAGAATTTTAAAGAAAGTTTAGAAAAAATTCAAATCAGTTTGAAAGATATTCGAAAGTTTTGAAAAAATTTCAAAAATAATTTAAAGTTTGAAAAGATTTCAAGAAATGTGAAACAAAATATAAATGTTTGAAGATTTCAAAATAAAATTTGGAAGGTTTCAAGATAATAAATTTATTAAGAATCCTGTGAGAAATTAAAATGATTTTTTTATTGAGAAAAACTAATATTATGAGAGTATTCAAAAAGATTTAAAAACCAATTTTGATATATAAATAACAATCGAATAAATAACAATTGAATAATTATCAATTTATAACGACTTGAAATTAAAATAATTTAACTTATAATTTAACAAGTGTTCAATTAAAAAAAATGTTATTCGTTCAATTTTTAATTTTTCCAACTTACATTTGTTAAAAAAGATATAATTTTCAAAATCTACCAAATTTATAGATTCATTCATCAATTAACAATAATGAAAACGATAGCGTATATTCATATAATTTAACCTTAAATCCAAGAACTGTACAATTCATACCTGCTGAAAAAATTTTAGTTTGCAGTCCGAAGGCATTTAATTTAAAATTATTCAATTTAACGGTATTCAAAACTTTCATTTTATACAATTGAGTCTTTGAATACAAAATTTTTTAATAAAAAACTTCCTTTAGCTTTCTTTTTAAAATTCAAAAGAGTTTGATGAAAATAATGTTTTATTATTTTCTTTTTCTTAGTATGAAGCAGTGGTTTACCAGGAAAGGAAACTTTGTAGACAATAATTATATAGTACATATTGTCTCCAATTCACAAAAAATGTTTATTCTGTAGTTTTTGAGAAAAGCAAATATTTTAATTTTCAGAAAAACCCACAAGATTTTTTCATTTTTGACATTCTCTTATATTTTCTTTAGATAATTTGATAGATAAACAATCCTTATCAAATAAAAGAAAAAGTATATCCTTCCTTGGCAATATGTTAAAGTTAACTTTTAGAGGGATTAAATTAAAAAATCATAATTTGATTTAGTGGTAAATAAAAGAATAAATATTTGCATTAGGTTCTCTTACTCTATATTTTATTTTATTTAGACTATTTCTCATACATTTATTATATAGCTTCTTAAATTTTGAAATAATTTCTTTCTTTTGAATGAGGTTAAAGCTGAGAATCTTGTAGGTTGAATAAGATAAAGTTCAAAGGATTATATTATGCTAATTTTGCAGATGTTTAGAGGATTCAATTTTAAAGGATTATTGTATGCTAATTTTGTACAAAGACATCTTGATGAAAGTGTAAATTGCAGTTTGCTTTTTAATCAACGTTCTCAGTAGCCAATTACCGAGAAGACCTCTTCGTTTGAAATGAATATATCACCTTAGAATATATTTTGCTATGTCCTATTTTCTCTTGTCTTCCCTTTTTTAAAACCACTCTGACAATTTATTAAACTTTTCATACCAATTCGCATGAAAGGTGCTGGTAAAGGAATGAAAAATGTATTTTTGTAGTAATATTTCACGAGGAATTTAGTGGTCATAATTCATAATATAAAAGGTACAATGAAAAAAGGAAGTTCAAAAATCCATAAGATCATTGTTGAAAAATATTATTTTATGATTCGAATACAAAAATTGTACTCACTTTTCTACACAGTGAGCAGCTGTGATTGCCCAATTTTCATTCAGCAAGGCCGCACCACATTTATGGAGATATGTTGAAGTTCTCCACTGACGAAGTGAAATCTGCAAAAATAAAAACAATTAATAACAAATGAGTATGTTTGCATGAAGTACTTAAATCACTTATTTCCTTATCAGAAATCTGAAATTAATTTTGATGCTACAAGAAAGTTTTCTCATTATTTTAAATAATATGATGTTTGAATTCTGTCAGTCTAAATTTAAAACATTGCGTCAATTCATTTTTGGTATTTGAAAGAAATCAGTTATTGAAAAGCGAGTTGGCGAAAATGTTCATTTAAAATTGTTATATGATATGATACGTGACTTTCTACCACAAATCTCTTTTAGATTATAACAAAATTGAATATATCTGGTTTTTAAATGCCATTGAACGAAATCCTTCACGTAAATCCTGCTTTACATAAAGAAATAGAATAGGATCAATGTTATAAATTATATTATAATTAAAAAATATTGAAAATCTAACTCTATCATATGTATGAAAAATCTTGATTGAAAAATAGTAATAGAAACCTTTGGCACTATTATAAAAATATGTTCAGTAATATGGTAAAATAAAAAATACAGTTTTTAATCTTGAATGCACTTGATTCATCTTTTCCAAGAATTATTTTACATTTCCACTAAAGCGGATAAGCGAATTCGCGATTTGAATCCTATAAAGGCAGATAAAAATCTTAAGCGGACTTGGTGTAATACATTAACCTGCAGATAGGTATCTATTCAATGATAAGAACATGGCACATATGACGCGCAACAAGAGATTAGTGATTCAGTGACGTTTTTGAAATTCTGGAAAGTAATTGAATAATAACGTAAATGTCAGAAGTAATCAATGATTTAAAAAATTTGTAAAATCTTTCAATTATTTTTTTTATTAATTATACACAAGTGCATTACGATTTTTTACTCAGAAAATTGTCTAGTCATGTGAAGCTAAATCGATGATAAAATTAAGGATTGATTTAATTAATAATACTAATAAAGTATTTCAGATCAATATTATTGGCGAGATGCAGATGAATGCTCTGATTTGAAATTATAATTTTTTTTTCATAGCCATCTTTTTATATAAATCATTTACGATATTTCACAAGTCAAAATAGAAGCTTTAGATCTGTATCTCGAGGCTTCAGATATGAAAATTATAATTGCATTACTATTATTTTTTATAATAAAATTAATCAAAGAAATAATTACCAAAATAAAAATCTTCTTTTATGAACTTTTTCGCGCCCTTAGTTTTTGTATACGATTTTTTTTTGTTTGTTAAACGAACACAATGTCTCGATTATCCTGATCATACTTATTCACGTCTACATTGTGAGTAATTGTATACATTTTATTTTCAAATTTTCATTCATTGAGATTTTAGTTTTAGAAATAATTTTCATATTGCAATATATTGCAATAAAAATCAAATAGTACTTTTAATTTATTTAAAATCAGTTTTAATTTCCGAAATAACTCGTTGCAAATAACTTTTGTGTTATAGGATGACAAGATTTAGGAATGAAGTTGTTATTATTTTAAAGAATATTTTTATTCTGGATTATTCTATCAATCAAGTGTTTTGCAGATAACTTGCTATTAATATTTTCTTTATGAACTTACACCCAAAATTTCCTAAATTCTTCATTTTTGTCAAATGAAGACACTTTAATTATAATCAAATTTTCAGGTCTTCAAGACTATTCTTATGTTATATTATATCTTATATCTTTAATTATCAATCAAATTACATGCGAAAATTAAACTCTTAAACCATGAAATTAATGAAAAAATGTTATGTTACCGTATGACATAAAAATAAGGGACATTTAAAAAGTGATTATAATTCTGTAACAATTTATAATAATTTTGTTACGGAGTGATTTAGAAGACTATTCCTCTAAACACGAGCGTATAATAACCCAGGGACATGATATTGTCAATTTTTTTACTTTCGCCCATATATATTAGGCTGCCCGAAAAAAGTGTGTTTTTCAATTTTGCAAACGATACCCCCTAAATATTTTACTTTTGGTGAAAAAATACTGCCATAAATTTTCTTTTATTCTTAAAAAAATTGTTTAAAGGTTCCGCTCGGCCATTTTATGCCTGAAAATGAATTTTCTTAGTTTTCAGTTTGCTTAAAATACAAATTCAAGGCAATTTTTGTATATTTAGAAATTCAAGATTTTTTTTCTTTCATCTGGTATAATTATTTTATACGTATTTCTTATGTAGAATATTTTCTCCATATTGTAGAAGAAATCCTGTGCATGCTATTCCAGGAAAAAAAATTAGTGACCATTTCTGACCAATAATTGTAAAGAAATTACAAATTTTCATATTTCAAGCTCGATAATATTTTTTTTAAAAATTCTTTTATTTCATAAATACTCTTTAGGCGTAAAATAATTTTTTAGCCTTATTTTGTATTTAACAAAAATTTTAAACCCAGTAACTCATTTTCAGACAGACAGTATTTTTTCACAAAAAGGAAGAAATTTAGGAGGCAGAGTATGGATTTCAAAATATTTTAGTTATATCAACAAATAGTTACAATCATTTTTTAGAAAGTTTCCTTTCCCACAAATATAATCTCTAATCGGCACTCTTTTTCCAACATTTTAAAATATTTTTCACGATTAGTCACGTAAAAATATTTTTTTTATCATTCACTTTTTTAATTACATTTCTAAAACACCTTATGCATACGAAATCCCATTCATTTAATTATTTCCCTCTTTTCAAATAAAACAAGAATGACTTTTTCGATATATTTTGAAACAAAATAAATTTTTTCTTAAATTTTCCAGTCAGGTTGTCTGTCAGCTGTGTGGCCATAATAAAAGTACATCCAGCGATCAAGACATCTCGCAGGTCATTCAGGTGCAATAATGGCGCTTCAATAAAAAATGAGTTAAAAAATAAAAGCAAAAATTCTTACCTGCCAGGGCCACCTGCCGAATGAGCTATTATTTCCACCCACGATTCTTCCTTCCGGAAAGAGGCGCCGCCCACACACTGCAAGGATAAACATAGTCGAATTCATGCCCTTCAATAAATTCGCGTGTCTGGTAGCGGCGGCCATGTTGGAGAACAAGGCCACGCGCTGAGTCTGCGTATGTATATATATGTAGTTATAAGTCGATCGGACTGGATGAACCGGTACCAATCTTTTCTCTCCTTCCACCACGCTTCTTTGATTTTTAATGATTTTCCTGATTTTTAATGACCCATGCATTGTGTTTACATCTAATTGTTCTGTGACGCCTTCCCGGCGGCATCAGACATGAAAGATTTACCGCCAAGGCATTGCGAAATTTTCAGAGATAGCCGGTCTTTTGCCGAGTAAAATCAAATTATTGGTTGGATTAAGATCAGCATTGATTTATACTTGGCAAGAAAGCAAATTAGTACTTCAAAAAAAGATACGATTGTTGATAATATCGAAAATATAGATACACTCAAAAAATGATTTGGTTAAATAAAACAAAATGTTGCTGATTCAACCATAGAATATGGTTATTATATGGACAATAAAATATTTGGTTTATTCAACCAAAAAAATGTTGTTAGGTCAATCAAATAATTGGTTGAATCTGCTCATTAGAGACAGTCAAATCAGTTCCACATCGAATATTTAAAGTTTATGTTTTTTAAACTGGTTTATGGAAACATTCCTTGGGACTTTCGGTGCAATTCTGTTTGAAAAATTGTCTATTTATGCGTATATGTTTTTAAAGATTCTTTTCTGAATTTAATAAACAGAGACATTCAGCCACAGACCTTGCTGTCAATCTCTGAAGTTCAGTTAGTATATGGTTATTATATGGCCAACAAATATTTTTGGTTAAGCAAACTTAATTTTTTGATTGTTTCAACCAAATCTTTCATTAGATGGATTATTTGGTTGATTCAACAACAAAAATTTGTTGGGTCTTTCGTTGACACTAATCAAATAAAACAAAAAAAATTGGTTAAATTGGTTCATTCGGTTACACAATACACATATCGAATCTTTTGAGTTTATTCTTTTTTAATGATGACACAAATTGTCTTTGCTTGAGTTTATGGTTTTAAAGATTTTGTTCTGAATTTAATAAGTAGAGACATTCAGCCGACCTTGCTGCTGCTATCTGTTTATATAGCCAACAACATTTTTTGTTGACCAAACTAAATTTTTATGGTTTTTTTAACCAAATCTTTTGCTATATGGAGTATTTGGTTGATTAAAAAAAATTGTTGGTTTAATCAAATATTTTGTTGAATCAACCAACATTTGTTTGACTCAACCTAACTTTCATGGATATCCAAAAAAACAGTTCTTTTCGTACGAAATTTTTTTTCTGAGTGTTAGAATATGTTTTTATATTCCTATGAAATTTATCGCTGCTCAAGACATTTTTGCGATTTGCAAGGGAGAAAAAATGGTAATGATTTTTGATTTCAGTATCAATGCTATTGCTCAGGTGAGGGTGGCCGTAGGTCAGGGAAAACCTAGAAGTCAGGGAAAAGTCAGGGAATTTTATTAGTCAGGGAAATTCAGAAAAAAAGTCAGGGATTTCGAAAATAATCGTGCAATAGTAAAGGAATTTCCCTGAGAGACACTCTAAATAACTGTCAAGTTCAATAAATTTTAAATTTTTCCATTTAAAGTTGAAATTGTTTATTCCATTTATGAAATATTCTATGTTGAAAACTTCACAAGATTAAGATTCAGGTATAAAGGAAATAAATTCTCAAGTGAGAAAATTAAAACGTTTTCCTTTTGTTTATACGATCAGCTCAAAAATGGTATTTATTGCTACAGAAAGTTGTTATTTATAATACACATCGAGAGATTTCGGCTCCACCTTTAGGCCTTTTTCAAGGTTCAAAAATTATAAATTTTCTTGGAGAATCATTTTACAATGGTTATTACGTCTTCATATTAATTCAATAATATTTATAATGCAAATATTATTGTCATGTTTATCAAATTACTTCATAGTCCAATTGACTATGACAATTAATTAAAGTTGAAAAATGTAAAGAGTATTATTTTATTGAATATTGAACCCTTTAGTCGAAAAATTTAGCTATTTTTATTTTTATTTTTAATTATAACATTTATTACATATTCAGTATTATTATCATTTATTTATTATTTATTTTTACATTACTATTACATTTTTTGTTGTGAATTTATCTTCTTGTTGAAAATTCAAATGTCTTCTGAAAAATTTGTCTTTTAGGCTTGAAAATTCATCACTGTAGGTTGAAAATTCAACTATTTGGTCAAAAGTTAAACTATTTTATTAAAAATTCATTTTTGTGTTCATTTTGGATTTCAAATATTTGGCATTACGGGGCATTACGTCTTTATATTAATTCAATAATATTTATTATGCAAATATTATTGTCATGTTTGTCAAATTACTTCATAGTCAAATTGATTATGACAATTAATTGAAGTTAAGAAATATGAAGAGTATTACTTTGGTGAATATTGAACACTTTAGTTGAAAATTTAGCTATTTTTTTGAAAATGAGTTTTTTTTCAATTATAAGATTTATTACATATTAATTATTATTTATTTATTATACATTTTTACATTGCTATTACATTTTTTGTTGTGAAGTTATCTTCTTGTTGAAAATTGAACTTTTCGTGTTGAAAATTCAAATGTCTTCTGAAAAATTTGTCGTTTAGGCTTGTTTGGTTAAAAAAAATTGTGTTTGAACACTTATCGTTGTAGATTGAAAATTAAACTATTTGATCAAAAGTTAAATAATTTTGTTAAACATTTAAGTGTATGGTTGAAATTCATCTTAGTTAAAAATTCAACTTTTCGGGTTTGAGAGTCAATTTTTTTCGAAAACATTCGACCTTTTATCTAGAAAATTCAACTATTAGGTTGGAAATGCAACGGGTTTTGATTTGAAATTCATGTTTTTGGTCAAAAATGTAACTGTTTTGTTGAAAATTTGTCTATTTTTTCTTTTGTTTCTTAATTAAATCTGTCAATTATTTTCTTAGCCCATTAAGTAACAGCTGATGTTTCAGATCTGAAATCTCCATATTTGATTTTTTATAATAATTCGAGTCCTAAATTGAAATGAGAAAAGAATTCTGTTCATTTCGTGGTGCTTGGAATCGAATAGTTTAAAAATTAAATGTTTGAAATCGTACAAATTTGAAGTAAAAGCTTCAATATTTAAACAATTTCAAATGTACACCTCCAAAATTACATGTTTCCAAATTAAAAGCATTAAAAATGATGAAATGTCACATTTAAAACCTTAATAGTTGCACAATTCTTCGTTCAAGATTTTTTAAACGTACAGTTTGGAGTTTAAAATTTTTGAAATTAAATATAAATGCAAATTGATAGCCTAAAAAAGTATAAAACTGGCAAACGAGGAAATTTTTTAAAACGCATACTTTTACAATAAAAGTCAGAAAAATTGAACGGTTATTAAATTAAGAGACCTAATAAATGAAATGATTTCGGTAACTTGCATTCAAAACTGAAAATTAATTACCTCTATAATTTAAAAATTGTCCAATTTCGAACTCAAAGCTTTCAAAGTTCAATAATTTTGAATTTGAAGAGCTTATAATCGTGCAATGTCAAATTTGAAATATTGCTCATTTGAAAATGTAAGACTTTTAAAATCTTATAATGAAACAGCTCACAATTTACGTTTTAATAATTTCAATTTTAGACCAATAAAATCCTGGAAAATTGATGAATTTCGCAGAAGCAATGAAAATTTCACGTTTTTAGATTCATAGCTTTACAACTTGAGCAATGAAAAATAAAGAAATAAATCATTTAAATTCACGTCTTGAAAATGAAACCGTTTGAAAACTAGGCATTCAGAATTCATTTATTTTTTATTTGTGCAAGGTCAGATCGACTAATAGCAATGTTTCTATAATGTATAATAATGCCCTTGTATAAATATTGCTCATGATTGCTTTTTATGATAAAAATCAACAAACCTTGCTTGTAATCAGTCATGTTGATTGCTGGTATAATTGTTTGAGGTGATTCAGTGGATACGCTGACAGTAGCAATGGAGGATAAAGTTGTAGGTATGACTGGTCTAGTCGTGATAAAAGTGCCAGCAGTTGGGATGCCCGTCACGGGATTAGCTGAAAATCCGAGCTAGGCGTTAATTAAAGAGATACGAAAGATTCTACTTAAGCACAACCACTTCCGCTATTTTACGCTTACAGTAAGCTTCGAGACTTTATGAGCAACTTTATAGAGAAGATTGTGTGCTTGCAGTAGGTCATACTTGTAATTTTAGCTCGTAATTCTGTCATACCTTCAAAAATATAAGTTCTAGCTAGGCTTAGGCAAAGTATGATAATTGTGATCAATAATCATGTTTTTTCAGGCTTAGTACATATACTCACTTGGAAAGAATGGAACACTAGTTGTTGCTACAATTGGTTTTGGTGTTGAAGGTGGACTTGCTTCTGCTTTTTCAGTGGTAGGAGACTGAATAATAACCCAACCATCAGGTGTTGTAATTGGTGCCCATTCCGTTTCTGTAGGTTCTAAAATACATTAATTATTATTAGTGGTAGAAAGGATAAGGGTACCAAAATTGATACGAACTTAAGATGGTATAAAGAGTTTCCTCCTTATTTGAGTTAATTTTTTATATTTTCAATTTTATTTGTAAAACAAAGCAGCCACTATCTTCTTAACAGATGATGAAAGAGGACAGCTTAATTGGTCTTAGTGTTTCTTAATTATGATTTCTTCAGAAACAATTACTACAGAAGATTTGAACTTTTACAAAGTAGCTTACGTTCACTAGTGGAAGAAGCTTCTGGGATTTTGTATGTCGTAGTTTCATCCAAGTTTGATGTCCAAGTAACCAAACCAGGTCCATGAGTCGTCTGTGCTGATTCGTTTTCTGGTTTCTTCGGTGGTAAAACTTGATTTGTCGAGGTGGAAATATTCAAAGGAATATAAATGTTTGATTCAGTAGAAGCTGTGGGAATAGGTGACTTTGGTGTCGAATCCGGAATTGTTGATGTAGTGGAAGTTGTGGTTGATGTAATTCCAGATGGAGTGGCATTAGTGGGTTTCGTTTTCTCGGTTGTTGGCTTAGCAGTAGTTCTGATGGTAGTAGTTGTGGTGGTAGTAGTTGTGGTGGTAGTCGTTGTGGTGGTAGTTCCGGATGTTGAACTGGGTTTCACTGAACTAGGTCTTGGTGAACTGGGTTTTGATGAAGGTTTTGAAGAACTTGGTTTTGATGAACTGGGCTTTGTTGGCTTGGCTGGAGCTTTAGGTCTCGTGGTTGTAATTGGCTTTGAGGTAGTTGTTTTAGGTGGAATCTGAAAGTACATTGTTAGATAATTACAATAGAAGAAGTTTAAGAGGAAAATGTATTTATAAACTAAAAAAACGAGAATTTATTTTTCTATATTCTTATTCCAATATTTTTCATTACCTTATCAACTATGGGTTCCTTCGTAGGTTTGAAGCCACCAAAAGGTATACTTTCAGTCACAGTGGGTTTTCCACTAGTCGGAGGAACTTTTGTACTTGAAGGATAAGGTTTTGTAGGTTTAGGTTTGGTAGGCCTTGTTGAGGAAACTGGTTTGGTAGAACTACTCTGCGTTGGTCTGCTTGATGATAAAGGTCTTACAGTCGCTGAAATGGGTTTTTTGGTATCAGGAGTGCTCGCAACTGTTGGTTTCTTTGTAATCAATGTCGAGCTAGGTCTCTTGGTTGTTGTCGAAGAAACAGGTCTTGTTGGTTTACTAGTGGTTGAGTTTCTCGGTGGGAACCTCGTTGCTGGTATCCTTGATGTTGTTGATGTGAGTGGAGGAGACTTTGTTGTGGACTCTACTGGCTTCGTTGATGCAGTTATTGTTTCAGTAGTTTGGGTGAGATTCTTTTTCGAAGGTGGGCTAGTTATGTCGATGATGGTAGGCCTTTGAGGAAGAGTAAAGGTAGATGGTGGAGTTGATGAGGGAAGTGATAGAGTAGAAAGTGTTGACGAAGAACCAAGCGTCGATGAAGAATCAAAGGACGATGTGGAACTAGATGTTGAGGGGGAAACGGAGGATGAAGTCGAACCAGAGGTTGATATAGAACCAGTAGTTGATGCAAAACCAGAGGTTAATGGAAAACCAGATGTTGATGTGGAACCACTGGTTGATGAACCAAAGATTGGCGGAGAACTAAAGGTTGTAGAACCAGAACTTGAACCAAAAGTTGATGAAACAGTGGTAGATGGATAACTAGAACTTGAAGGTCGAGTTGGGAAAGTAGGTGGTAAAGAAGGACGTTTCGAAGGAATCGTTGTACCTATCGTCGATGTACTAGGTTTTCCACTAGTAGAAGGTTTTCCAGTACTAGAAGGTTTTCCAGTACTTGAAGGTTTTCCAGTATTTGAAGGTTTTCCAGTACTCGATGGTTTTCCTGCAGTGTAAGGTTTAACACTACTAGATGGTTTTCCACTAGTAAATGGTTTTGCAGTACTGGGTGTGGAAGGCCGACTCGTACCAATACTTGGTCGACTTTGGATGCCATTAGTAGAGGCATCTTGTACCGTTTGAAAGGTAGAAAGTCCAACGGATTCTGTCGTTGTATAAATGATGGGTTTCTTTGACGTCACTTTTTGTGGTTTGGTTGAGATTGTTTCTACAATTCTTGAAGTTGTGACTTCGATCCCCTGAGTGCTGGGACTAGAGAGAGCAGGCCTTTTTTCTAAAATTGGCTTAGGCTTCGTAAAGTAGGGTGGGATTTCGTTGCTCTCGATTGAGCTGAGGGTGGAGGTGAAAAGTGGTTTGGGAGGAGGCAAGGGACCATCTTCGATCGTGTTGTCCTCAGGGAAAACGTCATCAGGCTCTTGCTCGATCTTGCAGCAACTTCCGAAGTAGAAGCGGTCGATGCAGGTGCCCAGATGAGTTCCATTTGCTTTTGCGCAAGTGAATGCGAACATACACGTTCCTGTCTCTCCGGTTCTTGTCGACACGCAGGGCAAGTGTCTGATATTTCTTCCAGTACCTGCTGAAAAAGAAAATACTTTAGTAATGATATTCACTATATAATTTTTTAAGTAATTTCTTTCTGTTAATTGTGTATTGTCTAAATCTTTTTAGCTAAGCTAAAACCACAAATTATTACGAAAGTGTCTGTTAGCACGAAAAATGAAGGCTAAACTTAAAAGAAAGGAGGGGACCTGTGTAGCCACTTGTTCAGGTAGCAATGTATTGTTCCCTTTTGACTGTCTATTACTGGACTTAACACAATAGACATCCAGCCTTTCAGGCTTCTTTTGTATTCATTTACAGGCAATTCATCTGTTGATTCAAGAAGCTAAAGAAGGGATTTAATAATGTCGATTTATTAGGAAAAATAAATGAGGAATTGTGGTTAATTATTTTTCCTCAGGGATATTAAATAAAATTAAGTGATTTTGGATATTTATTTAAGTTTGCTCTAAAGTTTGATATTGTCGATATAGAGAAGAAAGTATCGGTTTTATAATAGGCTGTTGGAATCTCATTCTGAATAATTTATGATAAACGATGCGTTTTTCTTTCTGGATCGTTTGTTCCTAATCTCTGAAAAGAAACTTCCGTATTTCTCTCAAGGATCCTCTTTCACTAAGGCCTGTATCTCGAGTTTCATTCTTTATGCGTAAGTACATTCCCTGCAGCGTAACACTTTTAACACTTGTGGGTTTATTTTGTCTTATGATCGCTTTTAACTTTA
The DNA here is from genome assembly GCA_011634705.1 of Andricus grossulariae. NCBI lineage: Eukaryota > Metazoa > Arthropoda > Insecta > Hymenoptera > Cynipidae > Andricus > Andricus grossulariae. The sequence continues at coordinate 100,403,579 of JAABKJ010007545.1, forward strand.
CGCTTCGTCTTGATTGCCGACAGGTTCTCGGAATAACGTGCAAATTCCCCTCGATCGTAATGTTAATGTAATTCGATCTTGGAAGAAGTAGAACTACAATTTTCTTTTCTTATTTCCGCTATATCTTAACTGTTTAACGGGTATAGGGAGCATAAATGTTTTATAATTCTTTGCACAGGTGTATTTTACGAAAGTGGGTTATCAGAGTTCATTCATAAGATTGAAAACAAACTGCACCTACAATAAGAACTTCATGAATTTAAAAAATGGTGAATATTCAAATTTAAAAATCGAACAGAAGGCAAGAAAATGTTTTAGGAAATTTAGGTCTAGACTGAAAGTACTAAAATACAATAAAGTGAATCATTTGGTGAAAATTTATTCATGTGGTGACAAATGTACATTATTTATCATGACGATATCTGACGGTGTCTTTAACCTGGGTCAGGTATGCTAGGTTTCATTGTGCTTTAAGCTTTGGAATGTGCATCAGGGGGTTCGGTAAAAAACTGTTTAAAAAAGGGATAACGGCTAATAGAACCGAGAATATGACAAGTTAAAGTTGAGGAACTACTAACAGCTGGTAGTGGGTACATTAGGCTGTAACTGTGACCCACTTTTGACCAAGCCACTAGCTCATACATTTAAACGTAACGGTACCACCGATGCTGGGCTGACATCGATTCGCTCCTCGTTCGGCATTGCTTCGCGTTTGTAATGTATCTTCGTATACACACGTATGCATATATATCTATACATATGTATACATGAGTGTTTGCATGACGGAATTCAATTTCATCTTGCTGCCCGACCAAGAAAAACAATGTCGTGCGCTCTTGTCTTATACCGTTCTAACCAGATGACGCGGGTGACTTTCAATTTTCGTTTTCATACAGCAACGCCTACACCAACTCACAAGTTCCTAATTTAATTGCTAAAATATCAGCGCCGTACCCTATCAAATTTAAAACCGGCGAGGGTAAATGAGGAGAAGGGAGATTGTTCCACGATTAGAGGATGAGGAACTATTTACATTTCTTAAAATTATCATCGGCATTTAGCTGCCGATACCGTTATTTTCACAAAAAGTTATTTGTTACGTTCCTTATTGTTGTTTAAAAAAACTAATTTGTTCCCATTTTTTTATACCACATCCAATTACACCCAAATTTGTAATACCGGAAAACAATGTTTTTCCTTGTGCTAAATTTAAATTAAAGTCATCTCCCAAAAGGAAAAAATATTACAGAAACGTTAAATTTGAAGCGATCGGAATTACACAAATTTAAATTTTAGTATTATATAACATAATTAAAATTTTAAATGTTCAACTGTGGACTAGAATCGTGAGTCTGAATTGAAATAATCTCTGTTTCAAAATCTCAAATAAAAGATTGTTTCCCTGATGATTATTCATAAAGGATAATCATTTTTGTATTCCCTGCAATCCATATTCATACTTCTTCCTTTTCCTTTACAAAATTGACAACAATGGTGCTGATTCAATATAAAAAGTATGTCTTTTCCTGCTACTAAACATAAAAGAAAGACTTTCGTTCTCACAAAAAGCTTTAGAATATTTCAAAAGATCTGCAACCATTACTCTAAAAACACTTGAAGAAAGTAGAGTAGAACAAAATTTATGTCGAAATAATCTCCACAGATGTTTTTCATCCTCCTGCTTTTTATAAGTTTACAAAATTAGCCTTATTCAATTAAGTTATACTGGTTTATAAAACTTTATTGTTACTTTTATAGAAGTTTGAATTACCAAACAAAACACAAGTATAGAAACAATCTGAAATATTTCTTCACTGAAATACTTTTCTAAATCTTGTGCTACAGGTAGGTGGTCAGACATTAGCGTAACGATACTTTTTTTCAATCAAAGTTCAATGTTTCATAAAAGATTAAAAGAGTTTACTAAGAAATGCCAAATTAATCACCTAAGTCTATTAATTCAGATTCCCGTTTCCGGGTCATCCAGTCTCTCCAGCGCCCTAAAAATCTCACTCTATGTTTTATATTACAGAATGCGTGCTAACGGAAGTGTCATGTGAGTCATATGAAAGAAAGTAGTGACAATAGTGACGCCACTGCCTTGAGGAATTTTAGCCACATCCAAAAGCAAGTGCGCACTTTTACCATCATCATTTGTATTCATAAACTCCCATGAGTCTCCATATGTCTTCATTTTAGCGATTTGTGAAGTTCAAACTGACTTAAATTTACTATTCAGTCTTCTAGTGTACTTTTATTTCATAATTTTGATATCAACCAGAGTACTTATTAATCAATAGGATCATTAATTAATCAATGGTCGCGCCAAAAACTACGGTTGGTAACAGGAAGTTGAGCTAAAAGGGTGGAAGTAATGTTACGCACTTAGATAACGTTTAGTACTTTTCTTGATGATGAATTTGAACAAAGTTTGGTTGGAAAGTCTACTATTATATTTTTGGTTTGGAATTCATCTCGTTTGGTTAAAAAAATTCTACTACATATTTCCTTGAAAATATAATTATTTTTCTGAAAATACAACTATATTGTTCAAAAGTCATCTTTTTTGGTGAAAAATTCAACTATTAGGTGGAAATCCGAACCAGTGTTTAAAAACTTATTTTTGTTTCTTTTGAAAATTCATCTCTTTGGTAGATAATTTTAATATTTTGTTAAGAGTTCGTTTCATTTTTGATTAAAAATTAATTTTCTTAACTGACAATTTTTCTATTCCATTTTGGGTTGAAAATTCCAACAGTTGATTAAATGTCTAATTTCTTGTTGCAAATTCATTTTTTGGTTATTGAAGATTCATCATTTTAGTTGAATATACATTTCTTTAACTTAAAATTCGAATATTATTGATATTATATATCTATATCTATATATTTATATATATAATATAGATATATTATATCTATATTATATATATATATTGTGGGTTTCGTGCCAGGCATAGTACTCTTACAGCTACACTTAAAGTAACTTCTGACCTTAAACTGGCAATTGATAGAAAAGGAATAACTGTTGCTGTCCTTTTTGACTTTTCCAAGGCGTTTGATACAGTTAACCATAATTTACTATTGACTAGGCTCAAATCACTTCACCTTTCAAACATGGCTGTGAAATGGTTTAAATCTTATCTTAGTAGTCGTTCTGATTGTGGGGAGGTCAAGAGTGGTATCCCTCAGGGATCCACGCTTGCATCCAGTTTATTTAATACTTATACCTCTGAACTTGGTAGCGAACTTCGTCATTGCAACTATCACAAATATGCTGACGACTTTAAGCTTTACCTGTCCGGGCCTATTGCCACTCTTAAGAGCTTACCTCAAAAGGTACAGGAGGATATCGATTTGGTGGTAATTTGGTGGCTATAATCATAGGACCTTCCTCCTCTCCTTCACTTGCAGCAATTGCAACCTTGACTCCTCTCTTGATCGATGGGCGTCTTATCCCCTTCGTGGATTCTGTGAAAGATTTAGGCTGTATCCTTAATGGCTCTCTTACTTGGAATGATCAAGTTGCGGATATCTCGATGAAAACCTTTAGAGTCATCCAACAGCTTAACAGGAATAAAGAATCACTTCCTATTCCAATGCGTATCCTTCTAATTAAAAGCCTCATCCTCCCTTTCTTTGACTACGGCTGTCTTGTATATGATGATGTTTCTGATTAACTGAATGCGAAGCTTGAACGTTCGCTCAATGCTTGCATTCGGTTCATCTATAACATACCAAAAAGTGAACATATTACCCAGTATAGAGAAAGAACAGGTCATCATCAATATCAGTTTTAAAAACAATGGCCTAATTCCAAATCTAATTCGCAAATTTTTTTACTCTGTATGTGAGTTATTTGCCTTAAAATAACTTTAGAAACTGAAGATTAAATATATGCGAAGTGTCTTACGGGCTAGGAAGAGATTTTGCGGTTCTATCTGTACCATTTTGTGAAATTTATAGATTCAAAGTTATGTGGGTTGTACTATGATGAAAATAATACGATTTGTTTATGAAGGCAAATTAAAGATACTATTTTAACCTGTAAAATATAGGATAAAGGGATTTCCATAAATGTTTCTATGGGTTCGTTAGTCAGTTTGTGTATTTATATATAAGTCGCAATGCTCGAAAAGCTTGTGAAACCTTCCACTTGGGCTGCTTGCTAGAGAGAATATTTAGCGACCCGGTCAAAGCGGTGCTGTTGGACAAGTATTTTATTTACAGTACCATCATGTCACTGCTAGACCCATTAAAAATCTACCCTTCCTCGTATGTAGTCTTTACATTCCCTTAGCACGTAAATTCCTGACTTCTCGGTAGCGTAAAAAGTCCAGAACCGTGCGAGTTCACGCGTACCGTAATAGGGTTTCGCTTAATAATATAATAATGATGCAAAATTTGTAAGTTACACGCTCATGCAATTCACTCTCAGGGAACAACACACCCAAAACTTTAGAGACATTGATCATCTGAAGGATTCAATTTTCAAGAATTTTCAAGTGTCCGTCATAAATCAATTCAAACTTAGGTACATACAGTACGCACATTCCTGGGTGGGAAACTAAACATCAATGATTTTGAACACAATACAAAAAATAGACTAGATACGAGAATTTTCGAGGCGATATTAAAAAATTATTGTTTTTAACTGCATCACTAAAATCATTTTACTTTCGTAGTGTTAAATTTCAGAATGATTTCTAAGCCGATCTACAAGATCAGAAAATATCAGCATTACTCCATGTAAACCTAAAGACCAAACTGATAAACCTTTGTCTGGCTTGATAAAAAACAAGCAAAAGAACGATGCTTCAATTTCCAGGCAATCTTTCGAAATGTTTCGAAGTATTGCGAGATCCCTCGAAATCTTGGAAATCCTTTTAAAATTCATTGAAATATTACAAATCCACGGGAATTTTTCAGAATCTTTTGAAATCCCTTACAATATATTAAATCCATTCAAATCTTTTCAAGCACATCAAAATTCCTTGAAGTTTCCTAAAGACCTTTGTAATATTCAAAAATCTTTTGAAATTCCGTTAAATCCGTAGGTACCCGGAGAGAAATCGCGAGATATTAATTCACGGAACTGCTTCTTGACTTTATAACTATCTCTTGCCGTAAAACAAAAGCACGGGTTTGTGATTTTCGATCTCGGGCTCCGTGATACAAAGTCACGCTTTGGCGCGAGAACTAAATTCTCAGAACCCTTGCTTTTAAAGGAACGGTCTCGAAGTTTCAGGCATTAGGCCACGCCCCTTTCACTCTCAGGTCTCGAATTCTATGCTCTCAGATCATAGAGTCCGAAACTTTAAAGCACGGATGCTAACATGATTTTATTTCATGAAGTCGGAGAATTCATATATTAAATTCTGTGTCCTTATTTAACGTAAAAAGTGTAACTCTAAAATCACGCGCTTCCGTGAACTCCGATCTCGCGATTTCTCTCCATGTATACTTTAAAATCTTTTGCAATTTCTTGATATCCGCTGAAATCCTTTAAAATCTTTGTAAATCTTTGTATAATGTGTTAGTAGTACCAATTGTAACGGTACATCAGAACTTAAGAGCGTTGTTTGTCAAGATTCAGTCAAAGGATTAAAGATATTTCAAATCTATTGAGGTTTAAATTTTCAACCAAAAATTGTCTTTCAAATTAGCATTGACAATAGGATTCCCAGGTATATCAATTCCGATAAAAATTCTTTCACCATCCAGAGCGAACATGTAACAGATAATATATATCGAAGCGACTGTTAATTTAGAAAACCTAAGAATTATTGTCATTAATTGGGTGATTACTATATTTTAAATCGTTTAAATTTGATATGGATACTTTCAATACATTTTAGTACAACTGCTCTTATTACTTGAGTTTTATTGTTTAATAAAAACCAAATTGACTCACAAACCTAGTAAGGAATATCTGTAGGGAAAGTACATAGGCATATGCCTAAGTAAATAGAACTTTATTTTATTTTGCTTTGAGCGAACTCAATAGTGGAAAGCAATTACTTTTTTAGAAATCAAACCGCCTCCTACAGGGAAATAATATTATCTCACAAACATTGTTTTTGGTCCTATTCTTCATACTGATATGATGGAAGCAGTGAGTTTCAAGATTCGTTTACAAACATTCTAGCCACATAGGTTACCAATTATAATACTGTGACTTTGACGAAAGCCCTATACTTGGTAAACTCAAGATTCCAAAATCTAGCAAGAATAACACCCTACGCAATCTAGAAATACTAACAACGGTGAATACATGCTTACTAAAAAAATGGTTTAAGATTAAAATAATTGAGCCCGTTGCAAATTCTTATAGTTTCTCGATGTGTGATAGTGGTAGCATTGTGGTGTATTAGAAAACTGAAAATGTTAGAATACTGGAGATTTTGAAACCAGATTTATTGTTATAGAAAGAAGAACAAATTGTTATCTTTCTTTTTATAATACGCAGTCTCTTTTGCTCAGTTGATTTTAGTTTCAGTAAAAAAGTGTAGTATTAGACGGTCGATCGGAAAAGAAAGGTTGAAAAAATTAGTTATCGAAGCTAGAATTCTTTACATTTAGCTGAAATTCAACGATCTTAGTTAAATTATTATATACGAAAATCATTATTTTATTGATCAGTGTTAGTTGGATTGTCGGTTTTTTCAAAAGAGAAAAGTGGTTTTATGATCTAGCTAATAGCATACAGCATGACTTGGAAGTGTATTAAACAATAATCATCAACCATGAAGAAAATGCGTATACGGATTCAATTACAAATGATATTATAATCAAAATTACAAGCAGTCTACCATCAAAAGTTATAAACTATAAAAATCTGACCTCGACGAAAGCTCTAGACTTGGTAAAGTCAAGCGTCAACAATCTACGAAAGACAACACTATTCATTACAATACAATCACTAGAATATGATCTATTTTATTCGCAAGCATCTGATCTCATAAAGATTTTGTGTCATATATCTGGAAAGAAAACAAAGCCAAAGGCTTTAGCAATAGTATTATCCAAGGAGAAACTACCTTCTCATGCAAGACTGCTTCAAAGTATGTGGTCTAGGGCCTTATTTACTTCACAGTTCTCGAAGTTGTCATGAAGAAATCAAATACTGATAAACGTTTGGGTACTCATTGTCAAAATCTCGTTAGTGTACATCAGTACAATTCATTCATCAATGTCTATCAAAATAAAAACAACTCATCGAAAGTGGCAATTTTTCCAGAAAAACTGCAGAATCCGACTGGCTTGGAATTGAAAGTCAGTTCGTTTAACAATTCCCCTACCCTTTTCGTGACACGAAACAATTCGGGATTTCCAATGAGGTGTGATGAATTTTCAGATTATTGAAACTGCTGCTGATGATAAGGGATGACGTCATTTTGATCCTTCTGGCAATAAAACGAGTGGCACAACAAACAAACTGGCAACGAAAAAAATCCAGTTCTCTATTAACCCTGGAGCTTACATGCCAGAAGCAGCAGACTCAGCCGAGTTTGCCAGAATAGATCATTACTTTTGCTATGTACCCGTGGTTCCGATCACGAAAACAGGGACCTCAGCAATCGAATTTCCTGGAGAATGTATTTACTTGGGACTTCCGATTTCCCTTCTCATCGTGCTTCCAATCATCGTTAGTTACATTCTCAAATTTGACAAACATTGTTGGCTTCCACTCAATGTATTCGAAGCTGCTCTCGGATTTTCAATTCCTCGAGAACCTAGAAAGATAGAAGAAAGAATTGTATTCCTATTCACGCTTTTAGCTTTTCTAATGTCTTCATCGGCGATTTATGCAGCTGTCACAGATTTTACATTAACAATGGAAGTCGAAGAAGGAATTAATACATTGGAAGATTTGCGCAACACAAAACTGACCCTAATGGCAGACACTTCAACGGCAGATATCCTTAAAAAACAGCAGGGGATATAATTGTTAAATCCTTAATAAAGACAATTAAAACCGTGAGGAAATCAAGAATGTCCATAGATCACTTAATTAGGCACAGGAATGTTACTTGCATTGAGAGAGACATACGTGCACAATTCTATGTCAATCAAGTAAATAAAAAAAAAGCTAATAAAGATTGTTAAACTATGTCTGCGATCAGGACTGAACTGCATGGTTTTACAGGTAGGATCTCCTTATTTTCATAGAATTAATAAGCTTTTATAAAGACTAAGGCAGGGTGGTCTAGTTAGAAAGTGGTATGAATCTGAGTCTAAATACGTCAAGGAATCATCAAGTTGAGAGTTCAATTGAACCAACACAAATTATGATACCTCTTGTTGTCGTTCTTCAAGCAGGATATCTGGTATCACTTCTTGTATTCGTATTCAAGCAGTTTCTTGGTCCTTGTATGAAATAGAATGTTCAAGGATATTCCATTAGAGTAGCCCAAAAATCTACTCTAGAGTTTTTGTGATCGATCCCCCCCCCACTTTTTTCATTTTCCTTGAAAAGAAATTCCATATTTTTGTCTTCGAATCGGTCAGCATTAACATATGCCCCGGTACTTTCAAAATTACCATGGGATTTCAAATTGGAAATACTCAGTTTTCAAGAAAATGGAAGAAAGAAACACGTTTCATTAACTTTTTGTAAATAAAATTATAGTCACTTCTCAAAAAATTTTCCAAGGAATAATTTCCACCCAATAACTTTCAGTTTTAAACTTTTTAACGAACTTGTACTGTATCCGGACAATCCTCTAAAAAATGCGAAATAGTAGTAAATCTTGAAAAGTTACTATTTTATTGAATTAGTGACGCAGTTAATAAATGTTATAGTAGAATGTTGTTAAGAGCAGTATTTTATCATTTTCAGAATTCATAGCCTAACTGGTTAAACAACCAGCATTTTTAAACCATTTTTTTCATTCATATTATGGATAGTTTTTCCGGATTGATTTCTTTGATCTAAGAAAATAAGCGATTTGAGAGGACTAGAATTTTGTCCATCTTTCCAATGAAAAGAAGCAAGTAATAGTGATATTATTTATTCATATAATTACAAATTGTCATTAAAAAAAATATCACTCTGAACATTCATTAACTGCATCGTTGATTCAAGAAAATAATACTTTTTACGATTTATAGTGAAAAAATTGTTTAAACAAATGAAAATTATTTGAATAACTGCCAAATAGCCTGAACGAAAAAGATACTACTATTAAGATTTGTCACTGTTATCATCAAATCTAGAAAATACCAACTTGTCACCATTTGCGGAAAACAAAATTAAACGAACAGAAATTCTTCAAAAAATTGAAAAATATGTTTAACAATTATTATTATTTGTGAAAGTCATCAACTATATCATTCATCCCGAAAATATTAACATTTCACGATTTACTGACAAAACTGTTCAAACAAATAATAATTTTTCCAACAATTCAAAAATTTTAAACATTCTTGGAAACTTGTCACTTATAGAATAAAAATGATGAATTTCAAAAAACAGTCTTGATCAAGAATTTTTCATAAAAGCGTTTTTTTTGCATTTTTTGGCAGTTTCCGGGCACAAATAAAGGGTATTGGCGTGGGAAGGATGCTCTAACTTAAAAGTTATTATGTGGAAATTATTCCTATAAAACTCCTTAGGAAGTGAATAAACTTTATTTGACAAAAAATTAATAAAAAGTATTTCTTTTTTCCATTTTTTTCTAAACCAAACAAATTTGGCGTCTATATATATATATCACATGAAAATAAGGAATTCTTTGTAAAATAGAATACTTTTTGTATAATAGCACATGACACTTCAGTCTATTTTTTGCAGTTCTCAAATTTTTCTCAACACGTTTTAGATGAAGCATTATTGTGCATTAGGAAAATGGAAAAAAATTATACTATGTTCTATATGGTAATGATCTATTATTAAACTTATTTCAGATAATTATGATAAAATAAAACCTCATATTCTTGAATTCATGATAGATCTAGATAAGCACTAGGGTGGGCTGAAAACAATTTTTCATTTGAAAACTGCTTGTCAATGAAAAGATTAATGTTGTATTCCTTATAACCCGTGTACAATTTTTAATAGATCAATCAATATGCCGAAGTTCCGCGGGGCGCTAAGAGAGGTATAAAATATTTGTAATTCTTCGAGATTTGCGAAAATCGGCAAGATTAATTCCTGTCGTATTCTAAATAAGGTTGCCTCTTTTGAACTTTGTAAGGTTTGAATATTTTGGGGTTTTCTAGAGCAATATCTGAGTTCTATAAACCTTAAATAACTAAAATAATTTTTCTTTTTAATCTTTGAAAACTATCTTAAAATTAAGAAATGTTTGGACCTGTATGAACATTTTACACCCAAACTTCATCTAAAGAGAATCCGGAAGACTTTAGCGATTATTTCAGAGTCTTAAAATTTTAATCTTCTCACTTTTTAAGGTGAATTTTAAATGCGATAAAGTATCTACATGCTTACAGAAATTGAATGAGAGTTTGTAAATATTTAAAAAATTATTTTTGTTGCTTAGGTTTATACAAATATTAATAAATAATAAATATTTATAAAAATATTCTGAAATATTAAGTAGATTGCGAGAGAAATTATTGTTAGCGATTTTTGCAACACTCTGCGAATTACCAATGTTTTAACCTTTAAATCATTGTCTGGCCATCAGCATTGTTATACTATTCTCTTTTTTTCAGGTAAATTTTGAATGAGAAAAATTTTCTACATGCTCTGTATTTGAATGAGTAAAATATAACTGATTTCCGATTAAAAATTACTAATTGCTGTAAATAAAATTCAGTCACCAACAATTACTGAGAATATATTAGTTTGATTCGTAATTGATGATACACGCATGCGTAAAATCCAAATTAGTAATTATAGATATTTTGAATATTTTTTATGTAAATGATCCTACACAAATTAATTTAACGCAGCAGATATTTTATTTATTTACTTATGTTACTTATGATTAATGTAGATTCAAAATTATAGGAATAGTGATGATACAAGAAAATAGCAGACACGATAAACACAACGTTCATGACGACCTTTTAAAAATTATTTGAGTTATTTAACGATTAAAACAAAACTTGCTGCCTGCTTGCACCATTAGGCGGGGGAAGTAAAACTTCTGTGGCAAATTTGGGTATGATAAAAAATCAAACTCTCAAATTAATATGACGATTTAGAAAATATATGTATTTATCATCGATTTTACCATGTGGAATTTACCATTCTAAAGGTGATGAGGTAGGATGTACATTGGTTTTTTGCATGGGAACGACGTTTATAATTTATTTACAGTCAATCTTGAAAATTTTTGCACTAATTATTTGCCTATCTCATTTCCTCAACATTCATTTCGGCACTTCCGTCTGTGTTATGTTCTGTAAAACGACCCCCCCCCCTTCCTCATTCCCATGCCACGTGATTAAATTTAAAATTTTAAAATTTTTTCCTAGAAAAAATGAAAGCATTGCAATCTTCCGAGATCTTTGGGAATTCAGAATATTATGTACTAGATTACTAAAAAAATTATTATCAGCGAATTCCGTGAAACTCCGTGAATTAGGAATTTTGTAAACTTATTTTTGCCCCGCAGAACATCAGGGCTGTGCATCAATCTATTTCAAATTTTACATAGATTACAAGGAATCCAAAGTGAAGTTCGTTAATGTTAGATATATACGTAGAATCCGACTTTTTATGGCAGAAAATTGTTAGTATGTTTTTCTTTTGCATTGAAAATAAAGACGTATATCATATGGAAATAAAAACAAATATTATACGTGGAAAATAGGCCCAGTTATGCCAGAAATGCCCTGCACTGTATACTATACACTATTCTGTTATTTAGACTCAATCGATTCTTAGTTTAACCGAAAGAGCATTGAATGTCGGTCAGTCGAACAAGCAGGACTGAAAATATTTGCTCCCTCAATCTAGCATAATATTTTTAATAGAAGTTCTTGAACCTTGAATAAGTCGTTTGAATATGATAGAACATATCACTATGTTAATTAAGCTGCTATACGTAAAAGTTCTCTTTTTCTTACTCGGCATCAGTGGCTTGGATTGATTATTTTGGAGAGGAAAGTGACTTAATGATCTGATTAGTTACATACAAGACTTCAAAGTGTACCAAACAATACTCATCACCGATGGAAAAAGTGACTATCAGGATTCAATTGCGTACGATATTATAATCAGAATTGAAATTAGTCTAGCCACAAAGGTTACAAACTATAAAAGTGAGACCTTAACAAAAGATCTAGACCTGATGAAATCAGGCATAAATAATGTTCGAAAGACAACACTATTTATCACGATCCGTTTCCTAGAATATAATCTATTCGGTTCACAAGTTTCTGATTCAATAAAGATTTTAACTCATTCATCTCGAAAGAACACGAAACCAAAGACTTCAGAAATCGTATTATCCACGGAAAGACTACCTTCTTATGGAAGATTGCTTCAAAGTATGTGGTCTAGGACCATCCTAGACTTCACTGTTTTCAAGATTGTCCTGAATAAATCAATCATTGTTAACCATTTGTGTGCTCATTTACAAAACTTCGTCAGTGTCTATCTGTACAATCCATTCACCAATTTTTATACAAAGAAAAACTACTCATCGAAAGTCGTAATTTTTTCAGATAAACTGCATGATCTGAATGACTTGGAAATGAAAGTCAATTCGTTTAATAACCCTTCTACTTTGTTCGTAATTCGGAACAGTTCCAAATTTCCGATTTCAGTTAATGGGCTTGACGAGAAGGTAGCTAAAGGTCTTTCTATAGCGATGAACTTCAAGATTATTGAAACTGCTTCTGATTATGAAGGATGGGGCCATTACGGCCCAACTGATAACACAACAACTATTTCCACATACAAAATAGCGACAAAAAAGGTCCAGTTCGCCACTAGCACTGGAGATCACATCGCAGGATGAGAACACATAGCAGAGTTTGCCATGATAGATAATCATTTCTGCTTCTTGCCTGCCGTTCCTATCACGAAAACTGTGACCTTAATAGTTGAATTTACACAACAGTGTATTTACTTGAGACTCCGCATTTCCCTTCTCATCATGCTTCCAGTGATCGTTAGTTACATTCTCAAATTTGAAAAACATTCTTGGCCTCCACTTTGTGTATTCGAAGCTGCTCTCGGATTCGCAAGTCCTCGAGAACCTAACAAGTTAGCCGGAAGAATTGTATTCATATTCACGCTTTTTGCCTTTCTTATGTCTTCTTCGGCGATTTACGCAGTTTTTAAAGAATTTACACTAATGAGGGACGTGGGGGGGGGGGGATTAACACTTTGGAAGGTTTTCACGATAACAAACCTGACATTTATGGCAGATTCACCAGCGGCAGACCTCTTGCGACAAAGAGCACTCGATCCAATTTTTCAGTATTTAGTGAATGGAATCCAAACCGAGAGAGAAGAAGAAAGGTGCATCGATTATCTGATTAAGCATACGAACATAACGTGTATTTTGAGAGACAAACGTGCAGACTTCTATGTCCATAAAGTCAATAAGGTCAAACAGGCAAGATCTCCTTATGTTCCCAGAATTGTAAAGATTTTAGAACAATTGAGAGAGGGCAGACTAATTAGAAAGTAGTATGTTTACAATTATATAGAAACCTCAAAGAATCATCAAATTGAGAGTTTAATCGAACAAGCAAAAATTTTGATACCTCTTGTTGTCGTTCTTCTAGCAGGATACCTGGCATCACTTTTCAACTTTGTATTTGAGCTATTTCTTGGTATTTATGTGAAAAAGAGTGCTTAAAGCTTTTACGGCAAACACATGTTTTGTATAATTCTTCTATCAGAATTATGGAGAAGTATCTAGAATCTAGACAATAGACTAAAACAGTTTACAGATAAACCAAAATTGTAGGCGAGACCTGGATGAGCATACGGAGTTAAATGATACACTGCATTTTTTCTCAAAACATATAAATAAGACAAAAATAAAAAAGATTGAATTTTCAACACCTGAATCTTCTTATTCTATGGTATATTAAAATAAAATAAAAATATTGAAAAAATAACATCATGTTTTTAGCCCAATGCTTGTTTCAAATTTTATTTATTGAACTTTAATTTACTAATGCATCTATACGCAATTAATTAACGGAATCTGGTTTCATTCAAGTTTGAACCCTTACGAGATGCTGAAGAGTCTTTTTTGATCTAATATACATATTTGTTCTTTAGAATTATAAGGTAGTTAAATGCAAATGAAGAGAATCGAAAATAGTGAACGTTGCTCAGCTACATCGGTGGTGTTTAAAGGGTTAATAAAAATCACGGTTTAGGGCGGAATGAAATGGGTTTATGGGGCAAGATGAGACGCATTTGTTGTGCTTGTCATAACCACTTTGTCGCATAACCAGAAAAGTTTTTTTGCAAGATTTGAGTCTTTTCGAGTGCAATTTTCGAAAATAGGTAAGAATTGAAAGGAGAGTTGTAATGGTGAGTACATTCCAAACAAAAAGTGACATTCGTGGTTAGAAGATTCTATTCCAGCTAATGTAAAATCTGTTTTATAAGGTAATTCTAATCTCAGAGCTGCTGCAATTGGTTTTGTTTATAAATGTTGTTTTACGCATTTGTAAAATTATGGTTGTTAGATATGAATTTTATAAAAGCAGTTTATAAATTATTTTACGTGAATGGTGGCAATATATATCAAAAACTTTTAATTTTTAATGAATGTTATCTTAACAGCACATTTCAGTCAAGATATTTATTGAAAAATATAACTTAACGATTCTGATTGATTCACTTGAAATTAGAAAAATTAAAATATACAGGGTGAAATTTGATTAAAGTGACCATTAATTGCACATATACTTTTAAATATTTCTCAACCACTTTTCCTAAGTAACCAAAGTTATTTGCTGAACATTTTTCAGAGTATGCATAGGTAGAAATAATAATATTGCTCATTTGCGAAAACAATATAATATATGTTAATTTCAATGATCTTTTTCGTGATACTCATTTCTTTATTCAATCTTTCATAATGTACAAAAAACGCAACAACAAAAAATTCTCCATTAAAATAACAATAATGATAATAAATAGTCAAGGTGTTAAGTAATCTTGTCCAATCGGTGTGTCGTCTAGCCCCGGAGCATGGAGCGAGATGAGACATGCGAAAAATTGGTAATTTATATATTTTTATCGCAATTACTATTTTTTGAATACTTTGTTCCTTATGAAATTATTACATGACTGTGAATTTTTGTCCAATTATTTGAACACGGGATTACAGGCTCCTAGGGGTCTTAAACAACCCCGAACCGTTAAAGATTCGTAATTTCTCCCGTAATATATAATTTTTTTGCCAAAAAATTGTAAAAAGTTGTCAGGAAATATTAGAAAATGAATAATTATAGAATAATTGAAAAGCCACCAATGAAAATAAAAAATCGCCTCTTTTATTTGGACAAAAAGTGAATTGTCGAGCTCTTTAAGCATATGAATAGTGGAAACGCAAAAGGCGGTGAATGAAAAAATGGAAATTCTGCCAGAGAATGAAAAAACCTTGTGCAGGCTTTTATGCTCATAAGTTCAATATGGAAAACTCCGTACTGAAGATTGCTGAACCGTGTCTGCGATCAGGCGTGATCTGTATAGTTTTGCAGGCAGAGTCCTTTTATTTTCCTATAATTAAAGATTTTTTAGAACGAACGAGGCAGGGCGAACTAATGAATTATGGTACCTCTTGCTGTCGTTCTTGCAGTTTTTCAGAAATCAGATAATAATCCGTAAGTACCATCAAATTTAGATTTTCTGTGCTCTCTTACCATATAAATTTAATACCAATCAACAAAGATTCTTTTCATTAAAGTTGCAGGTGGAAACCGTAGATTGCTGGTGTTGTGTATACAAGTGAATGTAATGTATATATATAATGTAGAATGTAATGACATTTAACCTTATTCCCTATAAATAAAATCTGAATTATCTACTGTATATATTTTTATAACTTTATCAGTAATAATCTACAGGAGTAATTTAAAAAAATTGGTACCTTTCATCAAAGAAAGTTCTCTTATTTATCAGTGAAAATGAAGTTCTAAAAATAACCTGCTACCAGGAAATTAATAAAGCAAACCATAATCGATTTTTTTGAATACTAAAGTTGCTTTACGTAACTCCCTTTCACGTTTAGTTTCTTAATATTGTGTTTTACGCCGTAACGGTAAGAACGCATGAGTAATGGATCCCATGGTACTTTTCGACCCACACAAGATACTTCAAGACACATTGTCTATTTCGATCTTCAACTTTGTTATGTAAGTATCATAAGTAATGATCAGAGTGGCCCTAATGACATTTGAAATAGAATAATTATTACTCCTTCATAATACAATCATATTTTCAATAAAAAAATATTCATTCCCTTGTAAATCTTTAAGTTTCTTTAGAACATACCTCATTGCTTTATTTTCTTGCAAAATGCATGAAGGAGTTTATCTCGAGAAAGTATTTCGTCCGATGCTTCTTTACGATAATCTCAAAAGGTTGTTCGACAAAGGGAATCAAGATCGTCGAAGGCAGGATCTTCGAGTGAAGGAAGAGAAACCTGCTGCTGATATCGACGAGAGAATCGATTACCGATGTGCTATAAAGTGCTTATTTTCATCGTTAAAGCAGCGCATACGCATCTGCTTGTGTATAAACGATCCTACATGCATATTAGCCACAGTCGGTAGATCCTGGTACGATATACGCAACGCGCGAGACAAATTGAAGTTTTTCGCGAACGAACCTGTCCCTAGAGCGCACATTCTCGCCCGTCTGCTTCCCTCCACCATTAACTGGCTTTAGCCATTTCTACCCGATCCTGTTTACTCGCTTCACGCGTCTTGCTCAATATACGCATCCTTGCTAGTTTTATATTCACAACGAATTTATTTCAAACTTTAGTTTTAAGTTTTAAGCTCGTGAAGAAAATATTTTTAGCTCGTTATTCATAGTCAAGAATTATAAAAATGGTTTGGTAAAATGTTCTATATTATTTAAGTGAAGAATGTTGTACCTTAACATTTCTTCCTCCTTTTCCTTTGATTTAAATAATTTTTAAATTTTATTTTACTATTTTCTGTGTTCACAGATTTATTTATATCCTCCAGCTTCCCCTCCTCATCAGCCTCATGCTCGTCTTCCTTCTTCTCCCCATTACCATCCTTCATCAGTTTCTCCTCTTCCTCATGATACACTACTTACTATATTTGTATCGAAAGATTCATCTCCTCTTGGTCCTCCCCCTCCTTGCCCACTTTCTTAACTTCCCTCGCCAATTCTTCCTCTTTCTACATTGCGACTCTTCACTACCTTCAGTTCCTCATATTCTTTCTCATGCACTAATTACTATTTTTTGTGTCCAATGATTTAAGCATTTTTCCTGCTTCTTCTTTTTCCCCTTCTTCCCCTCTCTTACCACTTTTTCTTCTTCCTTCTCTTCCAATTACTCCTCATCCTCATCATAAGCTTCCTCAGCTCCATCCTCCTCTTCCACCTTTAAATATTATCTCCTATTCCCACACATCATGCCCCTTAGTCTTCTTCTTCTACTGTCTCCTTTATCACCAATGTTACCTCCTTCTCCTCCTTGTCCACTGCCTCCATCACGATTTTCTCCATCTCTACTTCCTCTGCTACCTCAACTTCATTCTCTTTCTCTTTTACCCCGGACGCCATTCAAGTTTTAGATTGGCAGTGTGGTTCACCGTGGACGCAGTTCGAGTGTGGCAATTTTCTTCATGTGCTCTCTATTTTGTTTTATTCCTTGTAAATAATACATATCCTATTGTATAATTACAAGTAATTTTCCTACATTGTGTTCCCTCCTTTTTCTTTTTATTATCCTCTTCCTTCTGCTTACATTCTTTTTCCTATCCAGTTCTCCCTCCTTCAATACATTCCTTTATCGTCTTCTACAACCTTTTCTGCTAGATTCTCCTTGAATAAATTGATTCCCTAATTTATCTCACATATATTTTTTCATAATTATGCTTTCCTGTTTTGTTTTCCCTCCGTCTCATCTTCAACCTCTTACTCCTCTATTTCTTCTCTTAGTTCTATAATATGTCTTCCTTTTCTTTTTCATATACATATCTTAGTGACACAACAACACTTCTATTTTTATCTCTTTTCTTCCTAAACGATCGTGAATAAATATGTTTGATCTTCTCGGGCTAATATTTTCTTTTTTCTTTCAAGTCACTTCTCTGATCTTTTCCGGAGTCCCTTTTCCTTAAACGAATCTTCCTCCATTTTTGTATATCTTATTAAAAGTTCACATTTATAAAATATTTGATAGGTGCTACAGCATAACCATGTAAGTGACACTTTAAGAAATCTGAGTTTTCAATCATTTAACATTTTTTTCTTCAAATACTTTGTTCAAATATGAGAGATACCTCTCGCTTCTTACGAAAGATTTATGTTTTTCACTCAGTATATCGACAATGTATCAATTATTTTTACTGTAAATGCGCTTTTAAGGGATTTCAAAATATTTGGAATATTTCCAGTAATTTAAAAGGATTTCAACAGATTTCCATAGGAATTTTAAAGTATTTCAAAATATTATAAAGTATTTTTTAATAATGAAATTTTTACCGAATCCAACAAGATTTCCAAAGATTTTTAGGGATTTGATAAGATTTCAAGGGATTAGAAAAGTTTAAAGTTGTTTATTTCAAACGATTCAAAAAGAGAGTTTTCACATATTTCGAATGACATGAAGAGATTGCAAGAGTTTGAAGAAATTACCTTATGGTAGAATTTCAGAGATCGAGAATATCATTCTTTTCAAGGAATTTTATAAAATTTGAAGGGACGATCTCACGGATTTTAAGGAATTTTAAGTAATTAAGAACAATTTTCGCAGATTACAAAGAATTTTAATGGAATTTTGTAGATGTTAGAAGATTTTGAAATATTTTAAAAGAAGTCTTAAGGTTTCAAAGAATTTGAAAGGATTTCAAGAAATAACGAAGTATTTTCACGAATTTTGAAGGCTCACCGGGGATTTGAATGAGCATTCAAGATATGAAGGGATTTCAAAAGATTTGGGCAGAGATTTCTTAGGATCTTGAGGGATTTCAAAGGATTTTAGAAATTTCAAGATTCCAAAGCATACACGGAACAAAAGTTGACTATTTTATAGAATTTTTGGTTCAAATCAAGAAAACTGATTCGATTTGACGGCATTATGAAACCAGAAAAATGTTCTCGACAACCAAAGTGGAAAATTGACATTCTGACGATGTGTGAAAATGATGCTTATAAAAACCGTTTTTTTTCGCGTAAGAAATCTGAATTGCTGAACTATTGAGATAGTTTGAAACAATTTCTTTCCGTGTTTCCTTCGTAAGATTTCAAAATATTTATGGAATTTTAAAGGATTTCCGAATGCTTCAAAGGATTTTAAGGGATTTCAAAAATTTGAAGGGATCATGTAACATTTCGAAATATTTCACGGAATTTCAAGGAGTTTACCTATTTGCAGATAATCCCAAGGATTCCACGAGATTTCATGAAATGTGTAGGGGAAGGAGGGGCAGCGCCAACCGGTGGGGCAGAGGTGATTTTGCTTATAACATCGCTTTTATTTAAAAATTTTAATTCTACTTCGCATTAAATAAATCTATTTTATTAAAGAGACAGTGTTACTTACTACAAGCTTGAAAATTGACGCTGTAAAAGAAAAATTCTACAGAAAACAGTTTTGACAACGAAAGAATGGAAGATTCGCTCGGAGAAATATAAAGTTTTCAACATCAATGGCAATACTTACAGTATGTAAATTTGTTATTTTTACAGATAAAACAGTATCACATTATTTCATTATGATCGTTGAACATAATTCAAGTCCTAAGTATATTAAATACCGTAAATAATTGAGGCCTCATCAGGGGGGCAAGGCCGACGAAAATAATAGTTTTAAAGTGCTTAGGTTATGATAAGTGATCGGTAATGTAGAACAGCCCTTCACCCCCCCCCCCACGAGACGTTGGATAAGGGGTAGGGGTTTGACCAACATTATTTCTTTGCCCAGTCACAGGGGTTCGATGTGAGATGCCGCAAAAATATCGATTTCAATGAGAGAAACGCCATGAGGGATAGATGCCGCTAGGTAGAGATGCCGCAGTTGTGATTTGTCGCAGAGAGACTTGCCGCATGTGAGATGGTATGTCCCCACTTTTATTGCTATGTGGGGATTCAAAACGCGAGGATAAAAACGGTATCGAAAAGGATTCAATAATTGTCACATCACCATTAAATAGAAAAGTTTCCAATGTTTTTCAATGCAAGCCTACTTACCGGGTTGGGCGTTAGACTTTCAAACAATTTTTTAATCTCTATTCACGTGATTTTTATGAGTTCCATTCATTATAAATTTTCAAAAAATATTATTTTGCGTCATACAGTTTTTTTATTTGTAACTGGGAACACACTCAGTAGAGGATATTTTTTATCATTTTGAATTTATCTTTTCTGAAAAAAAGTTATTTAAAATTAAGAAACTTACTGAAAATTTCTATTCAGTTTATTTGAATCAAATATGTATTTCTTTGTAATGAAATAAACTTTTAACAATTCAAATGAATATCTTAGTTGCCCTTATATTATTGAGATATGTATTTGATGTCAAAATACATTTTCTCTAGCTGAATATTGACATGCATTCCATTCGAGATGGCGGATTGCAAGCAATAGATATGCAGTTATTGCTAGCATATTTTGTTATATGGAACTGAGGGGTAAGCTGCTAGACAAAAGTGAAATTAAATATTCCGGAAATTATTGCCTGCATTTCTTACAGTTTTACAGTAAGTAAAATCAAGTACATAAATACTTCTAAGCAACAGAAAAGCAAGAATTGTTAACAAAATCGTAATCAGTGGTACTTGAAATGTTGCAAGTAAGAAATGGGCGTGACATATTAACAAGAAAATAACGAGCAAAACGCAAGTTAACTGCAAGTGAAAATATTGAGGAATTGGGAGGTATCATCACATCTGGCAAATTACCAGTGAGAAGCAAGCAACACTATCAACTTGTTCGGGCATGATTTACTATCCGAAGCTGCTAAGTACCCAGATAGAAAAAAGTGTAAATAAATATGTTGAAAATTGAAGAGTACTCGTACATTTCCAAAGAGTCTTATATTCTTTTCAACATAAAGTTTACTATTTTTCTTAGGTCGAAGAAGTGTAACCCTTATTTTTAAATGAACATAATATATATTTTAAAATTAGGCTAATACTTCTGTGACCTACAAAAAAGAGCATTTGCTTTTTAATTATTGCTCACGATTTTCAATACCAGTATACCAGCACAAGGCCTTTTGCCACGTGCAGCTGCATCAAATTTGAATTCTGCTTTACATCCACAATCTTCCTTGTGGAGTGTTATTTTTTAAAGTTCTTACGATTTTTGTACTGTGCTGCAGAACAATAAGATGACTCATCTTTGAAAAATATACGGCTGGGCTAAAACGTACTCCAAAGACATCCATGTCGATTTCTGCAGTAACGAGGATGAATGCAAAGCAGAATAAGGGTTTTTAAGCAACAGAATATACGCTGTCATTCCCATTTCAATGACAGGAGTAAGGACAAACCTTTTTTTAATTCCTAAGACTTTAATATAGTATCCGTATTTAAAAGCCAGAGTGAAATGCGTAAAACGTGCCAGGTTCGTCGTACCAACTAATGCGCGCGTTTCTTAATTCCATAATCATATCAATTGATTATATGTCGCTCTCACTTATTCAGTTGCTTCAAATAAAGTTTTAACAGTATAAACTAGTTGCTAAAAAAGGTATTTACCTTCACTTTCAAGTTTTAAAAATCGAGGTGTTACATTGAAAGGATTGAGGCGTTTGAAAAGTCAAACAGCGCTACACAACACCGTAGTCGCGTTGCTTCATCGTGCAGGGCCTTACTATTTTTTTTTATTAAACACTAGGAGTCCCAAGATAAAACATACAGGACGCGTGCAGGACATTTGTGACTTCTTTTCACAAAATATTTAAAGCATATGCATTTTCAAAAATGCAATTTTAGTTTTTCGGGTTGTCAAAGAATTCTCAACTTTTTTTACGAAAATTTTTGTATTTGAAATCACATTTTGTTACAAATAATTTCAGACCCTGACAATTTAATCGGTTAATTAGAACCAAAGATATGGAATTTTCGAAAAAAAGTTACAAAAAATTTCAAAGTCCCATGTCTCCACCATTTTTCAGAATTTTCAAAAACCATTCGGGGAAATTTTTCTTCGCTAATATACGACTGTATATGCCGCGTTTCAACCAAATCCCGTTCTAAAAAGAAAATTTTTATTTTCACAAGACGTGGACTTATCAGATCTAGCATATTGCTAGCAAACTTTAGCCCTGCTGTCAACGGAACAGATTTTTTGCTTTCGCAATTTTTAAACCCGAAATTGGATTCAGCGTGCAGAAATATGTCCAAAACATCCAGTCAATTCTAAAAGATAAATCAAATCCAGGGCTTTGTTACCATTATATGAAACCCTTGTTAGGGGTGATTACATCCGACCCGTACCTTTCTTATTTCTCTTTCCCCGATAGATAAACCTACAGACGCGGACGACTTGATCCTGGCTTCCTTCGAATTAGGAATGAACCCGGCGTGTCGGAATCTGAAAAGCTAATAAGAAGATAATCCCTCGTGGTTATTCCAAGCGTGTCGATGTAACGGGAGTCTTGGAGAGCACCCAATGCTTATCAGGGCTCCTGCATAGAGCCGTCCCCGGGTCAATCTTAGGGCAGCTTCAACTGCAATAAAAATTTATTTCGTGCCGATGCCGCGAGACGGGGTGCGGCGAGATAGGAATTAGATTATCGAAACGAGCAAGACGTGGGTGTGAGAAGAAGAATGAAAACCAATCTCTTTTCGAGCGCCCTGTAGATCGGCATCGGCTGATCTCATTGTCTCGCAGTGCGAAACGAAGCGCATCGAGTGAAATCGATCGCCTGGTGACACTTTTCGCTACTTGATTTCGTTTTCTCGGCAATGATCCCGGGGTCCGGTGCGATATTATATAATTTGTCTTCGTTCTTCCTACCAGCGAGAGCGCATTCCCCTTTCTCTTAAAATTCTTGCACTTCTGCTATCTTTTCTCTTTTCTCAGTGCACACTTGTATGTATAATATCCCATCTTTTCTATCGCTCTTATTTCCTCCCGTCCCCCTATTAGATTTTCTCGGGATACCTTGCTCTAAATCTCGCTCAAATGCTCATTAAGCAGAGTCGCAGTTTTCAATGATTGAATTCCTCGCAAATCTTTGTTCATGCAACAAGTTTTCGATTTCCAGTCAATTGGGATGGTGTGGACAATGAGTAGTAAAATTTAAATCCACGGAATTTGAAAAAGTAAGCCAGTTCCTTTAGTTTTTTTTTCTCAAAAAAATCTTAGGAGTGATTTTTGAAGATATTCATTTAAGTAACTGAATCTACATATTTGATTCACTTAGTTCTCACCACCATACAAGTTCTAACAGAAAGAAGGCAATTCTTATTAAATATATTTTTGGAAATATCTGTCCTACGGAAAAAAGTTTCTCTTTCGAATGAAATTTAATTAGGTCTCCTGAAAAAGTTATATTATTTTTTCCGAGCTAAAAGTTTTGACGAAATAGCAGTTTTGAGAAAGCCTATAAGGATAGTTTTAAATAATAATAAATTGTTTAAACAAATGCTTGAAAACTTTGATTAATTATTACTTTACTCTAATTGAAAATTTGCTAACTCTTTGAAAATTTCAGAAAGAACCGCAACTTTCTAGCATTATTCAATGAAAATATTATTTAAAATAATAATACATTGTTTGAAAAATTAGTGTTGTCAACTTTAATTATTACGTGACCCTAATTGAAAAGTGTTCAAAAATGTAAAAGTTCAGAAAAAACCGTAAATTTCTACCATATTCCTCTCCTAGAACCCAATTTTTCACGAATGGGTTTTTCTGGGACCCTATAACACAGACTTGTGGGGGAGAAATTCAAAAAGAAATTTTTTATAATTATTCCATGGCTAATTTTGAAAAGAAATGTTGAGTGTCAACTCGATAACCTAATATTGACGATTCTGAATAAAATTAACAAAAACATCTTCTTTTCTTATGGAAAATACGTGTTAAACTTCATGGGGCTTGCGGGACCTCTAAATATAATTTTGTTTTCAACCAAAAAATGCATTTATTGCTTGTGGTTTCGAACAATATTGGGAGCGGGGGATATGTATGAAAAATAAAAAATAAAAGTTTTCAATGCATTTTCGGACCACCCCCTGGTGGTTAGACTTGAGAAATAATTCCCTATAATATATCCTTGTTTGAAAAGATAAAGATAACTTTAATTTCGAGTTATTCACAATGCGTTGTTTATCTCATATGAACAATTGAGATCGCAGGATATACTATCACATATAAATCCTGAAAATGTTAACCAGGGACAGGTAGAATTTTCAAGATAGCTGTTCTCATCTTTTCGGCAATGATACGACTGGACGCTTTCAGACATATCAATCAATAGCCTGCATTATTTGTAATACATATAAATTCCCCTTTCTGATCCTTTACTTTATTATGTGTATATATTCATAAGAAAAAGTAAAGGTAAAAATAAATATTTCTAGCCAAACGCATTAAGAATGATTAAATACTTATATTAAGTAATGCTTTCTTGTTCGGCGTCTTCCCTTATTCGTAATGTTTCATCATCGCGAAAGACTAAAGTTAAAAAGCCATAACGTTTCACTTGCATTTATATATATATATATATATATATGTATGTCTATAGCAACGTGTATTCCGTCTAACTCCCCCATTATGGTGCGTAGAAGAGGACTAATCTACCTGTAGAGATAGGCGTTTATCAGCCAGATCGTTGCCTTTACTTCGTGCCACGTCGCCATTAAATTTGCCCCACGTCCTCCCATACCGCAGACTCGTTTAACACCGAGAAGCCGTACCAGTCGTCTAATTACACGCGGTGATACGCGGTGAGTTTTGCGTCGTCGCTGCGTCGTCGGATCGCGGGTAGACTGAGAAACGACGTTGCACCTTCCCTGCGAAAAGGCGAAACTCGAAACCAAGCGGCTCGGTTAACGCCTTGGTGTGGTTTGTACAATGGCAAAGTTTCTCCAACATCTAGCGAACGGATCTGTATAAACTTTACCCAATGTTTCTACTATATAACAAGGTCGTACATAATCCGCTTCCGGCTCATAACAGTTGGCTAAAATATTCCACAACATTCCATTATCATGTTTTCGACATAATTCTAAAATTCCACTTTTTCTTTAAATACGACACTAGACTCCAATAAAAAACTTGAACCATTTAGGCTTTTGTGGGAAAAACTCGAAATAAACCAGTGAAGCCTTAGTTCATCAGTACCCTTCGCTGAAAAATACAAAAATTAAATGTTTCAATGAACAGTCATGCTAGTGACGAAGAAAATTTCAGCAGACACATTCAATGATAACTCATCAGAATCGGCCGATAGCAGTACTCTTATGGAGAGGGAATTTGGATTGATAAGGGAAAAGGGGCATCATGGCGGAGGGGTGATGGGATAACAGAGGAGAAGCGGTAGAGGGAAAAGTGGATTGAGGGGTATATAGGGTGAGAGAGTTACATAAAGGTAGAGTGATGGAGAGAGTTGGTGGAGGAGGGGTCAATAGGGTTCGAGGGGTAATGGGATAGACATTTCTGCCATTCTTGTTCCCCTCATCTCCCTTTACCCCACTTACAAATGGATCCTCATATTTCACCATCGAATTTAAGTGGTGTAAAGGGTGGAGGAGCGGGGATATATTAGGAAATGGAGAGTAGTGCTGTGGGCAAGAGAATGGGCGGACTGTATGATATGGAGCGCACGAAGTGTAGACATGTGGATATTCAGAGGGGTTTCGAGGGGTATAGGGATAGAAGGTTGCCGGAAAAGAAATGGTGAGCGGTGATAGGTAGATGCGATGTTGAGGGAATAGAAAATCCTCACTTTCCCACTTACATCCCCCTTGCGTACTTTTTTTTCTTTGCCCACCTTCCTCCACGTTTCTCATTTTCTCACCACTGTTTAACATCATGAGGAGAAAGGACCGATAAGAATGCCTAACTTTTTTCGGACCATTTCACATTTGAAAATCTTATGAATTTAAAAAAAAATCACTAACTTTTCAGTCAAAAGACATAACCTGGAATTTTTTTCCTAATTTAATTAGAGAAATTTGACGAAAGATTAGTGACTAACTGAAAACTAGTTTTTTAACTAATTCCAGTTTGGAGAATAGAAAGCTGAAGAAAATTGTCTTCAGTTGTTTAAAAAACACGTTAGCGAATTGTTAAAATAGGGTTGGTCTATATATTACATAACGCAATTTTCTGGTTATTTTGGACCCCCTCCCTCCTATGTAACACTTTTTCTGACTTTTCTTGTAGTTTTTCACCATTGCCGAAACGCTAGACTACTATCGGCGAGAGAATTGGAGTCCTCTGGAATTTGCGTTAAAAAAGTAAGTGAAGAAAAAATGATAGCTTAATGAATGAAGGATCATTTTAATGGTCCAAATGTTGTACATTGATGAGCCTGAAATGAATATGCCAAAAAAATTGTATAGCTTACAGACCCGAAAATCTGTTGAAAAGTAAGGCAATTTGACAGCTTTTAAAGACAGTGAACTTTGGAACATAGTTTTTTATTGACAAAACAATAGGTAAAACTTGAAAAAATTCATGGTGGTACTTCAAAAATTGCCAAACAAATTTCCGTTGAAAAATTTTCAGAATATAATAAATTTTTCGCTTTTTATACACAAATATACAACTGCACTATCTTCGGTTCTAATAAAGATAATGAAGCGATTCAAATTGGAGGTAGTTAGTTGAATTATTTGTAATTATTTACATCTTGAAAGAAATATGTGCTTCTTTTTCTCTTCGTGCAAATTGCGATATTTGAAGACAGTTTTTTATACTGGAAAGCAAGTGTGAAAAACAGCGGGGTGCCCTTTTTTCATGGGATCGTCCTCGTCTTTCCTCTTCAAAACTTGAAAGCACATGTTGAGGAAAGACGATGACGGTCGCATGAAAAAAGGCACCCCGCTTGTTTCTCACACTTGCTTTCCAGTATAAAAAACTGTCTTCAAATATCACAATTTGCACGAAGAGAAGAAGAAGCACATATTTCTTCCAAATTGTAAACGATTACAAATAGTTCAACTAACTACCTCTAATTTAAATAGTTTCATCATCTTTATTTGAACTGAAGATAGTACAGTCGTATATTTATGTATAAAAAACGAAAAATTTGTTATATTCTGAAAATTTTTCAGCGTCAATTTGTTTAGAAATGTTTAAAGTACTACCATGAATTTTTTCAGATTTTTCCTATTATTTTTTCAATGAAAAACTATGTTCCAAAGTTCACTGTCTTTAAAAGCTGTCAAATTTCCCTACTTTTTAAAAGATTGTCGGGTCTGTAAGCTATAACATTTTGTTTGGCATATTCCTATCAGGCTCATTAATATACAACATTTGGACCATTAAAATGATCCTTCATTTATTAAGCTAACGTTTTTACTGGGAAGTTTTCAGAATTTGTTCAAACTGAACGTTGTGCAAGAACCTGAATATTTCGACATTTCGTATTAATTTTATAAAACATTTCTGTTAAAGAATTGAAAAAAAGATAGTACTTTTTCGGGGGAAATAAAAGGATTTAATGTGTTTTAAAAGTTTATTACGCTGAGCAACGTGTGACCTCTTTGCAGAGAATTACTACATCTAATTATTATCATTGAAGATGTTGGATTCTTGCATAAATTCCATGGAACTCTTGCAGCGTAATGTAAATTGTTCTTGACTCAATTCAAAATCAATTGGTCTACTCTCTCGTTGCAAATGTATCTTCCGCTGATATTTTGACTTGAGTGGCGTCTTGCCTCTTGAAGCAATTTGCCCTCCTTCCGAGTATTGGGTGACCGCCCGTGTGTTATTTACTCTACAGGGAACGTCGATTTAATCATGTTGCGCATTGTCATTTATCTCCTTTGAAGCAATGGTGATCCCTTTCCCAGGAAAACCTATTACGTATTTCTATTTACAATTAGATCGCAGTTTAATTACTTAATGTTTCAATTTAAAAAAAATATAGTCCGGCGTCTTTACTTACACAGAAAAAACCAGGGTCTCAATTTTTTGTCAGGTTATTTTCTTGCAAAATCGTTTTGTACTTTAGTTATATGTTCACTCTCTTGATCAATGTCAAAACTGAAAAACGATTGAATTGCTTCCGATGTTCGTATTGCTCAACATGAACCAATTGTGGTTCGATTTTGTTCCAAAACATTTTGACGCCGTTTCTTTGTTCAAAATGAATTAAAAAAATGTCTGTGTACATAAGAGGATTTTTAGAGTGTCCACATGCATGTTTTTAATTATCATGGGAGAATGTTATTTATTTTGTTCATATTTTTCTTTTTCGCTGAATAATGAGATCATGCGGTTTCGAAAAAAAGTGAAAATCTTTTATTTAATTTGCAGGTACGTGTGCGAATGTATCAAAAAGAAAAGAGCAATGAATGTAAACGTTTTATGAGAACGTGAATATTCGATAACTTCAGAAACAGGCGTTATGGATTTTCCTTCCTTGTACATTCATTGCTTATTTTTCCAGCACGTATAAAACGTTCATCTCACTTTATAATTCATACGAAGGAAGTACGAATCTTTAGTGAATACACAAGAACGTTTACTTTGAAAGTATGAAATGCTAACTCAGGATTCTTAATCAAAGGAGAAAAACTTTTCGCGGCTGTAGTTATGTAATAATTGGTCAGTAGCGATTTAATATGTTTAAAGCTGGGTATCTTTTAGACCAAGGAATAAATACTCACCTGTAATTTAAAATAATCTACTTCAAGTTACTGTTTTTTTAAACACCGGGTTGATATTAAAACAGTTTTTTTGTTCTGACAAGCAAACTGTAATTATTTATCTTTATAAATCGTGATGAAGACTTGTCTGCTTGATCTCACTGTTTCCCTGTTTAAGGGTAAGAAATCCATGCATGCGAAGTTTTCTGTGTCGTTTTTCAGAGTCTTGTATTAGAGACGTCAATCCATAATACGAAAAAGCCAAGACTTCCATAGAATTTCGCTATCGGCCTGTGGCCCACATATCACAATAGTAAATTAATTTTAATTATATCTTTCGTCTTATGCCGGATTAAGTAATGCATCCTTTGCACTATGGATGGCATGAGAAAAATAGGTTAGTCAGAGTTGTTTTATGAAAGTCAGCAGTTTCCATCATAATTAGAAAATATCTATACAATCTTTTATAATGAATTTGAAGACAAATTTCAATGTAACACATTTCTTAGTGTCAAATTTTTTTTAAAGCGTTGATTTTATCATTGTAAGTAGATCAGTGCGTTTTGAGTCAGGCCATAAAATGGAGGTTTGTTACATTATACCATTAAGCCGTTTCCCTTTCGGGGTAAGCGTGACTTACTCGGTGGCGAAGGGAGTAATGTGGTGGAGGGGGTATAGATTTTTATATTGATCTAGAATTCCCGTATTATTTATTCAAATAACACGTTCGTTCCGCAACACTGCTCCCGCCCAAGTTTGCTGATCAATCTCTCTAGTGATCACCCCTAGTGAAGAGCCTCACAAAGGCATCATGTGAAGCTCCTCACTCGGGTCCATTAGTATCCAAGGTCTTTTGTTTCAGGCGTCATTCACCCCACCACATTCTTTAAGGATGATCTCATTATTTGCTTTGTTCTTCAGTGTTTTGCCGCATATCATGCGCAGTAATTTCATGTTAATCGCGTTAATTTTACTCTTATTCTTTTCTTGATAGGTCCAGGTCTCGCTACCGTACAGCACAGTCGGTATAAATATAGAATTATGTATTGCCCTTTTACGAGGGTCACCCCAAAAGTAAGTTTCCCTACTTTCTCATCAGAGAACTAAAAGAGGTAGGAAGCTGCTACCTACCTTGAGCTTGGGTCCAAAAGTGAAGTGCGTTCTGTGATCAAATTCCTGACGTGGGAAGATGTAAACGCCCGTGAAATTCATCAAAAAATTACTGCTGCTCATGGTAAAAATGTCATGAGTGTTCAAATGGTGTGGAAGTGGTGAAAATCTTGAGACCTTCCGCGGCTTCCTACCTCTTTTAGTTCTCTTATGAGAAAATAGGGAAACTTATTTTTAGGATGACCGTCGTAGCTTTGCGTGATATATTTTTACTTCTGATAATGGGCCCTGCTCTACCGATAACTTTCTTACCCTCGTTTATACGCCGATCTAACTTCGCATCTATCTTTCCGTCATTAGTGATTAGGCTGCCAAGATATACGTACTTATCAACTTGTTCTATTCTCTCATTATTTAGGACAATGTTGCACATTATTTTCTCACCATTTCCATCAAACCACATAATTTTTGTTTTACTTACATACGTTAATTTTAAGGCCCGCGTTCTGCATGCTTGTATTCAGTTTGCTCAACATTCTTTGCAAGTCTTCGGTTGACTCTACAATAACAACCTTATCAGCTGCGAACGCTAACCCACGTACCCTCACTGTACCGAAATTCACACCTTCTTCGTCGAAGAGGGATATTCTTAGACACTTGTCCATGTATATAATAAAAATGTATATAGTAAAAATAATCCTGTGATCTGTCTCAAGCTGAATATTTGATCCGTAATGATCTTCCTGGCATAGATCAACTTTGGACTTCCCATATATTTTTGTTCATTATTTTCATTACCCTACGAATAAGTATATTTGAATATATTCCACTTGCGGTACTTAATAAGCTGATACCCCCATAACAATTTTAGTTGCTTTAATCTCCCTTTTCTTTGTATATTGGTACGATAATCGCTCTTCTCCAATCGTCTGGGACTTCTCACATCTCGATAAATAAATTTATCAATTCGCACAACCTGTGAGGTATTTAGTCTCCACCGTATTTAAGCATTTTAGCGTTAATACTGTCTACACCAGCAGCCTAACCATTTTTCAAGTTCTGAATTATATCCCTAAACTCAAAGGCACAGACTCTCTCAATTGAGTTTTCTAACGCATCGTGTTCTATATCGCAGTTATGCCTATATCTTCATCTCTCAATAATTCCTCATAGCATTTCACTCTTGCTATTTCTCATGCTGACTAACTCTGTACTTTCACCGCCCTTCATATTGATGAATGCCTATTTATAATACAGTTTCTTGTTTCCTTCAAATTCGTTTTGCATTTTCTCCTCTTCTTCTGTTCTTATTTTATCTTTATTTTCCTTGACTAGTAGTTTAAATTTCCTCTTTTTGTATCTGCAATGATTTTCAAGTCTATTTCTCTCCTCATCTCTAAGGCCTGTGATTTTCAACTTTCTTTTATGCGCTTCTTTCTTTTTTTGGACGGCTGCTTGAATTTCATCATTCCATCATGCATCACCAGACATTCTTCCTACATCCGCAGTACCACACACTTCAGTTGCACTCCTAACAAGGACATGCTGGATCATAGCCGATGTGCCCTCTATATTTTTATTGTCTTTTAGCGCCTCGAAAGTTACCTTATCTATGCGTTCGTTTATCTTATTCTGAAAATCTGTTCGCACTTACGGTTTCTGTGAATTCTCAATCTCGATTCGCGCTTTTTTCGTTTTTTTTTGTTCTCTTTCTTCTCCATCCCTGACCTAAATTTATTTTGGAGACTAGGAGGTAATGATCAGTATTGCATTCTGAACCCCTCATTACCCTTTAATCTTTTACTACCTCTCTTAGTCTTTCATCCGCAATAACGAAGTCAATTATACTGTGGCTATCTCCTCTACACTAGGTGTACATGTGGATCATCTTATGCCTAAACCAAGTATTGAAAATAAATAAGTCCTTTTCTAAGCATAAGTCAACTACTATTTTTCCGTTATATTTTGTTCTTGGATCCCCAAAATTACTCAGCACCCTTTCTATATCTGTAGCTTGACGTTGGACGCTGACCCATCCGATCATATCTCCTAGTGGAATGATTCTTTCACAATGACCACAAGTACTTATTGTATCATATAAAGTGTCCAAGAAGGCGTCTTTTACTTCGCTCGGATCACCACCAACTTGGGCGTAGCACGCTATAATAAATAATCTTTTGATTCCTACTTTCATGCTAACCCACAACAATCTGGGAGATACAAATCCTTGACCGCTGACATACTGCCTTCCTCTGTCATTCATAATCAAACCGACCCCTTGACTACCATTTGATTCACTATTCACTCCTGACCATAATTCAAGTCCGCCTTCCAACATTCCATTTTCTATGTTTCTAATGTCGCATCAGTTTTTCTTTGTTTTATGTACACATAAAATATCTAGCTTCCTTACGTGCATAGTTTCTCGTAATTCTCTTACCTTAAGATCATTCACCCCTCTAGCATTCCAAACACCCAGTCTCCATTCATCGCCTGAAACTTGACCTTTACCTTTACCGGGTGCATGCCTTTCGTCGACCAAAGTTTCAGTCCATTCTGAGGCTATTTTATTGTTTATATTATTAATTGTTTATAATTTTACGCCCAACTACCACCTTTATGCCAGAAATTCAATTTCCGAGTCGAAATCATGTCCAAATTAGGTAGTCAGTCGTCGTAGAGAGGAGATTCTAGTTATAACGTCAGTCCCACCAAACTTCAGTTAATGCAGGGGGGAGTGTGGCGACAGAACTGGAACTGAGAGAGTCATAGTTTGATGCTTTATATTGAGAAGGTCACCACAAAAATAGTTCAATTTTTGAATTTTCAACCAAATGCACGAACAAAGTGTTTTATCGTAATTTAATTTATGATATAATTAAGAGTACAAAAATATGAAAATATTACATTTTCGTCTACTTGAAAATATCTCTCGGAATTTTTTTCATAGATACTCTAAACAGTCTAAACTCTTTCAAATTCTTCGAAAAACTTTAAAATTACTACAATAAATTGAAGATCCATTATTATTATTATAAAGACCATAAAATTTTGAAAGTTCTTTTAAGTTTTTGAAAACACTTGTAAGTATTTAGAATTCTTTGAATTACAACAAAATTCCTGAATTCTTGTTCATTTTTTTTTTCTTTTTTTTTTTCTTTGGTTGAGGATTCATCGTTAAAGTTGAGCATTTATTTTTTTGGCTATACTTTATTCAAACTGTAATTTTTTGGTAGAGAATTCATAATTTTAGTTAAACATTCATTTTTGTTCGTAGAAAATTAAACTGTTTTGTTGAAAATACTTCTTTTTTTTATTATTGAAAACTGAATTTTTTCAACTGAAAATATAACTATTCAAATCTTGATTGAAATTTATTTTTTTTTTGTTGAAATTAGAACTATTCGTTTAAAATTGTATTTGTTCTGTTGATAATATATCTTTTTTGATAAAAAAATAGGTTTCTTGGTTGAAAACTCAACTGTTGGGTAGAATCTTATACTAAACTTGATTCAAACTTCATTTTTTTGGTGGAGGATTCATAATTTAAGTTGAAAATTCTTTTTTTTTTTGTAGAAACTTGAATTATTTGGTTGAAAATGTATGTATTTAGTTAATAATTCGACTTTTTGGTATAAAATTAATTTTATTTAAAAAAATTTAATTTTTGGCTGTTGTTGAAGATTCATCATTCAGATTAAAAATTCATTTATTCTGGTAAGAAATTTCACTGTTTTGGCAAAAATTCTTCTTTTTTTCTAGAAACTTATTCATCTTGTTTTTGATTGTTAATTAATTTTTTTAAATTGAAAATTCAACTACTTGGTCAAAAATTAAACTACCTGGTTGAAAATTAATCTACTTTGTAGAAAATACAATAATTTAGTTAAAAAGTAATTCTTTTGGTTGAAGATTAAACTATTTAGTTGGAAATTCATGTATTTTGTTGAAAATTCGTTTTCAATGGTAGAATAATAATCTTCTTGCTTGAAAATTTAACTTTTTGGTCGAAAATTGAACTTTTTTTTTGCAAATTAACTTTCCTCCACCGAAAATTTAACTATGCCATTTTTGATTGTCAATTTATTTTTTCTAATTGGAAATTCAACTATTTTGTTGAAAAGTAATTTTTGTGGTTGAAGATTCTTCATTTAAGCTGAAAGTTTATCTCTTTGGTTAAAAATTCAATTATTTGGTTGAAAATTCGTCTTTTATGTTAGAAAATTCATATTTTTGGTCGAAAATTGAACTATTTTGTTGAATTTTCTTTGTTTTGTTTTGAAAATAATTTTTTTTCGTCGAAAACTGAACTGTGCCTTTTTTGATTGTCAATTCATTTTTTTAACTGAAAATTTAACTATTTGGTTGAAAATTCAACTACTTTCTTGAGAATTTATTTACTTTGTAGAAAATTTAACAATTTTGTTAAAAAGTAATTTTTGTGGTTGAAGATTCTTCATTTTAGTTAAAAGTTCATTTCTCTGGTAGAAAAGTGTTTTTTTTTTGTTGTTGAATATTTGTTGTTGAAAATTCATCTTTTGTGGTAGAAAATTAATCTTCTTGCTTGAAAATTCATCTTTTTAGTCGAAAATTTGTTTTTTTGTTGCCGCAAATTACTTTTTTCCCATCGAAAATTTAACTGTGTCATTGTTGAGTGTCAATTTATTTTTATATCAAATGAAAATTCAACTTTTTGGCTAAAAATTAAAATACTTGGTTGATAATAATTAATCTAATTTGTAGAAAATTTAACAATTTTCTTGAAAAATAATTTTTGTGGTTAAAGATTCTTCATTTTAGTTGAAATTTCATTTCTCTGGTAGAAAAGTGTTTTTTGTTGTTGTTGTTGTTGTTGAATATTTATTGTTGAAAATTCGTCTTTTATAGTAAAAAATTAATTTTCTTCCTTAAAAACTATTTTCTTTGGTCAATATAAAAAAATTCTGTTGAAATTTTTTTTTTTTTTCAAATTAATTTTTTTCCACCGAAAATTGAACTATGCCATTTTTTATTCTTAATTTATTTTTCAAATTGAAAATTCATTTATTTCGTTGAAAATTAATCGAATTTGTAGAAAATTGTACGATTTTTTTATAAAGTAATTTTTATGGTTGAAGATTCTTCATTTTAGTTGAAAGTTAATCTTTTTGGCTGAAAATTCAACTATTGGGTTGAAAATTCGCCTTTTATGGTAGAAAATTTATATTTTTGATCGAAAATTGAACTATTTTGTTCAATTTTTTTGTTTTGTTTCGAAAATAATTCTTTGTCACCGAACACTTAACTGTGCCATTTATGATTGTCAATTTATTTTTTTAAATTGAAAATTCAACTATTTCGTTGGAAATTAATCTACTTTGTAGAAAATTCAACCATTTTGTTAAAAAGTAATTTTTGTGATTGAAAATTCTTCATTTTAGTTAAAAGTTTATTTCTCTGGTAGAAAAATGATTTTGTTGTTGTTGAATATTTGTTGTTGAAACTTCGTCTTTTATAGTAGAAAATTAATTTTCTTGCTTAAAAAATTATCTTTTTGGTCAATATAAAGAATTCTGTTCATTTTTTATTCGTTTTCTTTTATGAAAATTAATTTTCTTCCACTGAAAATTTAACTATGCCATTTTTGATTGTCAATTTATTCTTCTTTTGATTGAAAATTCAACTTTTTGGTTCAATATTCAAATATTTGGTTGAAAATTATTCTACTTTGTAGAAAATTCAACAATTTCGTTAAAAAGTAATTTTTGTGGTTGAAGATTCATCATTTAAGTTGAAAGTTCATCTCTTTGGTTGAAAAATATTGTTGAAAAATGGTTTTTTGTCGCTAAATATTTGTTGTTAAAAATTCGTCTTTTATGGTAGAAAATTAAGTTTCTTGCTTAAAAAATTATTTTTCTGGTCAATATAGACAATTCTGTTAAAAAAAAATTTTTTCTTAAAAAGCTTTTCCACCGAAAATTTAACTTTGCCATTTTTGAATGTCTATTTATTTTTATTTTTATTGAAAATTCAACTTTTTGGTTGAAAATTCAAATACTTGGTTGAAAATTAATCTACTTTGTAGAAAATTTAACAATTTTGTTGAAAAGTAATTTTTGTGGTTGAAGATTCTTCATTTTATTTAAAAGTTCACTTCTTTGGTAGCAAAGTGTTTTTTTTTGTTGTTATTGTTGAATATTTGTTGTTGAAAATTCGTCTTTTACAATAGAAATTTAATTTTCTTGCTTAAAACAATATATTTTTGGTCAATATAAACAATTCTGTTGAAATTTTTTTTTTTAATTAATTTTTTTCCACCGAAAGTTTAACTATGCCATTTGTTATTGTTAATTCATTTTTAAAATTGAAAATTCAACTTCTTCGTTGAAAATTAATCTAATTTGCAGCAAATTGTACAATTTTTTTAAAAAGTAATTTTTGTGGTTGAAGATTCTTCATTTTAGTTAAAAGTTCATCTCTTTGGTTGAAAATTCAACTATTTGGTTGAAAGTACAAAATTTATTTTTTTGGTCGAAAATTGAACTATTTTGTTAAAGTTTTTTGTTTTATTTTGAAAATAATTTTTTTTTCACTGAAAACTTAACTGTGCCATTTATGATTTTCAAACTATTTTTTCAAACTGAAAATTCATCTATTTGGTTGAAAATTAATCTACTTTATAGAAAATTTAACAATTTTTTTGAAAAATAATTTTTGTGGTTGAAGATTCTTCATTTTAGTTAAATGTTCATTTTTCTGGTAGACATTTTTTCTTTCGAATATTTGTTGTTGAAAATTCGTCTTTTATAGTAAAAAATTAATTTTCTTGCTTAAAAAATTATCTTTTTGGTCAATACAAACAAATCTGTTGAAATCTTTTTTTTCAATTAATTTTTTTCCACCGAAAATTTAACTATGCCATTTTTTACTGTTAATTTATTTTTTTATTTGAAAATTCAACTATTTCATTGAAAATTAATCTGCTTTGTAGAAAATTTAACAATTTTGTTAAAAAGTAATTTTTGTGGTTGAAGATTCTTCATTTTAGTTAAAAGTTCATAGAGACTATGGAGAAGTTGCTGTCATTATCTTCTTCCATTCTTACGTCGGCCACTTCGCTGGCACTGATACTTCCTGCCGGGCAGGAAACTGGGTTCGAGCTCCGTGACATGGCGTCACAGAGCGCAAAACTTCTTAAAGAATCAACTCGATGCGTCTGATAGACCAGAATCTATCAATCTATCATGAGCATCTCATCAATCCCGAAAATTCCCTTCGTAAGGTTCAATCCATCAATCATCAATAATGATCAATCTATTTGAATCTTCATCATCCCCTAATAAGTTTTCTCTTTGCAGCACGTATTCAACTAAAAAAACACGGAGCACCGACGCTGAAGAAAGAACGGGTGATATTAGGACAGCGGCTGGGAACTTCCTGCTCTAGCGCCTCGCGCGCCATGTAGTGGGCAAAAATGAAAACTTTTAATCAAATCGCATTTTATGCCTTATTGTTTATTACATTCTAAACCGATCTGTCGAGGCCAATTTTTAAAATAAAATATAAAAATGTTTACAGTTTGAACTGCTATTCACTTCCCATTTTTTGCCATGGACTTAAAAATGAATAAAAAAAAGGGAGGGTTCGATAGATGTAATTTTCAAATTAAACAATATATAATTACTCAAACTTACCTTGATGATCAATAAAATGTATCAATGTTAGAGAGGATCGTCTGTAAAGATTATAGAGGTCTGCGATCAGGTTAATACAATCCTTTGTTGATAATGTGGCTGAAGCAGCTAGCATTATAAAAATACTGAAGATAAAAAATGCAGACAATGTTGACAGCTTCATTTTTTAAGATTGGTAGGTACCTTTGTTTTCTAGAAAATGAAAATACTTAAAATAAATTATTTTTATACATTTATATTAGGATGAGCCGAAATTTGAATGTTTTCAAATCGAAGATGACTAGAGCTGAAAAGTTGCTATTTAGATAAATTCAGTGTAACTTGGGTGACAATTTCGGACAGACTGTTCCAATAGACTTCCTTATTTGCTTGTATACTATCTGATCTATCTTAGAGGATTGAAGGCCACAGAGCAGGAACACAAAGTTAGAGGCATTGACTCCGTCTACTTCGTTGAACCCATTTTTACATCATAGCTAGTTGCACAAGTTATTGTTTCGATAAGTCACTTTGCGACCCCTGTTACATTGCAAATTTTTAACTATAAGTCAAAAGAATGACGAAATAAAGTTTATTCGATAAAATTGATTTGCTGAACAGGCTTCCGCATTTGCCTGTGCTTCCGCATGACAAATTTCTACAGTAGCACTGATTTAGCAGAATCATACCGGGAAAAATCATTTCGTGGAAAAACATCTTTCGGGAGGAGCCTTGCATCCTTGCATCCTTTTTAATCTCTGTTGCATTAATCTTGGTTGTCACATTTTCATTATCTTGCCATCTAGTTGAAGTATAGTTAATTCAACTCTGGCTAGTTAGTTGCTGAAAGACGGATGTGTTCGGAAATGTTCCCCATACAAGAATGCCCCGGAAGAAAGCTGGAACTGTTCAAAATCATCTACTACTTCCCAAATTCGCCGAATTCATATTCTGGCCTGAAATGAATATTTAACTGAGCTTGAAGTTATGATGGATGGAAAGGCATTGTGACATTCTAGAAGCATCCTCTTTAAGTATTGAGCTTAAAGTTCTCACGAATGGGAAGACAGTGTTTTCTCCTAGAATAATCTCATTTGATTTTGAGTCATACGTGAGAACTGAAAGTGGTTCGACCGCCCCACTTTAAAAGCGAGAGGGCAGAGAAAAGGTTGACACCTGTACCATTCCTTCTCCATCAATCGAACAACGCAAAGACAGGGCCATGAATTTCGAACGACTAAGTCGTAATACTGTTGTTATATATTGATTTGTCTAGTACAAAACAGAGACAATGCGGCATCTGATCCAAGGAGCAGATATGATGTCTAGCAACCTATTCCCTCTAAGTTCCTGAAAGGTTGGACAAGATAAAATATGCCCTGATCACTGTTCAATCTTTACCATCTTATGAATCTCCTGTTTATATTAAAACATTTTCTTTCATGAATATAATCTAAAAAGGTTAATTGGAGTACTTTCTATGAGCCCCTTAAGGATGAGAATTTTGATACTGGCTAAGAAGATAACGCCTCATTTTCGGTTCTTCAAGCCTACCTTAGCTTATTTGAACTAATCCATAATGCCCTTCATAATGCTAGTATTGAAATTGAGAACAACCCCACTTGAGATCATGCCTACTCCCCGCCATGGTGGAATGAGGAATGTACGAAACTTGAGAGACTCAGAAATGCAAAATTACGTAGGTACATACATAATTGTACAGTCGAATCTGGATTTGGTGTCGGTTTTGGGGCTGATCTTGACACTAAATCCAGATTCTCGGAACGTAAATAGTCAGGGGCGTATGAACAGTTTCCGATGGATTTTACTGCGTGGTAAAAAATATTTTGAAAATTGTTTTTCTAATACGGAGACAAGGGAAAACTAAATATTTAACAGAAATGAGGAAGAAAGTTTGCTATTACACGTTAAAATAAATGTGTTTCCTGCTTACGTACTGAAAACGTTCACGGGCCGTTGATCATCTCGTTTAGAAGAAGAGCTTTCTCTTGAATAATAATCGATCCAGATACTGAATCATCTCTGTCACTCGCTTGCTTAAACCATTCGAAAAGGACAGTAACCAAAAGCACATGACTATTTTCACTAAAACACCGCACGTCAACACTGAAATGTGGAAAGTACGTACTTTTCCGTATATAGTGCATAATAATGACGCAGTTTCATAACCAGACATACGAAAAAGTTATTTAACATAAAATCACTAACTTTCATAAATATTATATTAACTGTCCACGAAAAAGACGGTTTTCATCATTCTCACGTCAACACTTGACAGCTCGACATTATAAAACACTACAGTGGAACTTCGATGTTTTCTTTGTCGAATCGTAGAGCCTATTGGGCAGCTACGATAACGCCACCAATTTAGAAAAAATTTAGATTTAAATTAAATATTAACAAGAAATCTTATAGTAAAGAATTAATTCTAAGCCGTAGTATAACACTTTTGATTCAAATGAATTGATATTTACTACTCTTTTTCAATAGCGATATATATTCGCGTGTCAGATGGCGCTATTGTTAATGTCAAGGACAGGCTCATTTGATCGCGCTGTGGGTGAACTGTCGCAACGTCATGACCAAGTTAGACATGTAGGACGTTAGGGTACAGCGCCTTACCGCAACACTCCTGTTTTCTCACGCATGAGTGAGCACGGCAATCCCCCTGTAGCTCCTCTCACCCATACGCGCGGCTCGGTGTCAATTCTCGGAAACACTAAATCCTGATTCGATTGTAGTGAAAAAAATTACCTACATTTAAAAAATTTTGAAGCATCTACCACCAACAAAAACACTAAATAATAAAAAAATTCCATTTTGCAGTCAATTTAGCCAAGATACGAAAAAACGATTAATGGAAAAATATTTTTGAATCAAGACAGATTCACACATTGTTTATTGATCATTTTTTCACAGAAAAACAGTGGGATCATTTTTGTTGCAGCTCATTTGCTACGGCATCGAAAAAAGATATTTCTTTCTCAAAATGAGAACACTTGAAGTGTAAAACTTCAACATAAAAAAACCTGCATTCTCATTCTCCGGTGTCTTATTTTTGTTGCAACTCAAGACAACACCGAATTAGCGTACTTTTCAGGATCGACGTTTGTGTTACACTCGTAAAAAATACCATCAAAAATAAGAAAATTAAAATTTTGGAAAAACGGCACCAGATACAAGAAAATATTGAACAACAGAATTGTTCGCCTTAATTAGACCGTCATTTTTGCTCCTGACCATTTTATGATAGGACGTGCACTTTTTAAAAATTATAAAAGCAAAAAAATGATAAGACGTATATTTCAAATATCAATGCATATTATGAATTGTAATAATATACATTTATTGAAATGGTACTTTTTTCAGGGTAGCTGCGAATAAAAATTAATGTGAAATAGGGAGAAAATAATCAAATATTCATAAAAAATAAAATCACTTCACCTTGCATTATCTGTATAAGCAGTCTCTGATAGAGTTATAGAAATTCATATAATAATAATTTAATATAATAAAGTACATTATATAGAAAGTTCGCATTTCGGACTTTAATCGAGTGCGAAGCATGAGACACGTGTTTAGAATGTTTTCGTTAAGGCAGAAGAAGCTTTAACAAAAGAGATTTCCCAATCATCAAATTAAAGTTGTCGACGGTTTGACCTTCAATTTTGAAAGATCTGTTCACAAATGTGAGGAAAGCACAAAGACCGAGCACGTAGCACGAGAAAAATACATTATCGAGCGCAATGCACGCGATCCGACAGACCGAGCGAACATAGCCGCGCGCGAAACGCGGGATGAGAATGTGCCCGCGCGGCGGACTCATTTTTTTTCTTTAATTCACATATTCATGTGTTTATTTTGTCTTACAGAAAATATTCAACACGTGCAATTAGGCATAACCACCTGGGACTTTTCCCCCTACATGCCCCCTTTTTACCTTTCTGGATGGGTAGAAAGCAGCACAATTGAAAGGTGTTAAGGGCACTATGAAAAAGAAGTAGGAGTGTGGTTTTCCACTTTCAACTACACCTTTTCCGATCTCGCCTCTTTAATAAACACGCTACCGCCTGGCTCCTATGACGCCTCTTTCTGCATTTTTATTTTTAAACAGTAGTTTTTTCAAGTATTTATCTTCAAAATGAATTTTACCGGTATTTTTACAGCCATTTTTGTAATTAGCGTAAGAAAATACATCGATTTGCAAGGTTTCAAAATTAATGAAGGTATGTGCTTTTCGGAACCTCACCACAGCAATTTTTGGAAACATTGTACAATTTATACCTGAGGTTTATATACTAGTTTTTAGCTGTTACCGTAGAACATGCAGAACACAAAGAAGAAGCATATAAGTTTTCTCCTTGTTATGCGTGTTTTACTATTAAGTTTTCTCTTTGCTGCATCTATTCAACTAAAAAACACGGAGCGCGGACGTTGAAGAAAGACCAGGCGAGATTAAGACAGCGTCGGGGAATCCCTTGCACTAGTGCTCCGTGCGTCACATAGTGGAAGAAAATGAAAACTTTTAGCTCAATTCGATATTAAGCCTTATTGCTTATTCTAAATAGATCTGTCGAGGCGGAATTTTAAAATAAAAAACAAATTTTGATAATTTCAACTACTAACTACTAATTTAGAAATATTTCATTTCCACTCATTGAAAAAATGCTAACTTAAACAAAAGTTATATATATATTTTTTTTAGCAACATTTAATTTCAAACACTGTATATAAAATTCATTCCGAAACCATTGGAGCATTTTTGATTTCAAAAAGTCATTAGAGATTTTTATTCACAATGAGAGATATAAATTTGTTGGTACTAGCGATTTTCGATTTTCAAAACTTTTGTATTTTCGGCTTATCCTGATATATAGATATTTATTTTAATTAATATGTCCCACGTTATGAAGTCTCTTATGCATACTCACCTATACTAAATCCAAAGGATGAACGAAAGGGATGAATGCAATGCTTTGATTTGTATAACTGAATCTTTCAAAATTATTGCTTGTAATGTCGTTCGTTCTTATAATATGAATGTCTCCTGACACATCTTAAAAGAAGACTGTTATTTAGTTGAATTGAAAATACAATAAAATGCTTGCGTGCACTAATACATAATTTGTATTTGTATATATTTTCAGTAAGCCCCTGGGGGTAATGAGCCCCCTAAGGAACAGAGTATACATAATAAAATATATAATTACAAGTACTTATCGATGAGTGTTAATTGTATGGTAGAATTAGTACAGAAATGTAATTGTTGTAAAGAATAAATTAAATAATATAAAATAAAATATGAAGATGATAGTTCAGAAATGTAGAAGAGATATTTGAGGGAGAAGGAAATGATACAGAAAATGATATGATAGAGATCAAAATATGACATAAATTGAACTTCAAAAGGGAATAAATGAAGAAATGCATAATAAATGCTATAACTGCTTTCAATTTCTATAAGTTAACTGCGTATTAGGTATTTTCACTTGACCAACTGCTAACTACACTTTGTTGGATGCTGAGTGGAAAAGAATGGACCAAATGCAGGGGATTTGGTCCATTTTTGCACTATTTTGTTAATATCTTCGTGGAAACTAATTTTTAATTTTTAAATAAAAAATTTTCAAGAAATATTCAATGAAATATTAAAATGATAATTATTATTTATTATGAAGACGATACAAAAATAAAGTTCCGTCCCATGCATTTGGTGCCATTAATTTCCCCTCAGCACTCGACGAAGCGAAGTTCGCTGGTAATGCAGTGAAAATGTCTAATTCATTAGGAGATCTCATATAAAAATTGAATAGATTAAAATAACAGAAAAGCACATTAGAGAACCTTCACACATTACCTAACATTGAGCGGGGTGGGGGGGGGGAGGGTCAATTTTTGTTACTTCCAGTTAAATTTACATAGACTCACTATTCAAAAAGCGTTACGTAGGCATTGCATCAGGTAATTGTATGATTATTAGTGAAACGGATTGTCCAAGAATTTAATCGGCGTAATAAAAATTAAGATGTTACATTTTTTGAAACAAAATAAAAAAGGTCAGGCGGCAAAGATCCAAGGGCAAAGGGGAAGATGGAATGGTCATAGTTTAGGGTCA
Source organism: Andricus grossulariae (assembly GCA_011634705.1). NCBI lineage: Eukaryota > Metazoa > Arthropoda > Insecta > Hymenoptera > Cynipidae > Andricus > Andricus grossulariae. The sequence goes on from JAABKJ010007545.1 coordinate 100,447,411, forward strand.
AGGGTAAGTTGTAAGGTCAACATTCCAGGTTTCCGACTTGATCCACGAAACTCTAAATAGATAAGTTAATCGACTCCATAATTTCAAGAATACAATTAATAGTACAATAGTATATTTTTTGTTGCCAGATTGGTCGAACACCATTACCGTACGAGGCTCTGTAAATTTACGGTACAATTACCGTACGTGAATAAAGAAATGTACCGTACTGATTATCGTACTTAATCAACGAATATCGCAACAAATAGTAGTACCCACTAATATAAAGTCGGCAAAATACGCGCGTTTTTCAAATCAAATTTTTAATTTAATCATTTGCGTATTCGTGCTTGCAAATTGTGCGATGTACTGTACAAGTCCCACCGCTAAATGTATCATAAAAAAATAAGATCGTACTCAATCAAAATTTCCGTAGAGTTATCGTACTTTGTTGTACGGTAATCGTAAGTCGTACATCACTCAGAATTACCGTACATGTACGATAATTACCGTACGTCTGGCAACACTGGCGTGGATATACGTGTCTGCTGTGTTGGTTCTCTAACGCCCCTTGGAGAAATATCATGAAGCTAAGCCATTCTCGATAAAAATTTGTAATTCATAGATTTCTGAATGCGGATCATTTTTTATCTTAAATAAATTAATTTGAAAAAGTGATTTGACCTTCGGGTGACCTATAAAGGTCACTTTGATCGATAGGTCAAACCATATATGAACGTGAAGTATCCCGCTCTTTCAGAATCCACGGTAAAAAATGCATTTCCATTTGATGAACAAAAGTTTACCTTGAAATGGCATTAGTCCTGATCTGATGGGATCAAACAGACCCCGGATTCAGATTTTGTATGCTTCTTCATTTCTTCCTCTAACTAATTCTTTCATACAAATTTCAATTATTCTTGCCTCCAAACAATGTTGTTACTAACCGGGACGATCCCCGCAAGTTATTATTCGGAAAAATGTGGTGACACGTAAAATGACATTCCAGTTTGCGTATGAACAAAAAATTGGAAGAGTAAACATATAGTAGCTCTGATTAAGGTTTTGCTTTATGTTTATTTGTCCATAATCAAAATCTTACATTATTGAATATCAGCGTTGACTGCTCACAATTTATTTATAACTCTATGTGACTTGTTTTTTATATATCATTTCACGAACATTAAAATGTAAGTGGTAAACATATTATCAATTAATGTAACAACGTGGATTATTTAACCTTTTATTTAAATTACCATACGTAAAGTGGATGGTCTAGAAATATCAAAATACTTTTTTCTTCGATAGACAATGTAAAATATCATGTCTCAATTTAATATTCTAATTCGAGCAGCTCCAGGACGTGTACGTATTGAAATTTGCACAGAGTGTCTCTGACAAAATGTGAAATAAACTTTTTCAAAAAATAGTATTAAGATAGACAAAACCATGCTTCCACAAATCATCGCCAAAAGTGATGCTATATCCAGAACAGTAACAGGCTGATATTTTTGTTCAGTAGGTGCATTTATCGTGGAAATTTTGCTGCTGCTGCTGTCTAGGAACTTTGACAGAATGTGTTTTGAGAATGTAATCTGATGTGGCCAATTTCTAAAAAAATATTTAATTTTGACAGTTTAGACCTATAAATGAAAATAATAATAAATTAATAACAGTCATACCTAAATTTCATCTTTACAAACGAATAAACTTTCAAAGCATAATAATGAAATGGAGAAATAAACAAATTTTTATAAATTCTATCCAGAATGTAAGACCCCTAAAACAACCTATCAAAAATGGATAATTTATGCACATATATTAATTTTCACTGAATATCGTGAATTAGTATAGTAACTCCTGAATGCAATAGCCAATTATTCAATTAACAATTAAACAATTGAAGCAATTCAAAATTGTTTAAATACAACTTCTAACAAAAACAAAATACGAAATTGTACTTTATTGTCTAATTCTTAATTTTTTAAACTCACCGACAATCGTTTAAACAGTATTTATTGTTTGAGACTGATTTTTTTCACGAAATATCGAGGAAAACAGTCTTTCCCAGAATTATATTCCGTAATCAATCCGTTTGAACACAATTATCAATAAAGCAGAAAAAATTAAACTTGTTGAAATGTCCTTACATATTTTTTGTGGAAATACTTACTGATAATTAATAGCTTCTTTGTGCAAGCTGTTCTTAGGCAAGAACATACGATAAGCTGTGTTGCGTTGAAGGTAAATTTTCACCAAATTACAAGGTATGTTTGTATTAACAGACCGAAAAGATAAACTTATGTCAGTTTCGAGCAATGCTATGTTTTTACTGCAAATCTGAAACGATTAGGAGTTAATTTGGCATCGAAGAAAATATCAAATAATAATAACACAGTAATTTCATCTAGAACGACTATTTTGAATATATGTGTAATAAAATAAGTTGAGCCAGATAAAGTTAAGCATCAAACTGCTACATTTTAGATACATACATTTTTTATAAACAGATTTTTTGACTAGCATCTTTACCAGATTTAAAGTATCTTGATCGTTTCTTGGTGATTGGTTTCTCGGTATGAGCTTCTTTTTCATTGCTATCCATATTGGATCCTAAAAGTAGAAACGTGACGATGAAAAACCTGAATATTTTGCTTTAGCTTGGGTCACCCCTTCAAATCTCTACTTGTGGCAAATAAATTAACAAGTAATATTTGTTTTCTAAATTTCTCTGAGGTAAGCATTTTAAAAGATATGAAATTGCGACAAATATTAAACTAAAATACCTATGATTTTGAGAAATATGATAGGCGAACATGAAAAAAGGCGAATTAGTGTTGTAGTAGGGATGCTTACTGGACACTGTCGACTGACAAAACACTTGACCAACCTGAGGATAAGCGACAACCCTCGATGTCGAAAGTCTGATTTTCGTGAGAAGATAGTTCATTGCATTCCTTGTGAATGTGATGAACTGGCGTGCTTCAGAAACAAATTCCTAAGGGATTATTTTTTTGAAACAGAAGACTTTCATGATGTCTTCTGCAAGTCAGCCTTTTTCGTAAAGACTAACCTTATGGGAGATAGATAAATGTCAAAATCTAGAAAAAGTGCAGGAGCAGGACTGAGTAATTTTCTGCTGGAAGTATGTGATTAGTAGATCCTTCATCATGTTTTTAGTTTGATCTACCAATGGATGACATTTTGGAAAAAGAAAACTGAAGAGGCCAGAAAACTTTTTCGAACATTATTTCAGAGAATTGTAGAGACCAGATGCTTTATCACGAGGAAAGAATGTAGTTCAGGATTTTTTCGATCTTCTTTAAAACCTAGTTTCATTAGTTTCATAGTAATTTTATTTATCGAAAAGAACACTTATATTTCTATGCAATGTGTCTATTGTTGTACGTTTCACTCCGTATATGTTTGCTTTCTCTTAGAATTTTCTTCAGAAATAGTAATAACTTTCATGACATCGGACAAAAAATAACCATGATTTTTCTCGCAACGTAAAAAACTACTACTTTTGGTCTTCTCGAGACCTGACCTGACTTGATTCCTTGTCAGCTCGAATACACTGGAATGCACTGAAGCTCGTACCAGGTGCGGGTCAAGCCGCCACATACGAAAATTAGAGACAACTTTAGGATGAAGTTTTAAAAGAGTCAAGGGCCAGTTGAATGAATGGAAAGACCACAAAAATACTACTACAGATGTTGGCTTTCTTATGCAAAGGCATCATTCTAATAATGTGATATGCACAGTGGGATCAGCCAAAAGGAAAAGTCTCGCATCGTATTCAATAAAATCTATGATATCAATCGCATTATTTTCAATTCGGCCCATTGCAACTGACCATGTCTTGCTGCTTGTGTTCCAAGACCGAATGCCAACATCTTCTTCGATTTTAACATTCTTTGTCGTGAAATTTCCAGCGAGTTCGAGGGCAAGCGATAAATCATTTAAATATTTATGGAATGTATAGTGTATCTATTAAAAAATGAAAACATTCAATTAATGTAATATTGCAGTATTCGTAAACCATACTTTAGAGACCTCAAATCAAAATGTCACTGAAATTTGGCCAATTTAGGCTGTGGAATACAAATATTTGAATACTGTTAATAGATCGAAAATTTTTATTTACAAGCCTTAAAAAGTAAATAATTTATGGAATATCCAACAAGTCTCTAATCTTTGACCTAGAAAAAGCAAATACCACATTCAGAAATGCAGAATCAAGGGAACGAAGCTTTTCCCCCCTTGCCTTGCTTAGCCCCAATTTACGGTATCCAACACTAGAACGTTATTTCAATAATTTTCAAACAAAAGTAGCAAATTGTATAGCTGCTCATTTACTAATTGAATACTGGTCAATTTTAAATAGGAAGTTTTGAAATTGTATTGTTCTGTATTGTATCCAATCTTTCAATTTTACTTAACAAATATTAAAATCAGATATATGTTGCAACCTATTTTTAAATTGAAAACGTCCCAACTGGAATAATTTTGAATGTTAAAAATTAGACAATTTTGAACTTTACAAATACAGTCAGGTATATGCAAGTATCATGAATATTGATGCTTTTCAATTTATATAAAGTAGCGTGTTCAAGATGAATGCAAATTTGGAGAAATAATTCATAAAAATATGGACTTCTGTGCGTCGCGCAAATAATAATTCAAAAAAGATTTGTGGTAGAAAAGCTTGGGATTTCAGATCTATCAAGAGTATTTTAAATTTAAAAGTATTTTAGGATTTTAAATCCTATGCTCAAATCGGAATAAAATATTGCCAGGATTTGAAATTCTAATGTCATTGAAACTCGAAATGGACTTTAAACAATGGAAGAAAACTTCAACTTGAAAGCCTTAATATTTGAAGATCTTCGGATTTATTCCTGGAATTGGCATTATGAATGTAAGGCCTGCGATTTTTGAAAAATTAACCGGGAAAAAACTTGGAGTTTTATAATCGACATCCCGTACAGTGTAGCAACATTTAGAAAAAAATATATTTTCGAAATTATTTATCTTACCGAAAATCTTTCTATGCGTAGAACTTTCCATTAAGAATATCGTTGACGCTTTGCATTAATTTTTTAGATTTAAGAACAAGTCCTCTTATTGGTTCCCAAGTAACCCTTTCATAAATTTTCAGTTCATTTTTATTTGAAGCGTGCCATTCTCGAACACCAAAGTCTTCATAGCATTTTAGAAAGAAATGAAAAACTTTCCCTCAGGAGAAATGGATTGCCAACTGGATTCATGCAAGAGTTAACTAGTGGAGATTCGAATGCTTTTATGAATAGGATCAGATTTGTAACTCCATAGAAACTTAGTTCTTTTGATAATTCTTTCATTTTATTCACGTCACTTTCGCAAGTGATGAAAATTATATTCATTGGCTTTTTAACATATCTCAAGCTTTTGGTATAATTATTTGGCAAGAAGCCTTCTTCCAAATTTAATGTAACTGTCAGAATTGTTGCTCTCGACAACAAGGTTTGTATAATAAAAATAGTATTCATCTAGGAGACATCTGAACAAATTAATTCAAGGTGAAATTATATATTCAAATATCACATAATATTCATCAGGAAAAAAGAAACATGAGAAAAAACATAAACGAAGATCTATAATTTTTCAATAAAATAATTTAATAAGATTATAAGATAATTTCAAACAAACAATTGGTTAATGAGGCAGTTTAATAGCATTTATTCATCAAGAACTTTTCAGAACATTTGATCAAGAACTTGAAAAAAATTAACCAGGACTTTCTTTTTTACGATCTCGGGGCCACGACGAGGATGAGAGTATTCAGTTCGAATTTTGAAAATTGCAATTTTCGGAATAAGGGTTGAACACAAAATTGGCAGGTAGAAAATTGTGAAGTTTGTTGAAAAAAATCAGCAAATACGTTCCTGAGAAGAAGTATTAATTCGGGGAAAGAATCAGTAAAAAATTAGATTTTGACGCATTAGGTTCACTCAGTTGTGTACTCGGTCTAAAGGAATGTGGATACTTTTTTAATCTATTCAATTCGATTTGGTTAAAATCTGAAATAGGTTTATGATAGGGAAATGGTAACTATTCAATGATAGGGTTTTGTAATTGTTGGGAGTGTGTTTGTGACGCTGTTGTTCAGCGTGGTCATTTTTCTTAGTGTTTGTCGCACGGGACCTTATGACCGCGTGTGTGGAGCGGCAGTGCTGTTGTTAGGGTGTCGCGCTCGATTTGCCTGGGCGATATCCAGCTTTCTCTTTTCAATTTTGCTTCGAATTTTGTGCAGGGCACTGCCCCCCTTCTTCGGATTTTTTTGAAGTCACTAAAGTAATTTTAAAGAATAATAGCCCGCCATGAGGTTATGTTTTTCCGCTAATTTTTCGGCCCTAGGATTAGAAATTTACTGTCTGGAGACATGACTTTCTTGTATCTATGAGATATTAATCATGGCTAGAGTGGTCCGGGATTCGGCGAATCGCTCATACACTACCGCCGCCGGCAAAGAACGGTCTTACCGGCGCCGGCAAGGAAGTTGTTAGGCGGCATTTTTTCACAAAAAGAGAAATACATAATAGAAGCGAACTATGTATATAGTTTTGCAAATACATACAAATATAATTTTCAAGGGCGAAAGTGATGAAAACCATGGGTTTAAAAAGCAAAACAATCTGTTAGCATTATTATTTTATGAAAATAAGGTGAGCGTAGACCAAGTATTTTCGTTGTGAATAGGCACTTCGTTGAACATGACTGGCTATTTATTCAAATTACGAGAAATGCTTATGATTAGAATAAAAATAGTAGATTTTATTATTCGATTGAACAGATTTTAAAAAATAAAAATTTTTAAGAAATGCTTAGTGTAGAAATTATTTTTTTATGAAAATATTTGAAAAAGTCTATCCCATGTGCCTTCCCAACCCGTCACGAAACGCTGCAAATGGGTGGGGTTTGACCGAGATTATTTCTGTGATCAGTCACTGGGGTGCCTTTCATCCACACGAGACTTAAGAAAGGGATAGGGATTTGACCGAAATCATTTCTGTGATCAGTCACAGAAGTATCTGAACCACTGTCCTTATGTATTTCTTGAGTGAACTCAGCATTTCCCTGGCTCTGTAAAGTTCCCAATGAAGATGTAAGAAATGTTCAAGAGGAATTCGATTATTCAAATTCACTGAATTTGCATAATGCAAACATTTTGCACGAAAATTTCCAAAACATTTGCGGAATTTTCATGAAAAATGGGCGAATTATATAAAATTAATAAATGTGATGCAAAAATTTTCCACGAATCTTTTGGGAAACTTTTGTGCTATCCGGGTGGTATGAGATTTTCAACCTTCATACAATTTAACCTAACTTGCGACGACAAAAGAAAGTTAAACTTCTATATACCTTAATCCTAAAAATGATATCATTTCTTAGTGAGGCCCTAAAACAAAAACATTTTCTGGGCTTCTCAATAACTATAAATTGACAATATCTTTCGGATAATTATTTACAAAAACTGCACATTGGATACTTTACACATCAAAATAAACAGAAGAAATAACTTCTGATTTGAAACAACTGCGATACCACCACAGAGATGCCAATTTTTACTGTTAAATTTTTCGAAAATTTTCGATTATCGGCTGTTGGTTATTTACTGTTGGAAAATGTAATGATAGATAAATTGTTTGCAAATATATGAGAATGATAAAGTACCGAAGCTTTTTGTCAATATATGTTTTTTTATTAAACTTTAAACTTTAACTTTGATGCATGAACATGTCACAAAAATGTTTCATTCAGTTAAAAATTATGAATAAACCAAGGCGGGACTTTTTCAGGTAAGAAATTGATCTTCTGTCCTCACACATTAATGAATTATAATATTTTTTTGAATAGATTTGATTTTCTCAACCAATCAGATACGAAGGTAAAGTGCCAGGGGTGAAAGATTTTTGTTGTGGTTGGGGAACTCACCTGATGCGAATCTCAGTCCCAGACTTCCGCGATAAGTGGGAGGGTACTGTATGCAATTCCTTATATAGTGACAGTGGAACATGGAGAACATAAAAATTAGTAAATTACAAACATATAATTTTTCTCCTTGCTATTCGTATTCGACTAATAAGTTTTCTCTTTGCTGCTCGTACTCGACTTAAATATACGAAGCCCGGGAGCTGAAGAACGACGGGGCGACATTACGGCACGGGTGGTGAATCTGCAGCATTAATGTCTCGCGCACTACGCAGTGGGGAACAATCAAAACTTATAGCTGCTTATTCTAAATGCTGATGCCAATTTTTCAAATAAAATAACAATATTTTAACAATTTGAATTACTACCTCCCATTTTTGTCATTCACTTAAAAAGAAATAAAAAGAGAAGGCGTAAAATATGCAGTCGTTTAATAAAATGATTGATAAATACGAAAACTTACCCTCATGATCAATGAAATGTATTAATGTTAGAAAGGAGGCTTTGTGAAGATTATAGATATCTGAGATTAATTTAACATAGTCTTTGGTTGAAAATGTAGCTGAAGCAGCTATCATTATAAAAATACTGGGGATGAAAAATGTTGCCCATGTTGACAGATTTATTTTCTACGATTACTAGGTATCTGTATTTTCTGAAAAAATGTTTAAAATAAGTTCAATTCATATAATATGTACATGACAGTGATTTGAAAATAAAAATGTATGAAAAGTCGGAATCGACAAGTGTGCACGCGTTGGCCACAGGCACAACTGTGCTCCAGCCCATCTGTGCACGTCCAAATGTCGACGTGTATAGTTGGGAGTTTCCCATATGTACACGTGCACAGTTGGGACACTCCCAACTGTGCACGTTGAAATTTCGACGTGCACAGGTTTAAGGTACCCCACAAACGGTTTACGTCCACTGATCGGATACTTCCAACTGTGCACGTGCACAGATAGCACGCACCCAACTGAGCACGTCTCCATCATCACGCTGAGATAATCAACTAACAAGTTCACGTGCACATATGAAATACTTCCAACTGTACCTATCTCAATTTGGGAGGGGTGCAACTCTGCTCAGAGCAACAGTGCACAAAGCAACTGTGCAAGAGCCCAACTGTGCATGTCGAGGGCCGGTTTTACAACTGTTGACCACTGTTGACCACACGTTGTTGGCCACTGACATAACTGTGCACGTGCACAGATGGGATACTCCCAACTGTGTACTTCGATATTTAGACGTGCACAGATGGTATCCAACTAGCGTTTGAAGTGCACAGATAGACCCCAGCTGGAAATTCCTATACAAGAGCCTCGCAGGCTCCTGGACATATTCCTGGATAGGAACCTGCAGACAAACCTGTACATGTAATCTTGACAGTTCATATACAGGAATTTGGCGAAAGAAACTGTACATGATCCTGTAAAGCAACCTGTATGCAAGCTAAACTTTGAATTATCCTGTACAGGTTACTTCACAGAGTGATTTTAGACGCGGGTTCATGTACATGAACTTGTTCAGGATCTTATACGTGAAACTACACAGGAACTAATCCGCGAGGGTTCGTTAGTGGCTTGGCTCTTTGGATAATAAGTTCGATCTTCAAGGGAATAGAAGGAAAACAACTTTACAGCTGTAAGCAACATGAGTTTTCGCGACGGCTTTCTATAGAGGACCCCATACATGTTTCTGTGCATTTCACATGCAGGTCCATGTGTAGAGATTATTACACTCCCATCTGTGCAAGTGCACAGTTGCGAGTGTTCCATATGTGCACGTAAAGCGTTAGTTGGCTAGCATCTGTGCACGTCGATATTTAGAGGTGCTCTAAGATCCGTGGATGTACTTTGAAATTTTTCGAAATTCCTAAAATTCCTCTGAAATTTCCTAAATCCCTTCAAATCTTCAAAACGCAATAAAAAATTTTCTGAGATGCATTTTCGCAATTTGTTTAGGTACTTGAGTTCGATATGGCATCCTTTAAATTCCCATAAAATTCGGTTAAACCTTCTAAAATCTTACGAAATCTTCTGAAAACCCTATCTATCTCCTTAGATTCGTAAATATCCTTTAGAATCCGTTGAAATCTTTGCATCTCTTTAAAAATCTTAAAAATCTCATTAAAATCATCTAATATCCTTCAAAAGTCATGTAAATGTTTCAGTCGCAAATGAAATCATTGAAAATTCTTGAAAATCCCGTGACTTATATTCAAATCTTTCTCCCTTAAAAACCATAAAAACTGAAAATCCTCGATATCGCTCAAAAGATTCAAAAACGTGTAAAAATACTTTCATATCCGTGGAGATCCTTTAAAATACCTCCATATCGGTTAAAATTCTTGAAATTCCGTAAAATTTCTCTTGCCTTACCTAATTCTTCTGTCAGATCTCCTTCACCTGCCGAACCATATCTTCGTGGCAGGTCCAGGTCTCCTCCTGCGGGGCCAACAATTTCTCACGTACTTGGATTTAAACTTGAAGAACTTAAATTTGTTCGACTTATTCTCCACAAGAATCCGAGCCGGGTATACGAACTTCGAAGATACATTTTTGATCCCGATAAACCAATTAAATTGAAAACCAAAAATCATGTCCTTATGCCCATGCCAAAGGGAGAACAAATTGTATTATCCACTTCCAGTGGTGACGTATGTGCAATATTGGAAAAATCATCAAACAGACAAGTGATTTTTCGTGGAATATATAGACCTGATCTTCATTTGAATTTGGGGCCAGACCGAGCGAAAATAAATATGGAAAGCGGCAAGGTTGAATTATTGACCACAGAAGAACTCGAAGAATGTCCAGTAGGCAACAAACGGCCAATCGCAAAGTATTTTAAAGTATTTCGCGTGTAACCCACAATACTTTATACCGTTTATAAAAAAAAAAGAATAATAAAAGCGTAGGCGCCTATCAAATTTCGTGCTTTGCGCTCTGTCTATGCTTACCCCACGTTTATACATAGGCCTTTCAAAATAAAATGTCAGAACAGTGAGAACTGTAATTTTGTAATTTGAAATTCCCTCTTCGGGATGGCCGCTGGGTCGGGAAACCGAAAAATGACTGAGTTTTCGTGCAAAAAATCAGATCTTTGGGAAAATAAAGTTTTCTATGATTTTGAGAATTGAAGACGTATAATCAGTAATTTTCTATGATAGAAAAACATAATTTAGTGTGAAAAAAGTTTAAAGCTTACGAAAAATCATTATTTTATTAGCAGTAATTTGAAATTGAATTTTTTATTACTGTCGCTTCTTACCAATTTCGAAAAATTGTTTTGATTGTCATAAAGGTGCTATGTATCTGTTATTAGATTATTAGAAATTAAGAGACACAAGTTAGACTGATTTTAATACGCTAAGCCGTGAAATCTGTAGTTCAAGCATTCAAAATTATATAGCGAAGCATAGATTTATGTTTTTTAACCAGGGCTCTTTGAACTGCTAAATTGACAAAGTCACAAATTAAATTTTTTCAGTTCATCGGCATTTAATTTGAAATTGTTCAATTGAAAGCTCATTAAAACAGTCTATTTTGCCCGTGTCAATTATTGAGTTTTCGAATTAAAAATTTCTTATTTAAAAATGTTTTAAGCTTCACTTTTCAAAGTTTTGTACACAATAGAGTTCAGTTTAGCAGCTCAGTTGTATTACTTCAAACGACAAATTTTTAAGCTTTGAGAGCTTGCATATTTTAATTTCAATTACAGTGAAAATTTTATGTAAAGTAGAAAAAAATCAAGTTATTTTTTTTCTCGATCAAAACGGCCAGCCTGCATTTGTTAAAGCTCGTTTGGAATTAATGAACACATTCTCATCATTTGTTTCGCGCTTCGCGCTCGATGAAAGTGTTTCCAAAGTGCTAAATTTTCTATGTTATGTTGAACTCTGTTATATTAAATGTATGTGTTATTAATTTCTGTACCTCGGAACGGGACTTGTTCATACATTTCAAAATAAACTGAAAGTTTTATTCTTGATAATTATTTTATTTTAGTTACCCTGAGAAGTTTAGCTAAATTTATCCGAATTAAAAAATTTGAGAGTTGTAATTTCTTAATTTGGAATAATCATTTTTATTATTATGATTATACCATTAAGACAAATCCCTTTCGGGGTAAGCGTGACTTACTTGGTTGTAGGCTGTCGGGGATCAAGGTGTTCATATGAGAGAACTGAGAAAGGGAAGTGTGCGAGGCGTTATAAAGGGACGGGGAGGGGCACATATTTTTAAATGCATCTAGAATTCCCGTGTTGTTTATTTAAATAACATGTTCGTTCCGCAACACTGCTCTAACCCATGTTGCTGATCAACACATTTAACAAGCACCCCAGGCGAAGAGGTTCAAGGTCTTTCACTTCAGGCTTCAGTATGCAATGTTGCATACTGTTTTCTCACCGTTTTCTTCAAATACCATACGGTTTGTTCTTTTCACGTTGATTTTAAGGCCCATGTTCGTCATGCTAGCAATCAGTTTGCTCAGCATTCACTGTAAACCTTCGATTGACTCTGCCATATTAACCTTATCATTTGCATACGCTAACCGACGCACCTTCACCTTCCCGAGATCTAGACCGTCCTCGTCGAAGAGGGGCCTCACAAAAATCAAGCATCCCAATTTTTTTTTTAAATAGAAGGAGTCTAAAATCGCACTGTAACCTCCATATGATAGACTCTGGAAACTATGATTTGATAGTACCCAGGCTAATAACAGGCGTTAATTACTTATAACTTAGTTTTATATCTGTATAAGAAATTAACAATTATTATTTGAATGCAAATTGCAGTAGTAAAAAATCATTGATTTAAAAAAACAAATCGAAGAACCCTAAATTGGCAATTGGCAAGTAAAATAGCAACTGTGATCTCTTGCTGTGTTTTAGAACAGTAAATCGCAAGATCCATAAGAAATAAGGACAGCCTACAAGACCTTGGATAATTTTAAATAATAATATGATTGTTGTATAGGTTCGCATATTTTCGAGCGTTCATACATTAAATCTGCTTATCATCTGATCACAGTCATAGCCAAGCAGAGGAAAGTAACCATCCTCCTTATGCGAGAGAAACTTTAAGAATCGTTTCTGGCATTTTTCTGTTGCCACCACATACTTGGAGTACCGTGGTGACCACACCACCTACCTTCGATCTCTATAGTAGCTTAGTGCAGTAGTTAAAGCACCCGACCGGAAATCGGAAGACGTGAGGTTCGATTCCCACCGGAGCGAAGGAGAAAGATCTTTTTTCAGAAAGTAAAAATTTTCAATTTATAAATTTTCAAACACTATCTAGTCTGAAATGACGCTAAGAATTTCCGTTATTTAAGGAGTTACCTTAGATCGATATAGTTGATTTCCAGTTTCACATTTCGTGCAAGTTATCTGCATATGATCGATCGTTACCAATTGCGATGATAATACAGATTCCTTCTAATCTTTGATCTGATACTTGTGTTAAACAGGGTTTTCTATGTATGAGCAGAGTTGAATTTTTTGCAGATTCGCAACATGAAACCCAGCGTTTTGTTAGCGATGCTTATGAGTTCTTCTATTTGTAATGTAAGCGTAATTTGTGGGTCACACAATATGCCAAGGTTACGAATTACCCGCACTCTCTCTAGAATTACACCCTCTATATAATCATCAAATTTGATTATCTACGTTTTGCGCGAAAAAGTAATAACTTTTCATTTTGAGATATTTAAATCTAGCGAGTTTTTTCTGCACCAATTAAAAAATTTCAGAACATTATTCTGCAGGATATTACAATCATCCAACGCGGTAACTGGCAAAAATATTTCTTTATCATCAGCGTACAGTATGTATTTGATATAAAAACGGATCCAGAGCTTCCCCAACGTCATTGAAATGAACAGCAAATAATAGTGGCCCCAGAATAGAACTTTGCGGGAAGCCCGACGTAGGAAAGAATGGTTTCCGATGAATAACCACCATACTGTACAACATAACGACTATTAGTGATATACGATTGTACCTGTCGAAATTGGTACAACACAAAAGGTTATATGTTGATAAAAAGGCACCAAATTAGTTACATTTGATCTATTATGAACAAACTCGTGTTGGGCAGAAGAAAGAATTGGTTTGAAATAAATCCATATTCTATCATAAATACAGATCTTAAACACCTTAGACAACCAGTTTAGAATAGAAATTGGTCTATAATTTACTACATCAGATTTATTGACTTCCTTAAACCCTGGATAAATTCTATTAGACCTCTAAATCGTAGGAAATTCGCCCTTCAAGAGTGCAAGATTAAATATCGTAGTTAGTGGGATTACAAAGACAGAATCACAGTCCTTCACAATAACGCACGGGTTTTTATTATTCGATTAATAATACAATGGGTTTGACGATGCAATCATTGCAATCAACACGAGAAGTCTAATTCGCAGAGCCTGATACTGTTGTAAAATATTAGGCGACTTGTATTTTTTATATTTAGCGTGAAGATCACGTTTATTATCTAGGCCATTAATAATAAATCTGGTGTACCAGCGCGGATAATTTAGTACAGTAGAGGTTGTGCAGTGCGGCATGTTTTTCAAAAAGAGTATAGAGAATACTGTAGAAGCTATTGCAATATTCATTCACATCTTCGTACGTATGCAAACCTAACCAATCAGCATAGGATATATAAATTAACTTAAATTCATAGCAATGTTTGACATTACTTTGTCCAAGCATCTCAAGTTACAACTCAAAACATTATTATATTGGGTTATATTATAGAAATCCATCAGTTGTTTAAGCATCGCTGCCCTATTATCGTTTTCATATAACGTGGCGTGGTGTATAAATTTCGGGCAATTAAAGTCACCAAGAATTATAATCTTCGGTCCCCAGAGATAGCGCAATATTTAACAATTGCTTTTATTAGCGATTCAAGCATGACATTCGTTACGTCCTGGAATTAAATCAGCTTACAAAGTTTGCTATTTATGCCCCACATATTCTGATAATATATAGAGTCGTACTTAAGAATTTATTTATTGAGATGCTTAGTGATTTGTGTACGTCAGACGAGAACTAATTTTCAGACATCCCTGCCCTGGCGAGGGACTGTAATTCCGTGAAGAAACTGCAGCCTAGATTAGACGTTTTATATTTTCACGAACTAAGTTTAAGCAGACGGTGGGTGTGATATTGTCTTCACTACCTAATCATTAAGCGGAATACCCACCTGGAGAGATTCCGTAAAAAGACAAGAATGTTGTGCAATAGGCCAAATAGAACTAAATTGTCTTCAGACTGGGGCATCTATAAGAAGGCTTAGTGTGAATACAATAAAAATAAAAGAAAGTATAAGCAGAAAGATTGGAGGGGTTTAATGCAGACGAATATGCAACGCTGAATCACCTGATGGAAGTTCACTTTCCGGGGTTTCAGCGAATCCAAACCGACCACGAGGATGAAGGCTGGGGCCAAGAGGTGGAGAGGGCCGACTGGAATTTCGCCACTAAGGTCGCTGATTACAAGAAGGTGTTGTGGACTGCAGGGTCCTTCTGTCCCTTTAAATCAACAGGGGCGGATGGCATTTATCCAGCGCTTTTGCAAAAAGGCAGGGATTTAGTCGTCCCTCCTGGGACGAAATCATTTAGGGCAAGTATAGCCCTCAAACACGTGCCATCGGCATGAAAGAGTGGCAGAGTGGCCTCCATATCCAAACCTGAGAGGGAGGGTTGTACTGCTGTAAAATATTTCCGACCAATCAGCCTAGCGTCTTTTATCCTAAAGACGTTGGTGAAGCTGGTCGAGAGATACATTAGGGATGAAGTGCTCTCGGTCTCCCCGCTGCATAGAGGGCAGCATGCTTTTCAGGCAGGCTGCTCGATAGAAACTGCGCTTCATGCTGTTGTGGCAAAATCAGAGCAGCAGTTGGAACACAAGGGTTATGCTGTGGCCACCTCCTTGAATTGCTTTCAGAAATACTTCTCGAGCAGTCACCTGTCGAGAGGCTTTGAGATGTGGCGTGCCGGACCAGCTAGTATGCTGGATAGGAAGCATGCTACGCCGGAGGAGACTCGAAACCAGATGGGGTGAAGGCCTAGTAAGGGGAATAGCCCCACAGGGTTGCCCACAGGGGGTGTCCTGTCGTCCCTCCTCTGGTGCATTGTAGTGGACGGCCTCCTTCGAAGGCTAACTAAACAGGGGTATTGTACTAAGGGCTATGCGTAGAGCTCTAGTGCGATAGCTCAGGATGGCAAGCTGAACTGGACAAAGCACCTGGAGTCTCAATGCAGGAAGTTTGTCATGACTTTTTGAATGTGCAGAAGAGCCTTTGGGTTGACGTGGGTTCTGGGGCCTAAAACGATTGCATGGCTCTACTCTGCTGTCCTAAACCCAAGGCTCCTACATGCGGTCGTGGTCTGGTGTCCACAGGCGGAACTTAAAACAATGCAGGACAGGCTGCGAAGATTACGAACGCTAGCATTTTGGGCTTTGACTGAAGCAATGAGGACTACTCCCACAGCGGGGATAGGGTTCATGCTCTGTGAAGAATACCTACATGTTGCGATAACTGCTAGAGCGGCATACGCGATGGGCCACTTGACAAGAGCAAATAGATGGACTCGGGGGACTAGGCACTCTAGGCTCCCCAGTGACCACCGCACTGCCGATTCTAGAGATGAGGCAAGATAAAATAATAAAACGCTTCAACTTTGCCAAAGCTTTCCGCGTCTGCATTCCAAGCAGGGATTTCTGGAAAGCAAATGTTAACCCGCTCCTCCAAGGGAAAATCTGGATTACAGATGGCTCCCGGGGGCAGGGAGGGTCAGGAGCAGGAATCTATAACAAGAGAGGGAGGTGGATAGGGATCCCACTTGGGCAACATGCTACGGTCTTTCAGGCGGAGGTCCTGGCTGTCCTTAGCTGTGCTGAAACACTAATAGAAGAAAACGCTGCTGGCAGACAGATTACGATCTGTTCGGACAGCCAAGCGACACTAACTGCAATAAGGAAAGCAGACATAACATCAGAACTGGTTTGAGAATTCAAAAAGGCCCTGAACAAACTTGCAGAAAGAAACAATGTGACTCATATGTGGGTCCCTGATTACACAGGGATCAAGGGCAACGAAAAGGCTGACCAGTTGGCAAAATTCGGAGCAGCGAGTGAATACATAGGACCGGAACACAACCACTTGAACTATCATATACACAAAATGGAGTATAAACCCAGGACAGAATGCAAGAAATGCGACAGTGATGACGAAACATCCCTGCATGTATTATGCCAGTGCCCGGCATTAGCTAGGCTCAGACAACAAACCCTCGGGGCCCATTAGATGGTACCTGAGGAAATTACAACGGGATCAGTAGTCGACATACTAGGCTTCATCAAGAGGTCTGGGGTCGACTGCTGAAAGCGAATATGTAAGGGTGTGGCACAATAGGCTTTATAGCTTGAGCGCCAACGGAGCTCTTGATAGGTTTCCCGCCCGTTGTAAAACTAACTAACTAAACTAAGTTCATGCAGTAATAACTCCAGTCCTCCATGCTCATCTCACACCTTTCCACTCTCTCGCAATCCTCCAGGCAGTGCTCAATGCCGCTCTTCTTCACAACCTCATACGCCATTCTCCTCTCCACATGCATCCTTGTCACTTCATCCCTCTGCAGCCCATTCCTTTAAAAAAATGTTTTTTCAACCTCCATCTTCCCCTCTCCTTCCCTGTTTTCCTCCTGCCACCAACACTCCGTGACACATCTCCATACATTCCTTTCCCACCCTTCACCTCTACTCCATAAAATAGCTCACTCATCACTAATATTCACCTCCTGCATCGCCTTTCTTCTCCACTTTAACCAAATTCTAACCCCTCCTACCCTAACACGTCCTACCACTCCAACCTCTAGCTTAGTTTCCATATCCGTGACTGAAATGGCGAAAAGCGTTGGTCTAAGCGGAAACCCTTGCCTTAATCCCCTATCCATCCAGAATCCCTCCGAAACCCCCTCCCTTCCTCTTATCTTATCCTTCATCTCTTCATATATCTACCTTACCCTCTCGATCAGGCCTCTCTACACCTCCCCCTCCTCCATCTCCTTCCACAACTTCCCCCTATCCACCGACGGAAACGCGCTTTTGAGATCCACAAAAAACGCGTACACTACCGACCCCTTCTGCGCTAATTCTCTATACACCACGTGCTGCAGAACGTAGATATTGTCGATAATGCTCATACACGCCCTAAATCCTGCCTGAGTCTCCGGCAATATTCCTTTCCCTTCGACATCCTTCCGCAGCCTCTCCGCCAACAAAATTGCGTATACTTTGTACGCCGTATTCATTAGCGTAATTCCTCTATAATTTTCTGGCCTATCCCTATCTCCTTTCTTATACAGTGGCACTATTAACCCCTCTCTCGACCCTTTCGGGAATCCCTCGCTCCTTCATACTTTCTTCGTTACCTCATTTAGCCTCTACCTAACCTCTTGTGTACGAAAAAGTCACGCTTCGTTCTCTACCCCGTCCAGCCCTGCTACCTTCGACTCCCTTAGCTTCCTTATCTGTTTCTCTATCTCCTCGTCATCAAACTCCTCCATCTCTGCCTCCCTTGCCCTTCTACTTCCGTCATCTCTCTTCCGTGAATCTGAGCCCTGAAACGATTCTTTGAAAAACTCCCTCCACTCCTCACTCCCTATCTTCTTGCTTATCCCCACTCTAAGCCTTTTGAACCCATTTATTACCTTCCACACGTCCCCCTCTGTCTTAGCATTTCCCAACTTCTCTTCTAGATCTTTCTCCTTTTCCTGATCTTTCTTCTTACAAATCAATCCAAATCCTTTCCTCATTTCTACGTACCCCTCCTTTTTCGCAGTTCCCTTTTTTACACATCCTTTCACTTTCTCTTCCAAATCCCCCAATATCTCTTCCAGTGACTACCCTTCAAAGCGTACCTTCCCTAACAGCTCCTGATACTTCTTTATCGCCTCCCTCGTCCAGCTCACCCTCATCCCGTCGACACTTATCTCCACCTTGCCTTCCACCGCTCTTCCACCTTATGTACAATCCTGATGGCTTATGATCTGATGCTACCCTCCCTTCTACTGCGAATCTCTCCGTCTACTCCCAGCCTTGCATATTCATGACGATATATTCAATCACCGATACCCCTACCTTACTTACATATGTGTGTTCTCCCTCTTCGTCCCCCGTTATCATACCATTTGCCACCGTCCAGCCTTTATCCACCATCAATTCCCTTAGAATCTCCCCCTCCTTATTTATTATCGTATCCTTCAAAATTCCTTTCGATGCTTTCCTCTTTCTGTAAAGGCCTCCTTCCCTCCCCATCCGCGCAATAAAGTCATCACCTAGTACCACCATACGCTCCTCTCTTTCTCCCAGCAAGTCTTCCACCCTTTCTTTAATCATTTTCATCCCATCCATATTGTACACTGTCACAAACATACACGTTACCCCTTCTATCTTTACCACCCTCATTTGCACGCCATCCGGCTCACCCTCTTCATGAACTTCTTCCTTCATGGCAGCTTTGGCTCCATTCTATCCCATTCCTTTCTCTCTACCCATGTCTCTACCAGTCCCACAACATCCAATTCCTGGATATACCTCCAGAAATCCTCATCTATCTTCTTTACCCCAACTAGGTTCCAGTACAGCACAGTCACTACTCCTCCACCCTGCTCCCCCCCCCCCACTTCCTACGAAACGAATTCCCCTGCACTTCCTCGAACACCTCTCTTTCCTCGTCCGAGACCCACATTTCCTCGTCTACTTTTATTTTCCGATACCCTACCTTCGCCGCTCTCCCTTCACTCCTCTCCCTCCTCGCCTTATCGCTCGGCCCCAACTTCTCTTTCCAGCTCTCCAATTCCACAACCGCCACTTACTTCTCCTTTCTCATCTCCAGCATAACTTCCCCTACCTTGCCTTTAACCCACCTTATGCTCTGCAGCTGCGCTTCCACACCCTCCCTTTCTTCCCCGCTCTTTAGCTTCAACCCTCTTATCACAATATTATTTCTCCCGTCTGCCTTTTTTTCTCTCCGCTCTCAACTCCATTGCCCTTATCCTTTCCCTATCCGCCCTCTTCTCCTTTTCATTCATACGCTCTCCCACTTTCGCTTCTATCATATTCTCTACCCTCTCCCAAATACCTTTCTTCTCGCCCTCCCTTCTTTCACCTACTTCCATTTCTGACACGCCTCCCACCTTCTCAAGTCTTTTTTTCCGTTATTTCGTTCCACACCCTAATCAACTCTTGCATCTACTCCATTTTAACTTGTTTTTCCTTCCTTACCGACACTTCCTTCCTCTCTAATCGTTCTACTTTCTCCCTCAAATCTTTCACCTACTTTTCCCATTTCTCATGATTTTCAAGTCCACATTCCATCTGCTCCTTAGTCCCCCTTACGTCTTCCATCAGTCCCCGGATCTCGCCTGTCAGCATCTCGAGAGCCTCCTTCTCCGACTGTCCCTCTATTTGAGGGTGGTGGGGGGGGCCTACGCGTTCTTTCACTTTTCTTAAACGGACTCGACCGCGCTTTTCTCCAGACTCTCGTGGCTGCCTCTTTTCCTCTTCAAGAGATCCTCCCCACACTTGCGCTAGACGATCTCTCCCTCGCCTTCTCGCTTCCTTCGTGCACGCAGTTCCGCTTTTTCCTCCTCCCCGACGCGACGCGCTACTCGACACCGGGCCACGCACCGTTGACCATCGTGAAGTGTGGAAAATTTCCTCCCCATCAATTTCACTACCAGCCCTGTCAACACTCTCATAACTGGGACCTCTCCATGCAGTTCCTTCTACAATCGACAGATGTCTCGCAAAACTGTTTCCGCTCACCGCACAAATTTTCCCTTTATCCGACTTCATTTCACCCCACACAGCCCCTGCAGACAACCCTTTCTCTCTCTTAGCAACCCCCCACACTACGAGAACCACCCATGTCCCCCTCAAAGACTCAAACTCCTAACAACAAACTCCCCCGATCCCTTGCCAACCTAACCTCACTTTCTCTATTTAACCGAATCCCACCTCACAACTGCTCTAAAAATTAATTTTTATCTCTCCAATTCACTCAACACAACCCTACTCACTTCCTAGGCTTCCACCTGCCCACTCCACTCACACATTATACAAAAAAATTCGGTAAAATCCTCTCACATGATAATTTTCGATTTTAACAAATTAGTTCATTTTCATACAAAAAGACGAATTTTTCTAAGCGAGTTGAATTTTCAATAAAAAAGATTCATTTTTCACCGAAATACTATGAAATAATATATAATAATAAATATAATAATATATGAAATAATAATTTAAATTATTTTCAACAAATTACATAGATTTTCAACCAAATAGTTGAATTCCTAAAATAAAATAATTGAAATAGTTAACATGGAATAGTTAAATTTGCATTTAAAAAATTAGTTTTCAATAAAAAAACGAATTTTCTACAAAATACCTAAAGTTTTTACCACATAGTTAAATTTTCTACGAAATTTGTGAATTTTCTATACACAGCTGTTGAGTTTCCAACCCAAAAATATAAAATTTTAAGACAAAATTTCATTTTCAACGAAATAGTTGAATTTTCAATGTAAAAATTCAATATTTTCTTCCAAAAAAGGGAAGTTTCAACAAAGTAGTTTAATTTTCAACCAAAAAGATGAATTTTCTACTAAAATAATAAACGCTAACCAAAAGAAATGAATTTTCAAGAAAGTAGGTAAACATTAAACCAAGGAGTTGAGTTTTCAACTAAATTCTAAAATATAAAAATCAATTTCCAATCAGAAATGGAATAGTTAAATTTTCATTTAAAACAATTAGTTTTAATCCGAAAAAAAAAGAAAAGTTTCAACAAATTAGTTCAATCTTCAACCAAACAGATAAAATAATTCTACTAAAATCATGAATCTTCAACCTAAAAGCTTAATTTTTAAGAAAGTAGTTCCACTTTCAACCAAGAAGTTGAAGTTACAACCTAAAAAGATGAATTTTCAATCAAACATATAATTTTTTAACAATTTTTATTTAATATTATATTATTAATATATTTATAAAATTCAAACAATAAAGATTTCAATTTTGAATATAAAACAATTGAATTTAACCAAACAAGATGAGATTCCAAACAAAATGGTTAAATCTTCAATCAACACAGATTAATTTTCAACCAATCAGTTGCATGTTTAACAAACACAAAAATGAATTTTCAACTAAACGAATAATGTTCTAACCAAATTATTGAATTTTCAATCAAGAAGGTTCATTTTCTAGAAAACAGTTGTATTTTTAACAAAAATTCTACCCAATGTAAGACAGCATAGAAAAATGGTTCTCCCAAATATGCACGTGCTTTCAAGTTTTTTATGAATGTGAACACTATAATTAAAAAATATGGCTCACTTGAAACACATAGGGCTTCTTCCTTATAGAACAACAAATTTAATTAAAAAAGGACAACAAATAAAAAGGTGGGTTCTTGAGAAAATTGATTTTTAATATTTACAGAAGAACCGTTGCCATTTTGTAATTTTCAACATTTTTTTATTTCTTGGCGGATTTAAAAAGAAGATGAAAAAATTCACGAGAATCTTTCAAGCCAACTTTGTTTTTCGTGATTAATTTCTAGAACACTTGATAAACAATGTTAGTATTCGACAATGTCAAGAAATGAAATTCATCTTTCCAATTATCTTAACATATTTTGTAGAGTTTAAATTCGTTTATCAAAGCTTCAAATGATCGTTTATTGATGTGATATCAACTTTAAAGAATTTAATAACTACATTTCATTACATAAAAAATGACTAATGAATTGTAAATATCAGAGAAGAACAAGGTTGACGCTTGTGTAATCTGTGAGATAACAATTATAAATGAGATGCACGAGTATGAGCTAAGAAGCACTAGAATTTTCATCAGTTCCATTTTTAATCATTAGGTAAATTCTTCATCATTAGTTTTCCTCTAATTCGAAAAAATGAGGATTGTTCATACACTCATCCTATCTTTGGTGGTTATCCTCAACTATATTGGTGAATATAATAGTTTAATGAATCTATCATTTTAAACAAATTACCATTTTTCCGACCTAATCTGCATTTATCCTAATCGTTTCTTTTTCAAAATGTATTTGAGTTTGTCCGAAATGGGCACGAATTTAATCTGAATCTGCCCCGGGGGAATCCAGAATGTGTGTCATAAAAAAATGGAATACAAAAAGGGTCCCTGTTGAGTACTTAATCTTATTTAGTCAATGAGAGTTCGTTGTTTTGGTTACTTCGGTGTTTCGCTACTTCTTCTACTTAAAATAAAATTAGGTACTTATCTGTCCAGCGGTAAAAAATATGCCATAAGTGAATAATATTCCGAGAAAAAATGAACAAGAAAAATGTAATTCTCTATTTCTTGTTCTAGAGTTGAGTTCGCAGTCCGATCCCGATCGTTCACCATATGGCGACACTACTTCTCATGTTACTCGTTCCAGACCTTCTGATCCTCCCGACAGGCATCAATCTCCTAAAAGGCGTCTTCTTCTTGTCAGACCTAATTTTCGGGGCTACCTTAGCAGGTCACCTCCTCCTACTGAACCTCCTCTTCGTGTCAGGTCCAGGTCTCCTCCTGCCATTCGTCCTACGATTCGCATACTTGGATATAAAATTGAACAAATTAGATTTGTTCGACTTATTCCCAACACAAATCCGACCAGGCGATACGAAATCCGAAAGTACACTTTTCCTCAAGATAAACCAATTCTTTTAAAAGTAAAAGGTCTGCAATATGTGCCCATGCCAAGGGAAGAAACGATGGTATTATCAACGTCCAATGGTGACGCATTTGCAATTTTCGACAATAATTACAAACATCTTCGTGGAATATATACAATAAAATATAAAAACACTTCATATGAGACAGCACAACGGGTGAAGATAAACATGTATAGTGAGGCGATTGAAGAGTTGACTGCAAAAGAAATCGAGGAATCTATCTTACATCGCCTAATCCCAAGGCATTTTAACATAGTACTTGTAGACCGACCTTCGGCTGGACCTTCAATTTAATTTGTAAAAATGTAAAACGAGAATATAATGTTTTTTGTGATCCAAAGTTGGATCAAAATTTCACTAGTAATTACAATAAAAAGTTATAGGATTATCGTTCTCAAGGATTCAATCTTTCTTCAATGGCCCAGTCTCTCTTTTTTGGAAACAGATAAAAAAGTTGCTTTTCATTCTCTTACGAAAATATTTGATATTTATTACGTATATATATATATTGTGTTTTGTTACATATACACAAGAAGGTAATTTTAAGCCAAGAAAGAGAACTTTTTTTTATAAAAGATGAATTTTCAATCTAAAACGACAAATATATAATAAATTTTGCCCCAAAAAATATAATCAACGAAATTTTCGAATTTTGAACAACATAATTAAACTTTCAATATAATAGTTTAACCTTTAACATAATAGTTTATTTTCATACCAAAAGGACGAATTTTTTTGAAAAGTTGAATTTTCAATATAGAAGTGAGTTTTAAGCCAAGAAAGATGACTTTTTTTATAAAACATGAAATTCCAATCTGAAATAACAAATTTATATAACAAATGTCGGCCCAAAAAGGATAATCAACGAAATTTTTGAATTTTGAACAACATAATTAAACTTTCAACATAATAGTTTAACCTTTAACAAAATAGTTTATTTTCATACCAAAAGGACGAATTTTTTAGAACCGAGTTGAATTTGAATTAAGAAGTTAATTTTAAACTAAAAGAGATTACTTTCTCAGCATAGAAGATGAATTTTCAATAAAAAGGAGTGGAAAAAAAGTTTAAAAAATATAAAATTGTTACGCATTTGACTTTGACCTACCATTAACATGAGTTGGGTAATCCCACATACCTATATTAAACTATAAGTAAGGCCCGACTCATATCTCTAGTCAGTTTTAATTTTGCTCTTCGATTGTGAACCTGTACATAATTATACAAAAGAATTAATAAAGAAACACCGAATTGCCTAAAAACAATTCGGTTCCTTTTTAAAAACCAAACATAACGTTTTTACGCATAGCAAAATAGAGAAAAATAAAAAAGAGCGAAATAGAACTCGATTCGATTCATAGATTAGACTTGTGATCTTTTTCACCAAAAATAGAAATAGGACCGGCAGTTAGAATGATAGAAAATATCCAGATAGAATATATTTAAATACGTATCTCATAGACTTATGAAAAAAGAGTTTTTATGACACATGCATGATTTCAGCCCTCTTGGACGCCTATGAAGCGGGGCCAAAACTCTACTTTTTACTCCCTAGGGAGTAAAAAGTACTTTTTACTTCCCAGAGACTGAAAAGTGACGTCAGACGTGCATGATGAAAATTATACATCTATGAGCTCCCATTTTACAATTATAAGTCCACTGAACATTAAAACTGTAAGGAAATTTTGATTGCAGATAATAGAATTTTGCGGTTATTTCTGGAAAGTTACCATATATAACTGATTGAATTACCGTAAATTACCGAAAATTTTCATACATTTTCGGAAATTTATGGAAATTTTTAAAAATTGATATTTTGTAATTTTTGATAAGTTACCATATTTACCAGTAAAATTACCATAAATGACCGAAAACTGACATACATTTCCGGATATTTATGGAAATTTTTTAAAATGAATTTTAGATAATTTGTGCTAAGTTACCATATTTACTTGTAAAATTACCATAAATGACCGAAAATTTCCGGAAATGTATGGAAATTTTTTAAGATTTGAAATAAGTTAACATAAATTTCATGTTTCTTTATTCAAAATCTAATATGAACTGAAATCATGACTGTATTTCGGAATATGTCTGAAATCATCCATTTGTTATAAAAAATATCGTATGCGTCAAGGGGGAGAGGCACATTTTTTCTCTCTCTAGGTGCATGATATACTGTTGTACTATATTTTGACTTTTTGTCTACTTTCTGTGTGAATAAATAAATCCTTTTTTTTAATCCAAATTGAGATTTAACTAGGGTATTTATTTTTTCTTCCAAGTCAACCCTATGAGTATTGATAACATTAATAAAAAGTAAAGCAAGAAGTTTTCAAGCAGTTGAATTTTTGCCCCAAAAAAGGTGCCTGACGAAATAGTGGAATTTTCCACCACGACGGTCAATTTTTCATTAAAAAAACATACTTTCAACAAATTACATGAAGTTTCAATAAAATAGTTGAATGGTTTAATAGTGTCGTTTTTCCAAAAAGTAAATTTTTTATTTTAAGTGCTATTTTTCACGATTAAGGCAAAAACTAGGCGTCCTATCAAAAAATTGTCCATGACAAATTTGTAGCTCTTTTTTGGGTGAGCAACTTTTTTCGATTAATTTCTTTCCGAGCTTGTGTTGTTTGTACAAAAATTTCATTCCTTTGTTTTTTGTTTTATTTTTCACAAAAGAAACCTTTTTTGAACGCACAATTTTGTTAATTTTTTTCTCGTAATTTTTGTTGTTTTTTCAAAAATTTAATTTTTTCTTTGTTAATGTTCTT
This sequence comes from Andricus grossulariae, assembly GCA_011634705.1. NCBI lineage: Eukaryota > Metazoa > Arthropoda > Insecta > Hymenoptera > Cynipidae > Andricus > Andricus grossulariae. Next base: position 100,473,927 of record JAABKJ010007545.1, read on the forward strand.
TTTTACGATTAGAACAAAAAAAACGCATCGTATCTAAAAATTCATAACAAATTCGTAGCTCTTTTTTGGGGGAACAAATTTTATCCATTTTCTTTTTGTATCTTGTGTCGTTCGTCTAAGAATTCAATCTTTTTTAAATACACAATTTTTGTCAAATCATCTTTTTTCGTATCTTGTTCAGTTTGACCGCAAAATGGAACTTTTCAATATTTTTGGTGCAGTCAAAATCGGAATTTTCGATTTTTCAAGAAAATTTAAAAAGTTGTTGTGATAATCTTGTAAGGTGTTCAAAATGCAACGTTTTTCTTTCCTTGACATTTTTTCATATTGTTCGTTGTTTGGCTCAAAATCTTCATTTTCGTTTGTTTTTTGGAATATTGTAAATTCTATAACTCCGGTGATTTTTTCTTCATTAAAAAAAGTAATGGATATCAATTGTTCGCGTTTTCAGGCACTGCTAATAACCATACGAAGGGAGGAGGATGTCCAATTTTACACAAATATAAAATATAAAATATAAAAAGTCCGTACAGGAAAAGGTTTTCAACAAAATTCATACATTTTTAACAAAATAGTTCAATTTTCAATCAAGAAGAATAATTCTCTCCCAAAAAGACAAATTTTCAACAATCTATATACATTTTCAACCGAATAATTGAATTTTTAAAATAAACAAAATAAATTAACAAGCAAAAATGGAATAGCTGAATTTTCATTTAAAAGAATTAATTTTTATCCAAAAAAGAGAAGTCTCAACAAATTAGTTCAATTGATTTAAAACTTTTACGATGATTCATTAGGATGAATTTAAATTAAAAATTTAAAGCTTTTTCGGGTTTCAATCGTGTGCAAAACTACGAAACTTGCCGACGTTTCGAAAGTAAATTTTCTACCAAAAAGTTAAATTTTTAAACTAAAACAGATCAATTTTAATAAAAAATGCAATAATTAAGTTTTTATAAAAAAAATTAGATTTCAACAAAAAAAAAAGGAAGCTTCTACAAAACCGTTGAATTTTTTACCAAATAGTTGAATTTTCAAATTAAAACAGATAATATTTTGACAAAAAATGCAATAATGAAATTTTGATCACAAAACATTAATTTTCAACAAAAAAAAAAAAAGGAATTTTTTACAAAACAGTTGAATTTTTTACCAAATAAATTTTTTCAACTAAATTTTCAAATTTTTCAACCTTGTTGACCGGAAAAATTTTCAACGAAGAAGAAGGTTGATAATTCAACTATTTGGTAAAAAATTTGTGTTTTTTGGTGTAAGTGTAAAATTCTGGTTTAAAAATGTAATGATTTTGTTAAAAATATATTTTATTTCGTTAAAAATTAATTTTTTATAACTGAAAATTTAACTATTTTATTTATGGTTCAAAATTTATATTTTTTCGTTGAAAATTCAACTATTTGGTCGAAAATTCATGCATTTTGTCGAAAAGTCGTCTTTCTTCATAGAAAATTAATCGCATTAGACGAAACTTTTTTTTTAGTTGAAAATTCGTTTTCATTGGTTGAGAATTTAGCTATTCCATTTTTAGTTGAAAATGGATCTTTTTTAGTTGAAAATTCATGTATTTTGTTGAAAATTAGTCTTTTCGGATAGAAAATTTATATTTTTGGTTGAAAATTCAACTATTTGGTTGAAAATTTGTGTTTTTTTTTTTGGTATAAATTGCACAGTATTCCCCTTCTTTTCTTAGTTTCCCCCTTTTTCTTGAAATTCCCCTTTTTCCCCTATTCTCAAAAAACTTTCCCTTTTCCCCCTTTTCTCTTTAAATATACGATATTTGAAAATACAATATGTGAATTACGTGGAAAATTCTCTGAAATTAGTAAGTACTTAAATAAATTATTTATGAATTTTTCCTATAGGTTCAAAAATTGAACAAAAAAAATTGAACTATTTTATTTGTGGTTGAAAATTGATTTTTTTAGATCAAAATTCAACTCTTTGGTTTAAAATTTAGTTATTTTGTTTAAAATCGTATTTTTTGGTTGAAAATTGATCTTTTTTAGTTGAAAATTTAACTACTTTCTTGAAAAGTCATTTATTTTGTTGAAGGTCTTTTTTTTTGTTAAAAAATTAATATTTTTTGTTTGAAACTCAACTATTGAGATTTTGTCTCTTTTTGGTAATTTTTTTAATTTTTCGTTAGAAAATTCAACTACTCTAGTTAGACAATTTTAGTTGAAAATTATTATTTTTTTTTTTTAATTCAACGATTCCATTTGAAGGTTGAAAATGTGTATTTTTTGGTGTAAGTGTAATATTCTGGGTTAAAAATGTAATTATTTTGTTAAAAATTTATCATATTTGGTTGAAAATTAATTTTTTCAACTGAAAATTTAACTGTTCCATTTTTGGTTGAAAACTGATCTTTTTTATATCACTGTCAATGGATTTCCAACGACCTAAGTATATCAAATTTTTTTAAATCCCCGATTTTCCCCTTTTTTGTGAGAAAATCACCCTATTTCCCCTTTTTTGATCTCCTTTTGCGCTGTGATCTCTGTATTCTGGGTTGAAAATTTAATTACTTTGTTAATTAAAATTGTTCCTTATTTGAACACCCTAAATAGAAAGGTAAAAGAAAAAGAACAAGAAGACTGGTAATTTCACAAGGTCCTTCTGGGCGTTGCTTCAGGTAATTTGCTCGACGTTTCCCCCCATAAAATGTTGCAAATTTCGCGCGATGTAATTCTGTCCTCGCTCTTTTTTAATTACCCAAAAAGAAAAAAGGGGCTTATCAAAATTGCATCAAAATGCAGAAAAGGGAGCAAAAATTAAGCATGGAAGAAAGTGGACAGGAAGAGGCTGAAAAAAAGAAAAGTAAATCAAAAAAGAATTTCCTGGGGGCAGTTTGCTTGGACCACACACGTTCATGTATAACTTATTGTTATTATCCTCGAACATTAGAAATATAAATTTTCGTTTTATTCACGATTTTTACGATTAGATGAAAGAGAAAAGAAAAAGAAAGTTCTGAACTGGTGCCAAACTAAAAATAATCGAGGAAGAAAAAAGAATGCGGATAGAGATTCGTGGATGGTAAAAATAATTTGATTCTGTTTTTTTTTTTTCTTGTTTTTTGATATAGTTCAAGTCTTTGAAATCCGGTATACACTTCAACTCTAAAATTTTAATTTGCCTGAGAGCGAAAGATTTAACGTTTTGAAATAAAAATATAAAAACTGTAACTATGATTTGTAACAGGGAATTTTTGAAAACAAATATTTAGATCTGGAACAAGAAATTTCCCAAAAAGAATTATAATTCTGACATGGAAGAGAAAATTTCAAAATTTTGAAAAAGAAATGATAATTTGAGTTGGAACAGGGAATTTGCGAAAAATCTAAGCTTCTAGAAAAGTGGTTCGTGTCCGTGCTAAGCTTCTAGAAAAGTGTTTTGTGTTCGTTCTAAGCTTCTAGAAGAGTGGTTCGTGATCGTGCTAAGTTTCTAGAAACTTAGCACGGACACGAGAAGAATAAAATTAAAATTAAAATTCTTGGATAGTGCATTGAAATTTCAAAACGAATTATAATTCCAAATCTGAGATGATGAAAAATTGATCGGGAGAGAAACGCGAATTTAAAGGCATCCGCAGGGTAGACGCTTTTATAATTCTGACATGGAACAGGGAATTTTCCAAAAGAATTAATATTCTTGGTTAGGACATCGAAATTTAAAAAAGAAGTATAATTTTCGGACTGAGAAAAGTTTAAAGAAGAGCCATCTTTTTGTTCGAAAACTAAATTGTTTCTTTGAACATCCGTCTTTTTGGATATAAAATTTGTCCCTGTGAATTGAAAATTCATCTTTTTGTAGAAAAGTAATTTTTTTGGTTCAAAGTTAATTATTCTAAATTTATAAGTCTACTATAATATTTTTAATTCATAAATCATCCCTTCAATTGAGAACATTTCTAGAAAAGTGGTTCGTCGTCGTGCTAAGCTTCTAGAAAAGTGTTTCGTGTTCGTTCTAAGCTTCTAGAAGAGTGTTTCGTGTTCGTGCTAAGTTTTAGAAGCTTGGCACGGACACGAGAAGAATAAAATTAAAATTCTTGGATAATGCATTGAAATTTCATAAATAATTAAAATTCCGAATCTAGGAAAATGAAAAATTAATCGGGAGAAAATTTCGAGTTTAAAATCATCCTGTGGGTAGAGGCTCTTATAATTCTGATATGGAACAGGGAATTTTCCAAAAGAATTAAAATTGTTAGATTATGAAAATTTCAAAAAGAAGTATAATTTCCAGATTGGATAAAGTTGAAAGAAGAGTCATCTTTTTGTTCGAAAATTAAACTGTTTTGTTGAACATTCGTCTTTCTGGATATAAAGTTTGTTCTTATAAATTGAAAATCCATCTTTTTGTAGAAAAGTCATTTTTTTGGTTCAACGTTAATTCTTCTAAATTTATAAGTCTACTATAATATTTTTAATTCAGAAATCATCTTTTCAACTGGTGAAATTTCTAGAAAAGTGGTTCGTGCCCGTGCTAAGCTTCTAGAAGAGTAGTTCGTGTTCGTACTAAGTTCCTAGAAACTTAGTATGGACACGAGAAGAAGAAAATTAAAATTCTTGGATAGTAAATGGAAATTTAAAAAAGATGTATAATTCCGAATCTGGGAAAATAAAAAATGTTCGTCAGAAAATTTGGAGTTTAAAATCACCCTGTGGGCAGAAGCTCCTATAATTCTGACATGGAACAGGGAATTTTCCAAAAGAACTAATATTTTTGGTTAGGACATGAAAATTTCAAAAAGAAGTATAATTTCCGGACTGAGAAAAGTTTAAAGAAAAGTCATTTTTTTGGTTCAAATTTAATTCTTCTAAATTTATAAGTCTATTATATTTTTAATTTAGAACTCATGTCTTTACTGAGAATATTTCTAGAAATGTGGTTCTTGTCCGTGCTAAGCTTCTAGAAAAGTGGTTCGTGTTCGTACTAAGCTTCTAGAAGAGTGGTTCGTGCTAAGTTTCTAGAAGCTTAGCACAGAAGCGAAAAGAATAAAATATAAATTATTGGATAGTGCATGGAAATTTCAAAAAGAATTATAATTCTGAATCTGGGAAAATAAAAAATTGATCGAGAGAAAATTTGGAGTTTAAAATCATCCTGTGGGTAGACGCTTTTATAATTCTGGCACGGAACAGGTAATTTTCCAAAAGAATTAATATTCTTGGTTAGCACATGGAAATTTCAAAAAGAAGTATAATTTCCAGACTAAGAAAAGTTTAAAGAAGTGTCATCTTTTTGTTCAAAAATTAAATTGTTTTGTTGAAAATTCCTCTTTTTGGATATAAAGTTTATCCTTATGAATTGAAAATTCATCTTTTGGTAGAAAAGTCATTTTTTTTGGTTCTAATTTAATTCTTATAAATTTATAAGTCTATTTTATTTTTAATTTAAAATTCATATCTTTACTGAGAAAACTTCTAGAAAAGTGGTTCGTGTCCGTGCTAAGCTTCTAGAAAAGTGTTTCGTGTTCGTGCTAAGTTTCTAGAAGAATGGTACGTGTTAGTACTAAGCTTCTAGAAGAATGGTTCGCGTTAGTGTTAAGTTTCTAGAAAAGTGTTTCGTGTTCGTACTAAGTTTCTAGAAGAGTGGTTCGTGTTCGTGCTAAGTTTATAGAAGCTTAGCACGAACACGAGGAGAATATAATTAAAATTCTTGGATAGAACATGGTAATTTCAAAAAGAATTATAATTCCGAATCTGGAAAAATAAAAAATCAATCGTAAGAAAACCGGGAATTAAAAATCATCCAGTGAGTTGACTTTCTGATAATTTTTACATGTGACAGGGAATTTTTCAAAAGAATTAAAATTCTGAATTAGAACATGAAAATTTCAAGAAGAAGTATAAATTGCAATTTGTATCGACATTTTTCAAGAATAAATCATGTTATGTATTAATAGATTTCTTATAAAAAATGATTGATTTGTCCAGGTCATTGTCGCTGATTACGAGAATATTTATTGCTTCCTCATACTCCATTACTCCGACGACAAAATATTTATTGTTTATCTATTTTGCAAGTTTCCGAGGTTATCGGTAGATATAAAAAAACCTCGATAATAAGGTCGCAATAACGGTAATAAATTTATACTCTTCTAGAATACGTTTTTCTTGAATCTCTTTTTTTTATCTTATTCTCAGATCTTTTTTTTTTTTTTATTGAAAAGTCTCCTATATTTGCGGTTCAGAATTCATTTCTTTTGTTTGATAATTTATTTAGTTTATTTAAAATTCAACTCATTTGTTGAAAATTCATATTTTTGGTGGAAATTGTACTGCTTGGTTGAAGATTTATCTGGGGTTGAAAAATTTTAACTGTTTTGTTGAAAATTAACTTTTTTGTTGAAATTTTATATTTTTTGGATTAAAAATTCAACTATTTTGTAGGGAATTCGCCTTTTTTAGCTTGAAAATTTCACGATTTGGTTAAAATTGAATTATTTTGTTAAAAATGCAACTATTTTGTTAAAAAGTCATCTTTTTGTTGGAAAATTAAACTGTTTTGTTGAACGTGCAATTTTTTTCCACTTGAAAATTTGCTGTCTTTTTTGTTTTAGAAAATTGAACTAATTTGTTGAAAATTATTTTTTTTTTTAGCTGAAAATTCAACTGTTTTGTAAAAAAATGCACCATTTTTAGCTTAAAATTTCGTAATTTGGTTGAAAAATATTTTTTAAAAATAGTTAAACTATTTTGTTCAGAATTGACATATTTCGTTAAAAAAATTAATTTTATAAACTGAAATTTCAGCTATTTCATTTTTGGTTAAAAATTTATATTTTCGATTTGAAATTTTACCTGTTTTGTATCATTTTTTTTGGTTATAAATTAATTCGTTTTGATTGAGGATTCAACTGTTTGGTTGAAAATTAACTTTTTTGTTGAAAATTTTTTATTTCGGGTTGAAAATTTAACTGTTTTGTAGAAAATTCGTTCATTTGGTATAAAAATTTAACAATTTTGTTGCATTTTTTTCACCTTGACTGAAAAATCATCCTTATTTGAAAAATTTAATTTTTTTTAAAAAGATTCTTTTAAGTTTGAGAATCTATATTTGCAGGTTGAAAATTTATTTTTTAGGTTAAAAATTCGACTTTTTTTACTTGAAAGTTCAACTATCAGGTTGTAAATGGTTCGTGTTCGTTCTAAGTTTCTAGAAAAGGGGTTCGTGTTCGTGCTAAGCTTCTAGAAGAGTGGTTCGTGCTAAGCTTCTAGAAGAGGGGTTCGTGTTCCGGCTAAGCTTCTAGAAGAGTGGTTCATGTTCGTGCTAAGCTTCTAGAAAAGTGGTTCGTGTCCGTGCTAAACTTCTAGAAAAGTGGTCCGTGTTCGTGCTAAGCTTCTAGAAGAGTGGTTCGTGTTCGTGCTAAGCTTCTAGAAATGTGGTTCGTGTTAAGCTTCTAGAAGAGTGGTTCTAGAAGCTTCTAGAAGCTATTGAAAATTCATCGATTTAATTAAAAATTCATTAACACAAACATTCATTAAAATTAACTATATCCCTATTTATCACTGAAGTAGTATTTCCGAATAACCTCGAGAGTGATAACCGCGGATAATCTAATCAATGAAGAAAGGGTCTAATAAAAAAACTCCCACTTGAATTAGCCTCAGTTTATAATTGTTTTCCCCTCTTGATTGGTTTCCATCTGAAAAAACTGTTTCCTCATTAAATTCCAACCGGATCGAATTAATTTCTCGGGATTGATGACAGTTGTGTCCGTGAGAGATTCGTATCCATTTGTCACCAGCTGCCTGCCAGTTAAATGCAAACACACTCAGTTTGGAATATTACTCGCTGATAGCAACATTTTCACTACAATCTAACGAAAACATGTCTGATAGTGCGGCTACATTTAGATAAACGCAAAAAACGTTTAATAAAAATAGAGTCTCTTATTGACGCATTGCTCGGCATACCAATACTTCGTGATATCGAATTGGACTCCCTGTGTAATAAAGCAATAAATTAATATCTCGTTTGATACCACACATAGTGCTTGAGGGGTCGTATTTCTCTCCATCAACAAATTCAACTTTTCAAATAAAAAAAAAAATAAAAAAATATTGGGAATTTTTTGTGACCCTGAAAAAACACGAATTTTCAACCAAGAGGGATTACTTTTTAACAAAATGCTTGAATTTTCAACGAAATTAATAAACTTTTAACCAAATAGTTTAGTTTGCAACAATGTAGTTCAGTTTTTAACCAAAAATATAAATTTTCTACTGAGAAGATAAATTTTTTACCGAAATAGACGAATTTTCAATAAAATAGTTACATTTTCAAACAAAGAGATGAATTTTCAGCTAAAATTATGAATCTTCAAATGGAGTAGTTGAATTTTCAGTTCAAAAATAAATTTTCATCAAAATAGGTACATTTTCAACCAAAGATGAATTTTCAACTGAAATGATGAATCTTCAACTGGAATAGTTAAATCTAAAGTTAAAAAATTAATTTTCAACCAAAAAATGAACCATTTTTTCAGAAAATGTTTACATTTTTAACAAAGCAAATTAATTTTCAACCAAAAAGTTGAATTTTCAACCAAAAACATGAATTTTTAACCACGAAGATTAATTTTCGACCGAAAAAGGATTTTCAACAAAATACATAAGTTTTAAACCAAATAATTGAATTTTCAACCAAGTAGTTGAATTTTCAACTAAAAAGTACCAATTTTTAATAAACAGTGAAATAGCTAAATTTTCAGTTAAAAAATGTTAAACAAAATATTTGAATTTTCAACCAAAGAGATGAATTTTCAGCTAAAATGATAAATCTTCAACTCGAATAATTAATTTTCAGTTTAAAAATTTTTTTTCAACCAAATATTTAAATTTTCAGCCAGAGATAAATTTTCAGCTAAAATAATGAATCTTAAACCAGAATAGTTGCATTTTCAACAACAACAACAAAACAATTTTCAAAGCTAGAAGATTAATTTTTTTACCGAAATAGACGAATTTTCAACAAAATAGTTACATTTTCAAACAAAGAGATGAATTTTCAGCTAAAATTATAAATCTTCAAATGGAATAGTTGAACCTTCAGTTCAAAATTAAATTTTTATCAAAATAGGTAAATTTTCAACCAAAGAGATGAATTTTCAACTGAAATGATGAATATTCAACTGGAATAGTGAAATTTTCAGTTAAAAAATAAATTTTCAGCAAAAAAAGAACCATTTTTTTACAAAATATTTAAAATTTCAACAAAGCAAATTAATTTTAACCAAATAATTTAATTTTCAACCAAAAAGTACCAATTTTTAATAAACAGTGAAATAGCTCAATTTTCAGTTAAAAAATGTTAAATAAGATATTTGAATTTTCAACCAAAGAGATGAATTTTCAGCTAAAATGATGAATCTTCAACTGAAATAATTAATTTTCAGTTAAAAAAAAATTATTAAACCAAATAGTTAAATTTTCAACCAAAAATATGAATTTTCAGCTAAAATTATGAATACTAAACTAGAATAGTTAAATTTTGAACAACAGATAGTTGAATTTTAAGCACAAAAAAAATAAATTTGTAACTAAAAATAGAATAATTACATTTTTTATTTAAAAAATTAATTTTTTACCGAAAAAATACGAATCTTCAACAAAATAGTTAAATTTTGAAACAAAGAGAGGAATTTTAAAGTAAAATGATGAATATTTAACTGAAATATTTAAATTTTCAGGTAAAAAGATTAATTTTTTATTTAAAAAAATGCATTTTTAACCAAATAGTTCAGTTTTCAAGAATAGTCAAAGATGCATTTTTAATAAAAAATGTAATAGTTGCATTTTTAATAAAAAAGATGACATTTCTATTAAAAGAGATTACTTTCAAAACCAAAAAGACGAATTTTCAACAACAAAAAAACAATTTTTCAACTGAAGAGATAAATTTTCCAATCAAAAAGACGAACTTTAAACAAATAAAGATTTTTCAGTCAAGAAATAAAAAAAAAAAGTTCCTCCAAATTTTTGAACTTGAATTTCACGAATTTTCTGTAAAACAGTTGAATTTTCAACACGAAAATACAAATTTTCAATAAAAAAGTTAACTTTCAAGAAAATAGTTGAATTTTTTCCCCAAATGGAGGAAAGTTCATATTAAGATAATTAGTTAATATTTTCCAACCAGAAAAGATCAATTTTCAATCGAAAATGGAGTATTTAAATTTGCAGTTAAAAAATGTAATTTTAACCCAATAAAACTAATTTAAAAAAAAAATAGTTGTTTTCCACCAAATATTTGAATTTTCATCCCAGAATGATGAATGTTTACCAAGAAGATTAATTTTCCACCAAAAAATACAATATTTCATCTACATAAATACATTAATTTTAAATCTTAGAGATGGATTTTCCACTTATAAACAATATATTTTTAACTAAAAATTGAATAGTTAAATTTCCAGTTAAAAAAGTTAATTTAAAAAAAAAAGTATTTTTAGCTAAAAAGATTAATTTTTAACTACAATGATGAATCTACAAAATGAAAATGCATTTTTAACAAAATAGTTTAATGTTCAACCAAAGAGATGAGTTTTTAACTAAAATAATGAATCAGCAAACAAAAAAATATAAAATTAAAAAAGTACTTCAACTTTCAACCAAGTAGTATCTTCAATCAAAAAAGACGAATTTTCAACAAAATAGTGGAATCATCAACCAAAACAGAATAATTTTCAATCAAGTTGAAATTTTAACTACAAAATGTAAAATTTCTGCTGAAATAGTTGAATTTTCGGCGAAAAGAGTGAGAGAAAAAAGTTACCGACATCGAGAAGATTTTATAGCTAAAGTGGTTCGTGTTCGTGCTAAGTTTCTAGAAGATTCTACATTATAATCGACAGGTCAGGGATATCGTAAATAGCCTTGAAGTTGTTGAGGCTAAATTCGTTTCTCACAATTGCGCAGTATCATCGTATGACTGATTGATAATTCAACAACTGGATTGTATTTTTTTTTTCTTTCAAGACTGTGGTTTGTGTCCGTGCTAAACTTCTATAAAAGTGGTTCTTGTCCGTCCTAAGCTTCTGGAAAAGTGGTTCGTGTTCGTGCTAAGCTAGAGAAGAGTGGTTCGTACTAAGTTTCTAGAAGATTCTACATTATAATCGACAGGTCAGGGATATCATAAATAACCTTGAAATTGTTAAGGCTAAATTCGTTTCTCACAATTGCGCAATATCATCGTATGACTTATTGATAATTCAATAATTGGATTGTATTTTTCAACCGGGACTGTGGTTTGTGTCCGTGCTAAACTTCTAGAAACGTGGTTCGTGTTCGTGCTAAGCTTCTAGAAGAGTGTTTCGTGTTTGTGCTAAGCTTCTAGAAGACTGGTTCGTGCTCGTGCTAAGCTTCTAGAAGAATGGTTCGCGTTCGTGCTAAGCTTCCAGAAGAGTAGTTTGTGCTAAGTTTCTAGAACCTTAGGATAAAAAGAGGAATTCTTGAAAAAGGGGGAAAATCTAGTTGGAAAGGAAGGTCTATTTTTCTGTGATCCCTCGATGGCAATTTGGAATGAAATTAAGGCTCTATTTTTTCCTGGCGTTAATTCGCGAAGGATAGGGTAGTCAGGAAGAGTTCGAGTGGATATATAGTGTAGTGGAATAGCTCTCGGATGTGAGTGCAGGGTCGCGTTAATTGGACGGATGATGCCGCTAAATCTTCGGGACCCTGAAAGCCAGTTTAGCTGGCTCAACTCAACACCCGCACCAATTCGCAAACCGAGTGCTTTGTCAGAAATTAGCAGTAGTAGTATTAGTATTAGTAGGAAAGCTCTAGAGTACAAGTATATCCGGATAATAAAACCTTTTTGCCAGGAAAACCCTTCTTTGCCGGCAACATTAATCCAATTTAAGAAGCTAGGTGAAACAATGACCATAATTAACAGAGAAATAAAGAGAAAATTTACTCTGGTAATGTACGGCAAAAATAATTAACAAAAATTTAACTAAAAAATAAATTTTTAACTGGTCAGGTCAACTTTTAATTAAGTAGTTGAAATTCCAATCAAGATCAATTTTATACCAAAAAATACAAATTTTTAATAACGTACATGAATTTTTATTCAGATAGTTGAATTAAAAAAAAAATTGCAAGGAAACAGTTAGATTTTCAGTTAAAAAAGTTGTAAAAAAAAAACGAATTTTCACAAAAAAAAATCAGTTTTTAAACAAGAAGATTAATTTTCTACCGAAAAAGAAGAATTATTAACCAAATAGATGCATTTTTAAACAAATAGTTAAATTTTAACTAAATTGTTAAATTTTTAACTAAAACAGATAATATTACAATCCAAATAGAATAGTTCAATTTTCAGTTAAAAAATTAATTTTGAACCAAAAAACTAATTTGCAATAAAATAGTGATTTTTCCACCAAAATATAAAATTCAACAGTTATATTTTTGGTTAACCAAAAAAAAAACGAATTTTTAACAAAATACTTGAATTTTCAACCAAATAGTCAATATTTCAACTAAATAATTTAATTTTCAACTAAAACAGATAAATCTACAATAAAAAATAGAAGTTTAATTTTCAGTTAAAAAAATTAATTTTAAACCAAAAAACGAATTTGCAACAAAATAATTTAATTTTTCACCAAAATGGTTCAATTTCCAACCAAAATATAATTTGTGAAGAAAAAAAACTTAATTTTCTACCAAAAAAGACGAATTTTCAACGAAGAATGTATATTAATTTTTAACCAAAAAATATCAGTATTTAACCAAGTTGTTGAATTTTCTATTCAGAAATATCAATTTTTTTATTAACAATAGAATAGTTCGATTTTCAATTTAAAGAATTAATTTTTTATGAAAAAAAACGGATTTTCAACTTCAGCTTCAAAACTCAACTCCTTTGTTGAAAATTTTCCTTTTTTTTTTAAAATTAACTTTTTAATATGAAAATTGAACTATTCCATTTTGGGATAAAAATTTATCTTTTTTAGTTCAAAATTCGACTATCTGGTTGAAATTTAAATTATTTGGTTAAAATTTGGACTGCTGTGTAAAAAACTATTTTCGTTGAAGATTCTTCCATTTGATTAAAAATTATTTTTTGTTGTTGAAAATTAATTTTTTGAACTGAAAATTTAACTGTTCCATTTTTGGGTGAAAATGTATCTTTAGTTGAAAATTTACTTATTTGGGTGAAAATTCGTCCTTTTTGGTAGAAAATAATTTATTTTATATGAATATTTATTTTTTATTCATTATTTTAATTAATTTATTTTAAGATAATTTAATTGGTTGAAAATTTTTTATTTTGTTACAATTCAATTTACTAATGTATCCTTTCCTTTTTTGTTTCAGGTGAGTTCAAAATTCAGAAAACTGGATTGAAATCTTCAAAAGAGTAATATATCAACATTTCCTTCCAAAATTTTACAATTTTACATTCGATAGGTTTTGATAAAATGAACAGTTCAAAAAAAAAAAATTAAAAAGAATTTTTCTTTTTTTTCAGGTTTCAAGAAATTTTACCTTTCTCTCTTTTCCTCGTTTTTTTTCTCGCTCAAATGCGAACTAAATTAATAGAACTTATTAAAAAAATCCAACTATTTTTGGTTAAAAGTTCATCCTTTTGGACTGAAAATTCATCTTTCTTGTTTGAAAATCAACTTTTTTGTTGAAAATTTATGTTTTTTGTTAAAAATTCGTATTTTGGTATAAATTTAATCTTTTTGGTTAAAAATAACTTTCTTGGTTGAAAATTTAACTGTTTGGTTGAAAATTGATGTATTTTGATAAAAATTCGTTCTTTTGGTAGAAAATAATTTTTTTCTGAAAATCCTACTGTTTAGGCCAAAATTAAGTTCTTGAAGTTGAGGATTCAAGTTTTTTTTTGTTTTTGAAAATTTGCCTTTTTTTGGATCAATATTGGTTGATATTAACTATTACATTTGTGTTAAAAAATTCATCTTTTTAGGATAAAAATTAATTTTCTTTCTTGAAAATTAATTTTTTTGACTGAAAATTTAACTGAAACTGAAAATTTAACAAATTTTTGTTGTTGAAATTTCATATTTTGGGCTTGAAAATTCAAAGTTTTTGTAATAGAAAATTCGTATTTTTGTCTTCGAAATTCAACAATTTTGTAGAAAATTAAACTTTTTTGTAGAAAATTAATTTTTTAAATTGAAAATTAATTTTTGAAAATGAAAATTCTACTATTCCATTTTTGGTTAAAAATTGATTTTTTTATTTTAAAAATTCAACTATCTGGTAGAAAATTCAACTGTTTTGTAGATTTTTTTTTTTATTGAAAATTATTTTTTTGTAATGAAAATTTAACTATTCCATTTTTTAAATATTTTTTTTTGTTTAAAAATTCAATTATTTGGTAGAAATTTTTTAAAATTATTATTGACAAACATTTTTTGCAATTAAAATTTAGCGATTCGATTTTTTTTAATGTATCTTTTTTAGTTTGAAGATTCAACTACTGTTTGGTTCAAAATTTTGTATTTTTTGTAGAAAATTAATCTTCTTAGTTGAAAATTCTTCTTTGTTTGAAAATTGAAGTACTTTATTGAAACTTTCCTTTCATTTTGAGCGTAAAACTTAATTTTTTCAACTAAAAATTTAACTATTTAGTTGAAAATTAATTTTTGTTGAAATTTCATATTTTGGACTTGAAAATTCAATATTTTTTAATAGAAAAGTCATCTTTTTCTCTCGGGAAAACAATTTGGTAGAAAATTCAACTTTTTTGCAGAAGATTCGTGTTTTTATTAATAATTATTTTTTGAAACCGCAAATTCAATTATTTCATTTTTTATTAAAAATTGATTTTTTTTTAGTTTAAAGATTCAACTGTTTTGTAAAAAATTATTTTTTGTAATAAAAATTTAATTATTTCACTTTATTTTTAAATGTATCTTTTTTAGTTAAAAAATTTAACTATTTGGTTAATATTCGTATTTTTTGGTAGAACATCGAACTTTTTGGTTAACAGTTAATATATTTCGTTGATAATTCGTTTTTTCTATAGAAAATTTATCTTCTTAGTTGAAAATTCATATTCTTTGTGGAAAATTGATCTACTTTATCGAAACTTTCCTTTTTTTGCGTAAAATTTAATTTTTTTTAACTAAAAATTAAACTGTTTAGCTGAAAATTAATTTTTCGAATTTCACATTTTGGACTTGAAAATTCTATATTTTTTAATAGAAAAGTCATCTTTTTGTCATGGAAATTCAACAATTTGGTAGAAAATTCAAATTTTTTGTAGAAGATTCGTTTTTTTATGGAAGATTAATTTTTGATAATGAAAATTCAACTTGAAAAATTCATCTCTTTGGTTGAAAATTGAACTCTTGTTAAAATTTAACTCAACAAAAAATGGTAATAGTTATTAAGTTAACCGAAAAAATGGGATTTCATTTAAAAAATGAATTTCAAAACCAAAAAGACGACATTTCAACAAATAAATATTTTTTAGTCATGAAAAAAAAATTTCATCTAAATTGTTGAACCTTCAAGCGAAAAGACGATTTTTCTGTACAAAAATTGAATATTCAACTAAAAAATATGAATTTTTAACCGGAAAATAGGAATTTTTCAAAAAAAATTAATTTTTAACAATATAGTTAAATTTTCAACAAATGAGATAAACCTTTATTCAAAAAAATATTTTTTTAACAAACTGGTTAAAATTTTAACGACACAGTTGTTGTAAAAAATAGTTGAATTTTCAACGAAAAAGCATGACTTTTTATCCAAGAAAGATGCAATTTCTACTAAAATAAGTGACTTTTTAAATTAGAAAAACAAATTTTCAAAAAAATAGTTAAATTTTCATCCAAAAAAGATTTCAGTTGAATTTTCAACACTAAAATATAAATTATTAACAAAAAGTAAATTTTTTACGAAAATAGTTGAATCTTCAACCAAAAAGGATGACTTTTTAACAAAATTTTTATATTTTCAATCAAATAATAAAATTTATAACTAAAAAAATAATCTCCTACACCTAGAAGGAAGCAACTGTAAAATAAAAAGAAATATAAATACAAGGAAAAAAAATGGCTAATAAGAATATTATATTAATATTCAAATGGAATAAAATAATTTCAAATTTATTCTTCTCGATAGTTATTTAAAGATATAGAAATTTGGTGACTTTTACAAGATTTCTTTTGTCAATTCCCTGACTTTTCCCCCACCAATAAAATTTCCTGACTTTTTTAAAATTGTTACAACGAATTGTAACAAAATATTTAAGTACGGTCCCTTACGAAATTTTCCAATTTTCCAATAGACAAGTTGTGCTAAAATAAAATTTTTTTTTAACGAATTCATTCATTTTCAATCATCGAAGGCTAGTAATTGAGATTCTGTCACCTGGAAGTTATTGGAAAAGTGTTATTGCGAAGAAAGATAAAAACAGGGGACATGTGTTACAACACGTGCATAAATATGTCACACGGAGGAGGAAAACAAATACAAGACCAGTGCGAATGATAAAAGGGCTGGTGGAATTGGAAGGGGGGTGGTCGGTGGGTGGGGGGGGGTCAGACAGCGGCTTAGCGCATTTAATTAACAATCGCCATTTTTTACGCGTCTGGACGGCAGATCCACTCGAACGTGTGTGTTTGTCTGACAGGGAGAGCTATTCTCCTCTCTTTGGGCTTTTCTTTCTCTTTTTTTTTATTTTTACTTTTTTTTTTCTATTTTTTTTTCATTTTTTCTCTTGTACAACGGACTCGTCCGGGGAGACGATTGGTCGACGGTTGAAATTGTCCCTCAACGAGTTTCCTTTCACGGCTTACCGCAAAGTTCAATTAAGTCTTGTCTGGATGTGCGAAACGATATTTCCAGAGAGAATATTTAGTATCTGCGAAATAGGTTTTTAGCGAAAAATTTATTTTCAGTGAAAAAAAAGTTGAATTTTCAGTTAAAAATCATTTTTACCGCAAAAAAAAGAAGTTTCAATAAAGTAGTTAAAGTTTCAATAAAGTATTTTAAGTTTCAATAAAGTAGTTCAAGTTGCAATAAAGTAGTTCAAGTTTCAATAAAAAAAAAAATCAGGAACAAAATCAGAAATCTTCCCCTTTCTCTTGTTTTTTTTTTTTTTTTACTTAATTTAAATAATACTTAAATAAAAAATTCACCGAATAAAAAAATCCAACTACTTTTTGTTGAAAGTCAATTCTTTTTGATTAAAAATGTTTTTAATCGAAAAGTCTACTATCATATTTTTGGTTAAAAATTCTGTTTGGTTAAAAATTTAATTAATTTTTTGGAAAATCGACCATTTTGGTGAAAATCCAACTATTTGGTTAAATATTCAAAAATTTTGTTTGGATATTCTTTTTTTTGGCTGAAAATTAACATTTTTGTTGCAAATTTATATTTTTTAGTTGAAAATTAATTTTTTTTGTTGAAGACTAATTTTTTCAGTTTCATAAATCAAAAGTTTTCCACCAATTTTGACTTTTTAGTTTGAAAACTCAACTCTTTTGTTCAAAATACGTCTTTGCGTTGAAAAGTCATATATTTTGCTAGCAAATTTACTTTTTTGTTGAAAATTAACTTTTTTATTGAAAATTCAATTATTTACTTGAAAATTCAACTATTTGGTCAAAAATCCAAATCTTTTATGGTTGAAAATTAACCTTTTTTGTTGAAAATTCATCTTTTCGGTATCAAAAATAAAAAGTTTTCTACAAACTTAGACTTTTTAGCTTGAAAACTCAAATTTTTGTTAAAAATTCAAAATTTCCGCTAAAAATGTTTTTTTTTTCTTGAATGTTGAATTATTTAGTTGTCAATTTGACTCTATGGTTTACAATTATTTTTTTGGTTGAAAATTCAACTATTTTCTTAAAAATTCAATAATTCCGCTAAAAATGTTTTTTTTTCTTCTTGAATTTTCAATTACTTAGTTGTAAATTTGACTCTATGAAAACGTAGCTAAATCCGGTTTAGTTAGGGTAGGTCAGGTCCAAGGACAGCCCCAAAATCGACGTTAATTCCGAGTTGGACTGTAATTGGATTTTCTTATTGTTTTTTTATCAATTCAGTACGCGTTAAAGTGAAGGAAAAAAAACAGAAAAAGGGGGAAAAGGGAAGTTTATTGAAAACAAGGAAAAATAGGAATTCTTTAAAAACGGGGGAAGAGGGGAATGAGTGTGAAGAGTGTATTTGAATTTGAAATTAATCGTTTTTTAACGTTTTCGACTTTAAAAGAAGTCCAACTGTGAAGGCTTGTAATTTGAAAAAATTCAAACTTTGAATACAAATTCACGAAATTAGAAATTGTTAAATTTCACATGCTATTAATTAAAAATTTTCCAAGTATAAAGCTTTATTAAGAAATTATTAAATTTTTAATGTCCTCAATTAAAATGGTATAATTTTTTCTAGTTTTGAATTTCAATTTATAAGTTCCATTGTGACTTAAATTGAAACCAAATATATCGAAAAGAAAAGAAGCACAGGAAAAAAAGATTTGAAAAGTGGATGAACAAAAAGGAAGAAACCTCTACATTACCTAATAATGTTGAAGAATAATATGAAGCGGGTAATAAATCTTCTACAATAGTCGCCATCATCCAAAATGCATCTTCTTCTTCCAACAATAATAATAACGAAGCTGCTATTGTTCCCGTTCCTTGACAATATCTACAAATAGAACATTTGTAATGTTAAGTATTTTTAATTTTAGTATTTCATACAAAAATACAAAAGTTTTACCCAATGTCAGGATAAAGCCAGGCAAGGCCTCGCATTAATCTTCGTAATCGGGGAATTCCAGTACTGTGTAAATGACTAAAACATGCGTTCGCAGGCATCGTACGAAGTAAATCTTTCTCTATTTGTTTACTCGTTATCAAAGCGTCATTGCTCGAGGCTTTCACTATATCCTTGTAGGACGTTTCCGAGGAGACTTTCTTCTGCAAGGCTCCTAAGAAATATAAATAAAATACTCGATCAAGGGTGGATGCAAAACATTTTTCAGCGGGGGCGATTGTGAATTTTCTTCAAAGAATGTATGTGAAAGGCGCTGGGGTGAGGGTCCCCACCGATGATTTAAAAGAACTTTTCAAATTAAATACAATTAGATGATAAATTCCACTTTGTTTATATTTTTCAATTATAGTGTTCACATTTATAATTTTCAATAAAAATTTAACTATTCTATCTTTGGTTAAAAAGAGACCTTTTTTAAACAAAAAGTTGAACTATTTGGTTGAAAAGTCGCCTTTTTTGGTGAAAGATTAATCTTCTTGATTGAAACTTCAACTATTTTGTTTAAAATGTATGCATTTTGTTGAAATTTCGTTATTTCTGTAGAAATATCATGTTTTTCGTTAAAAATGCAACTGTTTGGTTCAAAATTAATCTGTTTTGGTTGAGTATTCAACTTTTTTGTTGAAAATTCGTCTTTTTTGTTTATATGCACATGTGTTTTATTTAAAATTAAAATCTTTTTTTTGTTGAAATATCAACTATTATAGTTTTTACTGAAAATTCATCTTTTTAGGTTGAAAATTCAACTCCTTGATTAAAAGTTGACTACTTTCTCGAAAATTAATTTTTTTGGTTGAAGATTCATAATTTTAGCAAAAAATGCATCTCTTTGATTGAAAATACAACTATTTTGTCAAAACTTTCCCTTTTTAGGGTAAAAAATTACTTTTTTAACTGAAAGTTTAACTATTTGGTTGAAAATGAACTCTTTTGTTGAAATTTCATATTTTTGTATTCAAAATTCAACTGATTTGTATCTAAAATTCATCTCTTGGCCTTGGAAATTCAACAATTTAGTTGAAAATGCAACTATACGGTGGAAAATTTAACTGTTTTGCAGAAGAGTCGTTTAATTTTTTGTAATAAAAATTAAATTATTCCATTTTGGGTTAAAAATGTAATTTTTTAGTCTAAAAATTCAACTATTTTGTTGAAAGTATACGTAGTTTGCTAAAATTCGTCTTTATTGGTAGAAAATTAATCTTCTTGGTTGAAAATTAATCTTTTTTAACTTGAATACTGAACAAAGAAAGATTTCTCAGTTAATAATGACTATAAAAATGTAGTCGGCAAAAATTACGTTAGATATGGGTTTATGGGGGAACGTAGTTCAAAATTTCAGAACAAAAAAACTAAAAATAAGGTCAGATAATTGGAGCGGCTCTAATTTGTCAAGGAAATTAACAGGCCTTAAGTACTTTATGTATCTGATATAAAAATTTTCAAAGTTTTAATTTGATCTCTTAAAAACAGATCATAATTATGATTACGATTATAATTATGATTCCTAATTACCAGACATTCGCATCCATATTTGAGGACGCAAAGAATGAGGAATTCCTTGGTGAACCATTTCTCTTAATTTATCTGTGCGAGGTAATCTTCTGTCCACGTGTTGCCACGAAAATTCGGATACTTCTTTATTGTGACTGAATTCTAAAAGAGCGACCCACTGTAATCTAAAAAATAAAATTAAAATAAATATATAAATTGGAGTGCACAATAAAAATTTGTACTTTTGAATTTTGCAACGCTAAATTTCCCTAAATCCCGTAAATTTCTTCCTTTTGGCAAAAAAATACTGCCATAAATTTCATTTTATTTTTAAAAATTGTTTAGAGGTTACGCTGGGCTGCTTTATGTTTAAAAATAAATTTGTTGGCTTTCGATTTTTCAAAAATAAAACTTTTAGGCTAGAAAATTCTTTTACTCTCAGAAAGTATTTGTTATTTATGAGGAATAAACCTTAAATTTAATGAAATTTTTTTTAAAGATATTATCGGATATAGAATGCGTCTTTAATTTCGAAAATACCTAAAAAATACACATTTTTTGTAGTTCAAATATTCTTATAGTACTTTGAAATGTATTTTTTAAATGAAAATATCACTTTAGTGATCTTTATATTCTATTGAATTCCTTGGAATTCACACTGAATTTTGTTGAATTCTCTTGAAATCCACTGAAGACTTTTAAGTTCACCTTGAATTCTTGTGATTTTTATTAGATTTCTATTCACTCCCATTTATATGAATTCAACGGATTTTTTTATTAAATTTTTGACATTCACTTGATTTTTTTTTTATTTACCCTGAATTCTTATGAATTTATCCCGAATTGGTTTAAATTCATCTACAATTCTTATAAATTCCATGGAATTCTTTTTAATTCATTCGAGTTAAAAAGAACGTTAGTTATATAACTAATGCATATTAGTAACTTTTAGTCCATTCCAGTCACAAAACGCATTTTAAAGTACTTTAGGAATCTTTAAACTATAAAAATGTATATTTTTTGTTTATTTCGAAATTCAAGATTTTTCTTTGTCACCCGGTACGAATATTTTAAATTTATTAATGGTAGATAACATTCTCTTTAGAGTTGAGAAGAAATCTTGTGTATATATAATTTTACACAAGATTGTGTGTATATAATATACTATATTATGCCAGGAGAAAAAAAAATGTTTAGGGTCGATTTCAGACCATTAATTGTGATGAAATAAAAAATTTTAGTATTCTAATCCCGATAGTATCTTCAAGCATATTTTTTTGTTTCATAAAATTTAAGGCTTATTCCCTAATTAATAAGAAATAGTTTTTAGGGGTAGAAGAATTTTTAGCCTTTAGTTGGTACTTTTCAAAAATCAAAAACTAAGAAAATTCATTTTCAAACCTATAAATTTATAGCAGTATTTTTTCACCAAAAAGAATAAATTTAGGGAGTAGCAGTTGCAAAATTTAACAATTCAAATATTCATTGGGCAACCGGGTTGGTAAGGTGGGATTTCGGGGAAAAATCCGGCGGGCATGTATTATTTTAAGCTATTAGAGCCGTTTGAATTGCAGGATTGAACGGCTTCCTGATTCTCAACCATTTGTTTTAACCATTTTTTCCGGGCCGATTTTCTATCCTAATGCGGCCCTGTATATTATATATTTCAAATTCAATTGTGATTAGACTTGAGAGTTTTTTTTCGGATGTAGGAAGTTGATAGGTTCTTAATACCTGTGCTGAGGATCTTCAACGAAAGGAACTCCTAATAATTTTTTAGAGCTTTGTTCAGGTCCATCTTCTTCATCTACTCGAAATCCAAATTCGTCGAACCTGCGACCAATTAAACGTAAATTATTTTTCGAACTATTCCTATAATTATTTTATAGTAGAGCATATGTCTAGAACCTTTCACTTTTCAATAAAAAAAAATATATTATTTTTGTAGCCACACAATTGGAAATTTTACTATATTAGTTAAGGATGCTAATTAATTTTATTTTTTGATTGGACAGACAAAAAATAATGTTTTCAAATAGATATTTATAATTTAAAATATTCAATTGCGTGAAAAAAACGATCTATCGGATTTCATACTATTGATTCGATGGTTATAAACATAATTATTTATAATTAAATATAACTCCAACATTATTAATGAATATGAATTAATAAAAAATAAATAATTATAAATTACATTAATTCATTTTAATTTCTTAGTATTTCACCAGTTGTTAGAAATTTCTTTTAGAACTAGAAAATTCTTCTTTCTTTTTTATTTAATTCGCTTGATTGTGCTAATCTTTCCTTACACTTGGTATTATGTTTTTGCCTCTTTTCTCTTTGCTTCAAATAAACAAATCGGGATTTGTGAATCAGCAATTTCAAGTTACATAAATTTAATTTGAACAAATTTTTTTCATAACGGTTGACCGTGAATAAAATATTATTTTTATTATAAGTTTGTAAATATGTATTTGTTTGCTGCGCACAATCACAAGAAGCTGAATAAGAGCTACGGTAGGGTATTTATTAACTTTGCCAACAACTTAATGGTTACAACGTACGATTTTGAATATTGTAAGCAGACGATTTATTTTTTTGAAGTACTATTCCACTGAGAAGAAAACGCGTACAATAGTTTAGGTTGGTTCCTCCCTTTAATTATCGCTTAAATATAAATTTTTAATAGTTTTTAACATGTGCGAGCTTACTTCTCGAATTTAATTATGTAAATATAATGATAACAGTCAAATTAGTGCTGTTTACTTCAACCAATCAATCACTTAACAAATGCCAAACTAAGAAAACCGGTTAAATCAGCCAAAGGTTAATTAAATAAAATCAGTTAAAACTGGTAAAACGAATAAACGATAAAAAAATCAGTTGAAAAAATTTGTTTCGATCATTTGTTTTAGCTGAAATTATTCGGTCAAACTTTGGCTGACTGAACCGTTTTTGTTTGTTTGGAATTTTTTAAACGATCAATAGGTTGAAGCACGCAGCATAGTCGAAATGTTAAAATCGAGGGACATAGTTTTAAAGCCTGTAACTTTGTTTCGATTAAACAAAATACACATTTTCTTACATAAAATGATTCAGGTTCAATTAATTTGAAATTCATTCCATATTTTATAAAATTATCTTGTATAGCTATATAGAGTTTAAGCATAAAAATCAGAAGAAAATGTGGATTAGGACAAGCTGACTTCACTAACAATCGAATATTCAAACTTCAAGTACATACTTTTGATCTAGAGTATGAATCTATTCCAAAAAATTTCGACAGTATACTTCAGACTATAATACTCACCTCGAAATTAAAATTCCTTTGTTATTTACTAAAATTACTTAGATATCTTTGAGGGACATAAAAGTGAAATGTTTTAGACCTTCTAGACATATGCCCAGTAATATAATTATTTTTAAATTTTAAATATGTACCTGTATTCGGGTTGGGAATTTGGATCATCTGGTTGGTTTAGTTTGGCTAAAATATCCTGGGGCCACATAGAAGGCGTTAAGGCGGAAAAGGGACCTCCTGGTGCAGGAGACAGTATTTCTCCAGATAATCCTGCACCGTCGAGTTCATATTCGTCATCCGATGCAGCCGTTTCCACTTTTTTCTGTAGGCGAAAGAAATTTTGAAACCTCTAAGCAATAGTTAACAAGTTTTCGATAATTGCTCAATGTTTTAAGATAAAAACTAATGTATATATAAACAGATTGGTGTTATACCTACGCTAGCGTGAACTGATCTTCCAAAATTAAACTTACGCGAAGTTTCAAATTTGAGTTGTCCAAAATTGTACAATTTTCAATTAAAATCCTTTACAGCTACATAATTTAAAAATATAAATGGTTAAAATCATGTTAACAAAATGCAAAATTATTTGTTTCTAATTAAAATCATTCAAAATTGTATAATTTTGAAAAGAAAGTCTTTTAATACTTGACCGACTAAAAATTTATAATACTCAAAATCGCAGTTTAAGATTTACACATGGGAGACTCTCTCCTTTACATAAATTGTTCATAACTAAACAATTTCCAATTTAAAGCATTAATAATTGGAAACAATTTTATACTGAAAAAATTTAAAGAATAATTTCATTGAAATTTGATAAATTAGAGAATTTCGAATTAACGCATCGTTTAAAAATTAAGAATCATTCATTCGTTAAAATTTGAAACACTCAAGCTTGTATATTTTAGTTTTGAATTTGTAGTAGCAAAAGTGTTTTTTTTTTAATGCCTTGAAATAATGTGTTCAATTTGGGTGGCTTCTGCTTTGCAATTGCATAATTCTGAATATTTTTCGTTTAAAAATTTAGACTCTTTAAGTTTTAAATGAATTTTCAACGCAAACGTTTAGTTATATTTTGCCAACAAAATTCAAGTTTTTGGAAAAACCAAATTAAAAGACACCATTAAGGCTAATCAATAAAGTTAAGTAATTTATCTTAAAATAAATTTAATTGCAAAAAATGTATATTTAAAGTCTCAAAATTATATACATGCTGACTGAAAATAACTGTAATATTGAAAAAATTTGGATTTAGAATTGACACGTTCAAGGTTTTACCATGTTAATAAATTTCAAAATTATTTGGTTCTAATATAAATAATCCAAAATTGTATAATTTAAAAAACTCAAAAGAGCAGTTTAAGATTTAACCGTTAGAGACTCTCTTCTTTACATCAATTGTTCATAATTACAAAATGTCCAATCAAAAGCTTTATAATTGAAAACAAATTTTAATTAATTTCTTTTTCAATTTCTCACCAGTGGACAAGTCGATTGAAAATTTTAACATTAATTTTTTTTTTTTTGAGCATGGAAAATTAAAAAAAAACATTTGTTGTTAAAATTTATGGAAATAAATGACCTTAGGCGGAAAAAAGTAATTTGTTCGTAATGCCACAGAGAACAATTTCAGTGCCATCATGAATTAATCTAAAGCAGTAAAAGTGTTTTTAAGGGCTTCGAAATACAGTGTTCAATTTGGGTGGTTTCCATAACCATTATAGAGTAAACTGTTAAAAATGTATAAAAAAATCTCTCAAGTTTTTAAGGTTTAAAATTTGTTTTTATAAACCTATAAAGCTTCAAATTTTTAAGCCGATCAGTGTTGAATCTTAAATTGAAAAAAAAAAAGATTAATCTCCTGAAATTGATTGATTCATCACATTAACAATTTAAGTATTGAAAAATATCTAAAGTAATGCTATAAAA
Organism: Andricus grossulariae; assembly: GCA_011634705.1. Classification (NCBI taxonomy): domain Eukaryota; kingdom Metazoa; phylum Arthropoda; class Insecta; order Hymenoptera; family Cynipidae; genus Andricus; species Andricus grossulariae. The sequence goes on from JAABKJ010007545.1 coordinate 100,499,454, forward strand.
TGTGAATACTGCGTGAGGAGTTAAAACATACAGTTTTAAAAAGTTATACAATATGTTAGAAAATTAGCATTTTAATTTTTCTGTTTGCCAAATTTCTAATAAAGCTAAGTTCTTAGGCTTCACGCTAGCGTAGATTTATATAGCCACTCCGAAAAAAATTACTTTTATGATATTAGGATCGAACTGTCAAATTTTCGCTCCGATTTATTTTTCCCTACAATTATTAACAATTATAAATGCCAAACAAAAATTTTCTAAAAGAAATGCTAAAGACAAAACTAAACATTAAATAAATTTAATTAGAAGCTTAAATGTTTAAACAAATATAGATAAAAACTTACATTATGGTCCTCTTTACCAACATAACCTTCATGATCACGAACTTGAAAGAGAGACTTGGCTATCTCCATTTTCATATATAGGGGCAGCTCCGCCTATCTTTTCGACAATCCTGTTATTCGTAATTCTTCTCATAGAACATCTGGATTGTTGTTAAAAACCTTCAAAAACAAATATGACAGATTTCTATTGACCACTGAAGGCATTTCCATCTCACATGTATCCAAAATTCACCAATCACTCACAATCAAATTGATTAAAACTGTACACTGTACACAAACACAACTTATACCTTATACTATAGTAGATGCCAGTAGATGCTCCAGATGGATATTTAAACTGAGAATATGACGCAGTGTAGAGTGTAGACTGTAGGCGGGGAGAGCTACTTTAGTGTAAAAAGTGAATCTGAGTGGGTGTAAGTGTCCGTGTCGCATATATATCAAATTTATGACCATTTGCGGACAGCGATATTCACGTAGTAAAAAAGCCTGGTACTTTTTGAAAAAAAATCTGCACCTCGTTTTGTCTCTCCATAAATTAAAAATAAAGCGGCATATTTAGTGTTTATTGTTCTCTTATATTATACCAAATTTACTACGTTTTTGGTAGATTTTAAGTGATTAGGTATTTCAAGTTGTGACATCAGCTGGCAAGATGTCTGCACGCTGAGGGCCGAGCAGTAATACCAATTGCATGGGACAAAACTTAATTTTTGTAATAACTTGGAAAAAATGATATTATTTTTGGGTTTTGAAAAGCTGTCAAATAACATAATAAAATCATTACAAACAAAATATCGATGTTATTATTTAATTGAATAGCTTTTGGAAAATAAACTATAATATCCCAATGGGACGACTGACAAATCCGGAGAAATAAAATTCCCGAACTGGAAAATTCCCGGATAATAAAATTCCCGCATAATAAGATTCCTGAATTACAAAATTCCTGAATAATAAAATTCCCAATTTGGAAAATTCCCGAAGAGTGTATAATATTACCGAATAATAAAATTACTGAATAATAAAATTCCCGAATTTGAACCAATTAAAATTGGTTTATGCATATTATTTATTGATTAAAAATACAATAATGAAATATTTCAATCAGAAACAAAATTATTGTTAATGTTTGAAGTTTCTAAAATTATTGTTTTAATTTATTTAACAGTAATTGAAAAAAATATATTTCTGGATAAATTTTTTTTTCAATTATTGATATTTTAAATTCAAACAATAATTTTAGAAATTTTATACGTCCAACAATAATAAAATTTCCGAAAAATAAAATTCCCGAATTGGAAAATTTCCCGATCAATAAAATTCCCGAATAATAAAATACCCAAATTGTAAAATTCCCGACTGTTTATAATATTATTACCGAATTTTAAAATTGCCGAATTATAAACTATCCGAAGTATATAATTCCCTAATTATAAAATTCCCGCATTTGAACAATTAAAGAAAGTTTATAAATATTACTTATTTATTAAAAGTACAATAATCAAATATTTTAATAAAAAAAATTATTTTTCAATTTGAAAGATTCTAAAATTATTGTTTGAATTTAAAATAAAAATAATTGAACAAAATATATTTCTGGATGAACATTTTTTTCAATTATTATTTTACTTCAAACAATAATTTTAGGAACTTTAAACATGAAAAAAAAAAAATATTTTAAATAAAAATATGTGATTATTGTACTTTTCATGAATGATTAATATGTATAAAAAAAGTGATTGTTTAAATACGGGAATTTTATAATCAGTGAATTTTCTTGTTCGGATAGTTTATTATTCGGTAATTTTCTGTCGGGAATTTAATTATTCGAGAATTTTCAAATTCGGTAATAATATTATAAACTGTCGGGAATTGTCCAATTAAAAAATTTTATTTTCCGGGATTTTCAGTCATCTCATCCCAATACACTGATGGTGAAAAATCATTTTCTTCCAAGTTATTTAAAAAATAAGGTTTCGTGCCATGCAATTGGTATTATTGTTTGGCCCTCGGCGTGCAGACATCTTGAATATCCCCCACCGAACCTGAAATATCTAATCGACCAGACCTGACCAGGGACACCTCTACAATTTCGAAGAAAAGGTGTTTCGTATATTTTCAAAGGTTAGACATTTTTTAACTGAAAAATTAGGAAATGAGTCAATTTCCTTTCTGTTAGGTGCTTTTGTAGTTCTTTAAAATGCGAAGCATAAAAAATAGAATCTAATTATAAATTGAAAAACTCCCAATTCAATTATTTTTAATGAGAATGCTTAAAATTGAATAATTACAGGAATTACAGATTGAAATATTCGTACTTGAACAATTGAATAATTTAAAACATTTATGTATACATACACTTTTTGGCTTTGGTGTTTTTAAACTAAAGTTTTAATTGATAACGTTTGATTTTTTTAAATAATTGTTATTCTGTTAAAAAATGTATTGGACTGCGAACTCGTGATAGAATGAATACGTAACTGGTCTATTTGAAAACCGGCATCCGGTATTGTAAACGCAGATTATATAAGATGTATAATTGATTTTGAGAGATTGCGACATGTTTTTGAAAATTTATGAAACTTGGTGAAGTGTTGAGATTATTTTATTTTGAAAAAAATGGAATGTCGAAATACACAGAAGGCGGTTGACAGACTTGTTTAGACCTGCTCAGTCCGCTTGACTTGCTTGGTCGGTGGAACGTGACAAAAAGAACCAGAGTCTCACAAATAGTTCGAATCGACGCATCGCAGCGGGGAATCGTTATCTGATGCAACATCCGTGAATTCAATCGATAAAGACGTTTTTGCGTTGTTTTGTGGAAAAATGGATAAAATCAGTTCTCATTCAATTTATTATACTCGATTTTAAAATTTCGCGCGTACACGTGGTCAATTTAATATATATACGTTATATACGTCCCACTTTTGAATAGAGTGGAACAATCTGAGTTTTGAGTGTGCTACTTTGAAAATTATAGCAGAGGTGAATAAAAGTGCTGTGTACCCGGTAGCTTTATTGTATTTAATAATTTATTGTTTTTCATGTAATTTATTATTTCCATGTTATCTATTTTATTTTATACTCTTTTTCTTACATAATTAAATTTATTATAATTAGTGTTTTGAGTTTTAGATATTCGCAGGTATATAATATATTTTAAAGTTATTTTTGTCTGTAATCTTGATTTAGGAGCACAATTATAATTACATTTTGTTATTTGAAAAATTATTGATAAAAATAGTAAGGGCATGTTTAGGTGATAGCGTGACTCATAAAATAAACGTTTCTATGCGTTTATATCAAAGTGCTGTTGTTTTTGGTTTGTATAATAATTTGCAAATTAAAAATTAAATGGAATATTTTGAATTCCAGAACTTTTAAATATATGACAACTTCCATTTAATAAATCTCATAAACTTTTTAAATCTTTTACTTTATAAAAGACTTCGCAATTAAATTAATTTAAATTTTTTTCTCCCCAATTGCATTCATCACAGTACCTATTCTCCTGAAAAATATGAAAAGGTCAATTTTTTTCAAAAATATGTGACAAAAATAAAGTTTTACAAGTTAAATAAACACTTAATTTACTGTATTGATACAACAATTAGAACCTTTAGTTTTCTTTCTAAATCCGTAGTTCCGTTTTGACAAAGTTATTAGTATGTATTTAAATTCCTAAAGTCAATGACGTTATTCTAATTTGTTTTTCTACATGAATATTATTTCTCCAAAACGGGACGACTGAAAGATTCCGAGAAATAAAATTCCTGTCACTGTTAAATTCCCGAATTGGAAAATTCCCGTACAATAAAATTACCGAATAATGAAATTACCGTATAATAAAAATTCCAAATAATAAAATTCCCGAAGAAAATTTCCGAATTATAAAATATCAGAACTAGAAAATTCCAGAATTTAAAGGATTGAAAATGTTTTTTATAAATATTATTCATTTATTAAAAATACAATGGTCAAATATTTTTATAAGCAAAATTATTTTTAATGTTTAAAGTTTCTAAAATTATTTTTTGAATTTTAAATAACAATAATTGAAAACAATTTTCATCAAGAAGCATATTTTTGTCAATTATTGTTATTTTAAATTCAAAAAATAATTTTAGAAACTTTAAACATTACAAATAATTTTTTTTTTATAACAATATTTGTTCATTCTATTTTTAATAAATAAATAATATTTATAAAAAAATTTTAATTGTTTAAATATTCGGGAATTTTCTAGCTCGGATATTTTATAATTCCACCATTTTCTGTCGGGAATTTTCCAATTCGGTAATATTATGAACTGTAGGGAATTTTATTTTTCAGGAATTTTCCGATTCGGTAATATTATATAAACTGTTGGGGAATTTCCCAATTCGGTAATATTATGAACTGTCAGGAATTTTATTTTTCAGGAATTTTCCGATTCGGCAATATTATATAAACTGTTAAGGAATTTTATTATTCGGGAATTTTCCAATTCGGTAATCTCTTTGGTTGAAAATTTAACTATTTTGTTGAAAATGCGTTTAATTTTTGGTTGAAAAATAATTATTGTAAATGAAAATTTAACTACTACATTTCATATACTACAAATTCATATATCAAACAGGAAAATTCATGTATTGTGTTGAAAATTCGTTTTTTTTTGGGTAGAAAATTAATATTGTTTGTTGAAAATTCATCTTTTCGATAGATGATTCAAATATTTGGTTAAAAATTCGTCACTTTTGGTTGAATTCAACAGGTTGAAAATTGGTTTTTTTATATTAATTTTTTGTAACTGAAAATTATGTATTTTGTTGAAATTTCGTATTTTTTAGTAGTAAATTAATCTTCTTGGCTGAAAATTAATTTTTTTAGTTGAAAATTCAACTACAAAATTAATTTTTTTAACTGATAATTACTATTTTTATGAAAATTCATATATTCGTGTGAAAAATTCAACTATTTTATACAAAATTCCTTTTTTTGGCTTGAAAATTCGTCCTTTTGGTAGAATATTTACGTGTTTTGTTCGAGGATTCAACTATTTAGTTGAAAATTCATATTTTTTGTTAAAACTCCAATTATTCTGGTTGTAAATACAACTATTCGGTGAAGAATTAAACTATTTATTTCAAAATGTAACTATTAAGTAGAAAATAACCTTTTTTGTCGACCAACCATATTTTGAAGTTGAAAATTCAACTGTTTTGTAGACAATAGGTCTTTTGGCTTCAAAGTTTCATAATTTTTATTGAAAATTCATTTTTTTTGTCTGAAGACTCATCTCCTTGGTTGATAATTTAACCACTTTGTTGAAAATTCGCTTTTTTTGGTTTAAAATTGTTTATCAGAAAATGTATCTATTCTATTTATTATTACAAATTTATTATTTTTAAGTTAAAAATTAAACTGTCTTGTAGAATTTATGTATTTTGTTGAAAATTCAACTATTTTGTTGATAGTTCATATTTTTGGTTGAAAATTCAACTAAAATTCAACTATATGGTTAAGAATGAAACTATTAATTTGAAAATGTACTATTTAGTAGAACATTAACTTCTTTTTGGCTTCAAAATTAAACATTTACGTTAAAAAGTCATTTTTTTTGCTTGAGGCCTTTGGTTAAAAATTCCTTTTGTTTTTGTTTTATTTAAAATTGTTTTGATAGAAAATTTATCTATCCTATTTTTTGGTTAAAAATGATTATTTTTAAGTTAAAAATTGAACTGTTTTGTAGAAAATTCATGTATTTTATTGAAAATTCATCTTTTTGTGTAGAACATTAAACTTGCTTGTTGAAAATTCATCTTTTTGGTTGAGCATTTAACTATTTTGTTGAATTCAATTCGTTGAAGACTTTTTTTGTTGAAAATTAATTTTAAAAATTTAAAATTTTAAGATTTCATTTTTATTTGAGAGCTTATCTTTTTTATTTGAAAATTCAGCTATATGGTTGAAAATTAAGTTTCTTGTTGAAAATTCATCATTTCCGGTTTAAAGGTGGAAATGAAAAAAAGTTGAGCTTTAAACCGATAATGGTAAAATTTCAACAAGAAAATGTAACTATATGTTTTAAAGTTCAACTATTTTGTTGAAAATTCGTCTCTTTTACTTCAAAGTTCAACTATTATTTTTTAAGAATTAATTATATTGTTGTTGGAAATATGTCTTTTTGGTTTGAAAATTAATGTCTTTTGGTAGAAAATATTTTTTGGATGAAAATTCAAATATTTTGTTGGTAATGCACCCAGGGTTCTTGAACCCAAAAATTCGTCCCTGAAGCTCAACGTTCGGCGGGAAAATTCACGAGCGTCTCCCTTCCGAACAATGGAGGTTAGTTCCTTGGGTTCCTTGTGAATTCAGCTTAACGATTGGGTAGCGTGGCTCGAAGGACACATCCGGTAGTAGTCCGCCGCCGCCAGCAGCGAAGTTGGCAGCGAACAATTTATTATTGATAAATGTTTGTTCCTAACGAGTGTCGCCGAAATTAAAAGACTCCGTTGAGACTCTCGTCGGTGCCCCTCATTCAGTCAATCTCCAAACTCAGTCGACACCATTCAACCGACGCTTTGCTGAAAGTATATAATACATATCGTGCATCGTGCTTTGGGTGTGACGGATTTATCTCGTGCGTTCTGTGCTGTGTGTTGTTGCGTAGTGTCTTTTCCGCAAAGCTCGTCCGCATTTCCTGTGCGCGAGTGCGTCGTTAAAATTGAAATTGATATTAAAATTGGAAACTAGGAAATAAGGAGTAAGAAAAACGAACGCCATTGTACACTGCCGCAACTGCTGAAGGGAGCTCGCCATTCTTCCGTAGGTTGCCTCCCTCTCTTTTTTTCTTTTCCCCCTCTCTCTATCGCTCACTCACTTTCTCTCTCTCTCTCACTCTGAAACGTTCGTTTGTGCCCACCTCACATTTCCCCGTCGCATTTTTCTTGCCAGGAACTTTTGCTTGCTTTTACAAAGGAAATTTGGTCCTTTTTACCCGCTTTTACAATGTTAAAATACTACCGAGACGTGGACGTGGACGCGCGGTTACTATAAATTCTTGCGCGTCATTATGCAACAGCTTTCGAGGGATAAGAGTCCCGGTATTTTTTGTTTTTCCCAACCGAAAACGAGATTTCTTATGCGGGTTCCAAAACCGGGGATCACGTGGGGATGCGTCAGGCTACCTGCGATAACTCGCCGGATCGACGCCTCCCGAGTTTCATGATAGTGATTGTGCGATTTTTTCACACTTTTTATACCCGCTTTCCAATTTTTTATAATCTTGCTACAGATTTTTTATTTAAATTTTCTACTCGAATTTTAAGAAACCCTTTCACGCCCTTAAGCCTCCCCCTCCTAGTTTCACAGAAACGCCACCCGTTTTCTTGTCTCTTTATATCTTCTCCCTCACTTTCTATCTCTTATTTTCCCTCTGCTTCTCTCTTGCCACCGGCTTCACCATTCTAAAACCGGCACCGATTTTTGCTCCTTTTCCCTTTTCATCTTTTCTATTGTAATAATCGCGTTTTTTTCTTGGGTCAATAGAATTCAGTTTCGAAATATTCTCAAGCGGCGCCTCGAGGAGCAGAGTACGATACGAACACGAGGCGAGGTGAGTAATCTGAAAAATTCCGGTTTATGCAATCTAGTCGAGTTTCACGAGACGGAAAAAACCGGTTTTTGGTTTTTTAGACCCGGACCGAAGGCTCCTTTTTCAAGGGAGCAAGGGTTTAAGCTTTTTTTGGAAATTTCTTGGGTTTAAATTGCAGTTATCGTGAAAGGTGGGTGCGGGATCGATTGAAGCGGCAGGAATAAACTATGCCTTTTGGGGAAATAGGGATTCTTGAATCCCAAAGAAATTTAAAGGGAGGAATTTTTGTGTGAAACAAACGAAGGAAATAGTATAAAGAGTGTTTGAGTGTATCAGGTTTTTTGAAACAGTTGAATTGTTGCTAAATTCTTTTATTTTTCAAGTTTTACAACTCATTTAGTTTTTTTTTTTATTCGAATCAATATTAGTGTTAAATGGTTAAGTCGAAAGGTTTGATAGATTTCGTTTTTATTTATACTGGAAAACTTTATGGACTATTCCAAATTTAAACGTTAGGAATTGATCAATTAAAATTTTTTAAGTTGTATGTTGCATTGCAAATTGAAAATGATCATAACAGGAATAATTTTTGATTAGTTTAAACTATTGAAGTTACTCACGTCGATTGAATAATTTCAGATTGCATCATTCAAAATTGGACGATTTGATAGGTACAATTTGCAGATCAAAGCGCTAGGTATTGAATAATATTGAATTTAAATGTTCAAAATTTTGTTGCTTTACAATTAAATGGTTCGAAATTGAATAATTCCACATCAACCTTGGACAAATTTTAACTTGACGGAATAATTACAATTTCAAATATGTAAAAATAGATTATTTCTAGTGGACTTTTTGTGAAAACCGGGCATTTTTCAAATTTGTTTTTACTTTTGCAATAAATATCTTCTTTATATAAATAAAACATGTGTTTGGAATTGTGCTTAGTGTTAGCAACTATCTCCATTAAAATATCTAAGATCATTTTATATTATGTATTTAAGGGGTTAGGGTCAATCGCAAGGCAACAAAAACCGATTTTTTAAAGAATTATTTTTGAAAACAGGTTTTATTACTTATTGACAAATGTTCTACAGTTCGAATAATACACATTACAAGAAGTCACAATAATTTTTTATGATAAAAATATCAATAAACAAGCAAGTTACAGTTAATCTGCCAGAGGTCCAAAAAAAAGTGTTTTGTAATGCGCATCGTAACTCATGACTGGATAATCTGAAACAAAAAAATACAACGGGAATTGTTAAAAAATTATATCCCCCCCCCCTGCAGTTGAATGATGAATTAAGTCAAAATTTTAGTTTTCAAGAAAATGGCGGATGTGTAAACACAAAATTTTTATTTTTATTGAAAAATATTGTGTTTACACATCCGTCATTTTCTTGAAAATTAAAATTTTAACTTAATTCTTCGTTCAAGTGCAAGGGAATATCGTTTTTCAACTATTCCCGTTGTATTTTTTCGTTTCAAATGATCCAGTCATGAGTTACGATGCGCACCGCAAAACACTTTTTTTTTTGGACCTCTGGCAGATTAACTATAACTTGCTTTTTTTTTCGAATTCATCATTGTAGGTTGAAAATTCAACTACTTGGTTATAAATATAACTATACTGATGAAAAATTTATTATTTTGTTGAAAATTCAACTGTTTGGTTACAAATTGACCACTTGTGATTAAAAATTTAACTATCGTCTTAAAAACAACTATGCATTTAATTTTCTTAGGAATTCATCATTTTAAGTTGAAAATTTTACAGTTTGGTTAAAAATGTAACTATTCTGATGAAAAATTAATTCTTTTTTTCAAAATTCAACTATTTGGTTAAAAATTCATTTTCGTAAGTACAAAATTGAACTATTCATTCAAAACTTGAAATGTTTTGTTGAAAATTTAATTATTTTTGATAAAATTCAAGTATTTTAAATAAATTAATCATTTTTGGTCAAAATTTGAACTATTTCGTTGAAAATTCATCTATTTAGACATGAAATTCGTCCTTTTAAATTCAAAATTCATCTTTATAGGTTGAAAATTCAGCTATTTGGTTAAAAATTTAACTATTCCGACGAATAATGCATTATTTTGCTGAAAATTCAACTATTTGGTTGAAAATTTAACTATTCTGATGAAAAATTCGTTATTTTGTTAAAAATTCAACTATTTGGTTGAAAATTCATTTTGGTAGGTAGAATATTCAACTATTCGGTTAAAAAATGAAATATTTTGTTGAAAATTTAATTATTTTGTGTTTAAATTCAAGTATTTTCAATAAATTAATTATTTTTGGTCGAAACTTAAACTATTTTGTTGAAAGTTCGTCTCTTTAGACAGAAAATTCGTCCTTTTGAATTGAAAATTCATCTGTGTGGGTTGAAAATTCAACAATTTGGTTGAAAATTTAACTATTCTGATAAAAAATTAATTATTTTGCTAAAAATGCAACTATTTGGTTGAAAATTTATTTTGGTAGGTAGAAAATTCAACTACTTGGTTAAAAATTTAACTATTCTGAAGAAAAATTCATTATTTTGTTGAAAATTCAACTATTTCGTTGACAATTTAACACTAGTGTTTAAAAATTTAACTATCTTCTGAAAAACAACTATGTATTAAATTTTCTCAGGAATTCATCATTTTAAGTTGAAAAATCAACTATTTGCTTAAAATTGAACTATTCTGATGAAAAATTCATTATTTTGTCAAAAATTCAACTATTTGGTCGAAAATTCATTTTGATAGGTAGAAAGTTCAAATATTCGGTTAACAAATGAAATATTTTGTTGAAAATTTAATTATTTTATATAAATTCATGTATTTTCAATAAATTAATCTTTTTTGGTCCAAATTTAAACTATTTTGTTGAAAATTCGTCTCTTTAGACAGAAAATTCGTCCTTTTGGATTGAAAATTCATCTTTATAGGTTGAATATTCAACAATCTCGTTAAAAATTTAACCATTATGATGAAAAATTCATTATTTTGTTGAAAATTCAACTATTTGGTTGACAATTTAATACTTGTGTTTAAAAATTTAACTATCTTCTACAAAACAACTATGTATTAAATTTTCTCAGGAATTCATCATTTTGAGTTGAAAAATCAACTATTTGGTTAAAATTGAACTATCCTGATGAAAAATTCATTATTTTGTTAAAGATTCAACACTGTGGTAGAAAATTTATATTTGCAGGTAGAAAATTCAAGTATATGATTAAAAATTGAAATATTTTGTTGAAAATTTAATTATTTTGTATAAAGTTCAAGTATTTTTGAAAAATGAATCTTTTTTGTTCAGAATTTTAACTATTTTGTTGAAAATTCGTCTCTTCAGACAGAAAATCCATCTTTATAGATTGAAAATTCAACAATTTGTTTAAAAATTTAACTATTCTGATGAAAAATTCATTATTTTGTTGAAAATTCAACTATTTGGTTGAAAATTCATTTTGGCAGGTAGAATATTCAACTAATCGGTTAAAAATTTAACTATTTTGATGAAAAATTTATTATATTGTTGAAAATGTAACTATTTGGTTGAAAATTCATTTTGATAGGTAGGAAATTCAACTATTCGGTTAAAAAATGAAATATTTTGTTGAAAATTTAATTATTTTGTGTAAAATTCAAGTATTTTCAATAAATTAATCATTTTTTGTCCAAATCTAAACTATTTTCTTGAAAATTCGTCTCTTCAGACAGGAAATTGGTCCTTTTGAATTGAAAATTCATCTTTATAGGTTGAAAATTCAACAATTTGGTTAAAAATCTAACTATTCTGATAAAAAATTCATTATTTTGTTAAAAATTCAACTATTAGGTTGAAAATTCATTTTCGTGGATAGAAAATTCATCTAATTGGTTAAAAATTCAACTATCTTCTAAAAAACAACTGTGCATTAAATTTTCTTAGGAATTCATCATTTTAAGTTGAAAAATTTGACAATTTGGTTGAAAATTTAACTATTCTGATAAAAAATTCTTTTTTTTTCAAAATTCAACTATTTGGTTAAAAATTAATTTTCGTACGTACAAAATTAAACTATTTGTTTAAAACTTGAAATATTTGGTTGAAATTTGAATTCTTTTGTATAAAATTCAAATATTTCTAATAAATTAATTTTTTTTGGTCAACATTTTAACTATTTTGTTGAAAATTCGTCTCTTTAGACGGAAAATTCGTCCTTCTGTATTGAAAATTCATCTTTATAGGTTGAAAGTTCAACAATTTGTTCAAAGATTCAATTCTTTTATAAAAAATCCTTATTTCGTTTCAAAAGTTTATTATTATTTTTTGAATACTTATTTTTATAAACAATCATCTTTCCCCCAAAAAATTTAACTCTTTAATTGAAACTTCGTCCTTCTGGATTGAAAATTCATCTTTAATGGTGGAAATATCGTTTTTATGGTTTAAAGCTAAAACTATTTTGAATTGCAAGCTTTTAAAATTATGCCTCAACAATTTTTTTATCTACCATTTTTTAATTGAAACGATTAATGATTTAAACATAGAAAATGGAAGTTTTTAACATTTTTAATTGAACAATTTGAAATTATACGCCGTTTATATGAAAATGTTTACACTTTTACAAATTGAACAGTAAATTCTATAATTGAACTTCTAAATTGAAGGAAAAATTAATAAATTTGTACATTTTCAAATTATAGTAGAATATTGATGAATAGTGAAAAAAATGTTCTTTTTCAATATTTAAAATTTATTTATTTAAACGGGTTACTAATGAAATATTTTAGACTTTAAAACATTTTAATATTATTTAAAATTGAATAAAAGCGTTTAATCAGGAATCAGTTCATTTTCAACTTTAAAGTCGGTAAATTTTTTAATCACAGTTGACCAACTCAAAACTTTTTTTCAAAAATTTCCCATTTCGAGTGATTTTAATTTTTAATTGTTTATCCTTCAATACTCCATTTTTAAATTATTTAAATTGAAAATGTACGCTTAAAAATGAAGACCCAAAATAAATAAATAATATATCAATAAAATAAATATATAAACAAGTTTGAAATTTTAATATGAAATTGTTTCATTTCATTTATAAAATATTCGGTGTAAAAATATTACAAGATTAAAATGCTTAAAAAATCAACTATTTGTATCCAAATGCAACTATTTTCTTAAAAAGTAATTTTTTTTTCTCAAAAATTCAACTACTTGGTTGAAAGGTGAACTACTTTATTAAAAATGTATTTTTATTGTTGAAGATCCATCTGTCTGGTTGAAAATGTAACTATTTTGTTGAAAATTTGTTTGATTTTTTATTAAAAATTTATTTTCTAATAACTTCCCTTTTTGGTTGAAAATTAATCTTTTTTAGTTAAGAATTCAAATATTTGGTTGAAAATTCGCTTTTTTGGTTAAAAATTAATGTAATTGCTTAAAAAATCGCCTGTTTGGTTAAAAATTCAACTACTTGTTTGAAAGTTGAACTACTTTCTCATAAATTTGTTAAATTTTGTTAAAAAATATTATTTTCAATAACCATTCCGTTTTAGGTTGAAAATTGATATTTTTTAGTTAAAACTTCTACTTTTTGGTTGAAAATTCGCCTACTTTGGTTAAATTTAATCTAATTGTTTAAAAAATCATCTTTTTGGTTAAAAATTTAACTGCTTGATTCAAAATTAAACTACTTTTGTAAAAAATCATTAAGTTTTGTTGCAAATTATTATTTTTAATAGCTTTCGTTTCTGGTTGAAACTTGATATTTTTTAGTTAAAACTTCAACGTTTTGGTTGAAAATTCGCCTTTTTTTGTTAAAACTTAATCTTCTTGGTTAAAAAATCAACTATTTGTTTAAATATGCAACTATTTTCTTAAAAAGTAATCTTTTTTTGTCAAAAATTCAACTACTTCGTTGAAAGTTGAACTACTTTGTTAAGAATTTATTTTTATTGTTAAAGATCCATCTTTCTGGTTGAAAACGTAACTATTCTGTTGAAAAGTTGTTTGATTCCTTAATAAAAATTAATTTTTCCATAACTTCCTTTTTTGCTTGAAAATTAATCTTCTTTAGTTAAGAATTCAAATATTTAGTGGAAAATTCTCTTTTTTCGGTTAAAAATTAATGTAATTGGTTAAAAAGTCATCTGTTTGGTTGAAAATTTAACTACTTGATTGAAAGTTGAACTACTTTCTTAAAAAATCGTTGAATTTTTTTTCAAATTATTTTTTTCAATAACTTTTCTTCTGGGTTGAAAAATGATATTTTGTAGTTGAAACTTCAACTATTTGGTTTAAAAATCGCCTTTTTTTGGTTAAAAAATCATTTTCTTGGATAAAAAATCAGCTATTTATTTCAAAATACAACTAGTTTCTTTGAAAGTAATATTTTTTTGTCAAAAATTCTGCTACTTGGTTGAAAGTTGAACTACATTGTTGAAAATTTATTTTTATTATCAAAGATCTATCTCTCTGGTTGAAAACGTAACTATTTTGTTGAAAATTTGTTTGATTTCTTAATAAAAATTAATTTTTTAATAACTTCCCTTTCTAGTTGAAAATTAATCTTTTTTAGTTAAGAATTCAAATGTTTGGTTGAAAATTCGCTTTTTTTTGAAAAATTATTCTTCTTGGTAGAAAAAATCATTGTTTAGTTTCAAAATTTAGCTATCTTGTTGAAAATTCGTTTAATTTTTTGTCAAATCTTCTATTTTTGGTTGAAAATTGATCTTTTTCAGTTGAATATTTAACTATATTTGGTTGAAAATTCGCAATTTTTGGTCGAAAATTAATCGACTTCGTTAAAAAATAATCTTTTTGATTAAAAATTCAACTATTTGGCTGAATGTTGAACTTTTTTTCTCGAAAATTCCATTTCTTTCCGAAGATTTATCATTTTTGTCTAAAATTCATCTCTTTGGTTAAAAATTGGATTATTTTGTTTAAGATTCGTTTTCTTCTTGTGGTGAAAACTAATTTTTTTAATGAGAATGTAACTATTTAATTTTCGTACGAAAATTGATATTTTTAATATAAAAGTGATATTTTCTAGTTCAAAATTTTACTACATATTTGGATAAAAATTTAATTATTTTCTTGAAAATGCAACTGTTTTGTTAAATTGTCATTTTTGGTCTAGAATTCAACTATGTTTAAAGTTGATCTACTTTTTTATAAATTCATTTTTCTGGCTGAAAATTTAGCTATGTTCATACATAATAAAATAAAAAACATACATCTACCAAAAAATATTTTAATTTTAAATCAATCACAGTTGAATTTCACCAAAAAGACAAATTTTCAACCAAAAGAGATTCATTTTTTACTTATAACTGACCCGTAGCTTTCTGTAAGTAGAACAAGTGTGACTTTAGCCAGCCGTCAAGTCCAAGTTAAATACAAGATCTAACAGAAATCATCCTCTAAATTTCAGATTTTTTTTAAAACTTTTCTACACTATCACACGAGTTAAATTCGCGAAATTTTTGAATTAAAAAAAAAACTTCTCACGTGATACATCCTCTTTGAAAAGTCGAAAATATTTCTAATTGAAATAATTTAACGTGGAATTTCATTGGCTGCTCTTTGAAGTAAAAAATTGTTCACAGCGGGCGTGGTAAGGCAAACGAAAATTGTTCGCATGAAATTTTTCGCTAAATCGGGCGTACTATTAAAAAATAATTTTCCATGACCGATTTGATTTGATTTCACGCGTACAGAACAAAAGCGATCTTTTCCAGATTGAAAATGTAATATTGCGCGTCACAGATCGTTCAACCCAAAAGCTTTCAGTGCGTCATTCATAGATGTACGAGTCGCGGCTTTTAGTAACGAGATTCGGCGAGAAAATCGCATTGACCTCGTGCGGAAAACGCAATTTTGTGAAATGCGAGACAATGCGAACGTAGTGCAGAAACGAGTATGTTTAAACTTCAATTATGCAAATGTATTTCCAATGTAAGCATCAATATTTCATATATTTCAAAATTATTTTGTAATTTACAATTATTAATAACGATTTTAGAATTTGTTTATTCATTCGCTTTTTCCCTTCCCATTATTTCCCCTACTTCTCCACCTCAGATTTCCCATAATTTTCCTTTAATTTTTTCTATTTCACCTCCCCTCACTGCCACTGTGCTCATTTCCCCTCACTTCTTCTACTTCCCTTCTCTTATTTCCCCTCACTTCCTCTACTCCCCTTCTCTTATTTCCCTTCTCTTATTTCCCATCACTTCCTATACTTACCCTCCACTCATTTTCTATCACTTTTCCTACTCCACCTACCATCATTTCTTCTAATTCCCTCTACTTACCGTCCTATCATTCCCCCTAATTTCTTCTCCACTTTCCTTATTTTCTCTACCTTCTACTCTGCACTTTCCCTAGCCCCTCATTTTCCATAACGTTTCCAAACTTCCCTTATCCTTATTTTTTACTGCTTACCCTACTCCACTTACCCTCATTTTCCATCACTTTCCCGTACTTCATCCACCCTCATTTCTCCTCATTTCCTCCACACTTCCATTTATACTACCTCCTCCCGCTCTTCTTCTAGTTAACCTCCCTTCAGTTTCAATAGTTCCTTTCCCTGAATTCTCATACTTTCCCTTCTCTCATTTCGTCTACTTTTCTCTCATTTCCTCAACAACTTATGAACTCTAGACCCTTAACATTTCCACTTCCTCATGTCCCCTACTTAACTTCTCCTCATCTGCTTTCATTTTCCCTACTTCCTCTTCCGTCACTTCTCACTTCTTCTACCTATCCTCCTATAATTTCCCGATATTTTTCCTGCCACTCTTATTTCCTTCATCTTCTATACCTCACTTCCCCTAGTCTCTTATCTTCCATCACGTTCCCTACTTCCCCTTCTCTTATTTTCTAATTACTTGTCCTACTCCCCCAACCCTCATTTCCCATCACTTATTCTACTTCCGCTACCCTCATTTCTACTCACTTTCTCTACACTTCCACTTATGCTACTCCCTTACCCTCTCTTCTTCCAGTTAGCCTCCCATCACTTCCAAATAGTTTTCCCACCTATGAATTCTCATACTTTCCCTTTCCTCACTTCGCATACATTTGGCTCATTTCTCCAACTACTCCTCTTATTAAATCTAGTCCCTTCACATTTCTACCTACTCACGTCCCCTACTTCACTTCTCCTCATGTGCTTTGACTTTCTCTCCTTCCTCTCCCGTCATTCCTTTTCACTCCCTCTACCTATCCTCCTACAATTTTTTCAAATTTCTCCCACCCCTCTTATTTCCTCTATCTTTTAGACCTTACTTCTCCTAGTCCCTCATCTTCCATCAAGTTCCCTACTTACCCTCCTCTTATTTTCTATTACTTGTCCTACTGACCCAACCCTCATTTCCCATCACTTCTTCTACTTCCTCTCCGCTCATTTCTCCACACTTCATCTACACTCTCACTTACGCTACACCCTTACTTATTCTCTCTTCTTCTAATTACGCTCCCCTCACTTTCAACAGTTCCCCTCCCTGACTCCTCATACTTCTCCTCCCCTCATGTCGCCCACTCTTTCCTTACTTCCAAAACTACCCCTCTTATTTCCTTC
Source organism: Andricus grossulariae (assembly GCA_011634705.1). Lineage (NCBI taxonomy): Eukaryota > Metazoa > Arthropoda > Insecta > Hymenoptera > Cynipidae > Andricus > Andricus grossulariae. The sequence continues at coordinate 100,516,949 of JAABKJ010007545.1, forward strand.
ACTCCCTTCACATTTCCACATTCTCTACTTCAACCCTCATCATCTGCTTTCACTTTCCCCGCTTCCTCTTCCGTCATTCCTTCTCACTCCCTCTACCTATCATCCTATAATTTCCCCTGATTTCTCCTGCCTATCCTTTTATTTCCTCTATCTTCTGAACCTCACTTCCCCTGCCCCCTCATCTTCTATAGCAATCCCTACTTCCGCTTCCCTTATTTCCCATTACTTGTCCTACTGCCCCAAGCCTCGCTTCCCATCACTTCTTCTACTTTCCCACCCCTTATTTCTCCACACCTCCTCTATACTCCCACTCACTCTACACCCTTACATATCCTCTCTTCTTCTAGTTATCCTCCTTTTACTTTCAATAGTTCCCCTCCCCAACTTCTCATACTTCCCCTCCCCTCATTTCGCCTACTATTTCCTCATTTTTCCATCTACCCCTCTCAATTCTTTTACCCCCTTCACATTTCCACTTCTTCACTTTCTCTACTTCACCCTTCATCATCTACTTTCACTTTTTCTACTTCCCCTCCGGTAATTATTCCTCATTTTCCCTAAGTCCATCTATCCCTATTTCACCTACTTCTCACTCCTCACTTTCACTTCCACTCCCCTTAAATACCTTCCCTTAATTCTCCATCACTTTTCCTACTTCCCCTTCCCTCATCCCCCTCGCTTCCCCTACTTCTCCCCTACTTCTCCCATAATTTGCCCAAACTTTCCATAATTAAAAAGAGTACGATGGATGGGCACCTGAACTAAAGTATGGAGTCTCTGCACAGGGCTAAAGAACCCTAATAATATATTATAATAATATAAGAAATAATTTTTTATTGAAAAATGTTCGAAATTATAAATGTTGACTGAAAAACGTTCCAACATCAATAGTTTAATCATAAAAATATTATAATTAGATGTTCTCAAATTGTTAAGCTTAAAATTGAAACAATATGAGCGAACTTGAAAATTACCGAACAACACGATTTTTGATTTTTGATGTAAACGATTTTTTAATTTGCAATGTTTTTTTTCAAAATTATTGTTTGAATTTAAATTAACAATGACAAAATAAAATATGAAAACAAAATATTTTGAAATAGAAAAGAACAATGCCAGAACAAGGTTTTTATTGTAAGAACAATAAAAAATTTCCACACCACTCACATTTAAAAAAACAAACTTGCATTAAGAAATATTCGGGAATTTTCCAATTCAGGATTTGTATATGTCGGTAATTTTATAATTCCGGGAATTTTCTATTTCGAAGATTTTCTTTTAAAATTATGGCTTAAACATTTTTTGATTTAGCATTTGTTAATTGAAACGCTTGATAATTTAAACATAATAACTGGAAGTTTTTAACATTTTTTTATTGAAAAATTTCAAATCAAATGCTGTTTAACTGCACAATTTTAAACTTTTAAAAATAGAACAGTTCAAAGATTTCTGGTTAAAAAAATTCATCATATTATATAATTTTAAGCAATTTTTTAAGTTCTTTTTCATTAATTAAAATTTATTTATTCAAACCTTAAAATCGGTAAATTTTTTAATTACAGTTGATCAAATTAGAACGTTTGTATCAAAAATTGCCCACTTCGAACGCTTTTAATTTTTAATTGTTTTAGTCTTCAATACTGTATTTTTAAATTATTTAAATTGAGAGCGTACACTTAAAAATGAAGACCTGAAATGGAAAATTTCAAAATTAAAAGATTTTAGTATTACGCATTATTATTATTATCGTACAGGTTGGGACCCAACCTACATAGTGTCCCAACCTATATAGTTTCCCAACCTATATAGTGTCCCAAACTCATAAAGTGTCCCAATCTATGCAGTGTCCCAACCTATATAGTGTCCGAATCTATATGATGTCCCAAATCTTAAAGTGTCCCAACCTATATAATGTCCCAACCTATACAGTGACCCAACCTATACAGTGTCCCAACATATATAGTGTCCCAACATATATAGTGTCCCAACATATATAGTGTCCCAACATATATAGTGTCCCAACATATATAGTGTCTCAACATATATAGTGTCTCAACATATATAGTGTCCCAACATATATAGTGTCCCAGATCATGAAGTGCCCCGATATATGTAGTGTCCCAACCTATATATTGTCCCAACTCATAAATTCTCTCCACCTATGCAGTGTCCCAACATATATAGTGTCCCAAACTATATAGTGTCCCAACCTATATAGTGTCCGAATCTATATGATGTCCCAAATCTTAAAGTGTTTTAACCTATATAGTGTCCGAATCTATAAGATGTCCCAACATATATAGTGTCCCGAACTATATAGTGTCCCAACCTATATAGTGTCCGAATCTATATGATGTCCAAAATCTTAAAGTGTTCCAACCTATATAGTGTCACAACCTATACAGTAACCCAACCTATACAGTGTCCCAACATATATAGTGTCCCAGCTCATGAAGTTCCCCAATGTATGTAGTGTCCCAACCTATATAGTGTCCCAACTTATGAAGTGTCCCAATCAATGCAGTGCCCCAACATATATAGTGTCCCAAACGATATAGTGTCCCAACATATATAGTGTCTGAATATATATGATGTCCTAACATATATAGTGTCCCAGCTCATGAAGTGCCCCAATATATGTAGTGTCCCAACCTATACAGTGTCCCAACATATATAGTGTCCCAGCTCATGAAGTGCCCCAACATATATAGTGTCCCAACCTTTATAGTGTCCCAGCCTATATAGTGTCCGAATCTATATGATGTCCCAAATCTTAAAGTGTTTCAACCTATATAGTGTCCGAATCTATATGATGTCCCAACATATATAGTGTCCCAGCTCATGAAGTGTCCCAATATATGTAGTGTCCCAACTTATATAGTGTCCCATTTCATAAAGTGTCCCAATCTATGCAGTGCCCAAACATATATAGTGTCCCTAACGATATAGTGTCCCAACATATATAGTGTCCGAATCCATATGATGTCTGAAATCTTAAAGTGTTCCAACCTATATAGTGTCTCAACCTATACATTTTCCCAGCCTATACAGTGTCCCAACCTATATAGTATCCGAAACTATATGATGTCCCAAATCTTAAAGTGTTCCAACCTATATAGTGTCCGCACTTATATGATGTCCGAAATCTTAAAGTGTTCCAACCTATATAGTGCCCCAACCTATACAGTGACCCAACCTATACAGTCTCTCAACATACATAGTGTCCCAACTCATAAAGTGCCCCAATGTATGTAGTGTCCCAACCTATATAGTGGCCGAACTCATAAAGTGTCCCAATCTATGCAGTGCCTGACATATATAGTGTCCCAACCTATATAGTGTCCCAACCTATACAGTGTCCCAACATATATGGTGTCCCAACTCATGAAGTGCCCAAATGTATGCAGTGTCCCAACCTATATAGTGTCCGAACTCATAAAGTGTCCCAATCTATGCAGTGCCCAACACATATAGTGTCCCAACCTATATAGTGTCCAAACCTATGTGGTGTCTCAACCTTTATAGTGTCCCAACTTATGACGTGTCCAACTTACATAGTATCCCAAACTATATAGTGTACCAACTCATAAGGTGTCCTAACCTATATAGTGTCCCAACCTATATAATGTCCCAATCTATATAGTGTCACAACCTATGTAGTGTCCTAACCTATATTGTCTCACAATTTATAAAGTGTCCCAACTCATAAAGTGTCCCAACTTATAAAGTTTCCCAATCTTTATATTGTCCCAAGCTATACAGTAGCTTATCCTATACAGTGTCCCAACGTTTATAGTGTCTCAACTCATGTAGTGTCTCAATCTGTATAGTGTCACAACCTATCTAGTGTCTCAACCTATATAGTGTCTCAACCTATATAGTGTCCCAACCTATAGGGTCTCTCAGCCTATATAGTGTCTTAACTCATAAAGTGTTCAACCTATATAGTGTCCCGACCTATATAATTTCCCGAATCATAAAGTGTCCCAACCTATACAGTGGCCAACATACACAGTGTCCCAACCTATACAGTGTCTCAACCTTTATATTGACCCATCCTATATAGTGTCTCAACCTATATAGTGTACCAACCTATACAGTATCCCAACCTATGTGGTGTGCAAACCTATTAAGTGTCCCAACCTATGTGGTGTCCCAACCTATGTGGTGTCCCAACCTATGTGGTGTCCCAACCTACATTGTGTCCCAGCCTATTCAGAGGGCCAACCTGTACGCCACTCCTATATTTCGCATAATTCAATTTACCAGAGTGAAAAATCACATTGGTGCCGTCCCGGTGAACCGTGTTCAATTCCTGTCAGATTCTCCTACAACTAGATTTTTCTCGTTTTTACCTCTTACAATATTCTGAAATTTTCAATATTCCTGTCAGGAAAATTATTGCCTTGTTTATGAATTCTTTCTGAGTTATTTTTAATTCTCCTAGAAAAAGTCCCATCGTATTTATAAAAAAATTAGGTCCATAATTATCACTGATTTTTGCTCATATCCACAACTTCGGAACAAAATTCGGTAATTCTTCAAGTCCTGTCGAACGGGGTAATTTCGGATTCGTGGGCTAAAGTAGGAGATTCCTAAATTGATATTTTAAATTACTTAACGGGGTTTTTACGAAAATCTAGAACCATCTTAAGGCTTTAACTGGTTCTAGATTTAATTGAGAATTGTCGGAACTTACCCCACATGTCCGAAATTACCCCGTTTGACGGCACAAAAAATTTCTTTTTAGAAAGAGGTATAAAGTTGAGATCAATCTAAAACTCCCGTCTTGCTTATTCAAACAACACGTTCGTTCCGCAACACCGGTCATACACAGTTCGCTCATCAATCTCTCTAGCAATCACCCCAGGCGAAGAGCTTCACAGAGTCCTCATACTTCTTAATTATAGAATTCTACGAAAATAAAAACTGTATCAATTTTCAAATTATCATTTAGTTGTGACTTTTTTTGTCTTCAGATTGCGAAAGGAGACAGCAGGGGGCGCATGGTGTCCGAAACGACAAATAGAGAATGGGGTACGAGAATGGCTACAGGTAGATTTGAGAAGAACTTATGTGGTCACCGGTATCCAGACTCAAGGTCGATTCGATCATGGTCGTGGGCAAGAGTACGTCGAGGAATATACCCTAGAGTATCGAAGATCTGGTTTCAGTGAATGGCTTCCCTACAAACGCTGGGATGGGAAAGAGGTTTGTAACAAAAAAATCTTTAAAATAA
>JAABKJ010007545.1:100522287-100594612 GCA_011634705.1 Andricus grossulariae
TCACTATTTGGTTGAAAATTCAATTATTATGTTGAAAATGAAACTATTTTGTCAAAAAGTCACATTTTGTTATCAAAAACTTCACTAATTGGTTGAAACTTGAGCTATTTTCTCAAAAATTCATTGTTTTGGTTGGAATCTGAAGTGCTTGGTTGAAAATATCATGTATTTTTTTGATAATTGACTTTTTTTGTAGAAAATTAATTTTCTTTGTTAAATAATAAACTTTTTTATTGAAAATTACATCCATCATTTTAGTTGAAAATTCATCTATTTGGGTGAAAATTAAACTATTTTGATTAGAGTTTGTTTTTTTGGTTGAGAATTAATTATAATGATTTTAAAATATTTTTTACTAGTTTGAGAATACTTTTGATATTTCAGACTTCACGCTCTTTCCCCTATTTCCTTTTTTCCCATTAAAAAAAAATTTACTTTCTTCAAGAAACTTTCCCTTTTTCTTGCTTTTTTGCTTAAATACAATTATTCATGGTTAAAATTTAATTGTTTTTTCTGGAAAAGTCTACTATTATATATTATATTTTTTATTCAAAATTCATTTCGTTTGGTTCAAAATTCTACTATTTTGTACAAAATTCAATTATTTTGATGAAAATGCAACTATTTTTTCAAAAAGTCACATTTTTTATCAAAAATGTTACTAATTGGTTGAAAATTGAACTATTTGGTTAAAAAATCATTTTCTTGTGAAGATTCTTCTCTTTAGTCAAAAATTTAACTATTTTGTTGAAAATTCGTTTTATTTTAAATTGAAAATAAATTTTTAGCTGGAAATTCAGCTCTTCTATTTTTGGTTAAATATTTATGTTTTTTTTTTAGAATTAATTTTCTTCACTGCAAATTTAACTGTATAATTTTCATTGAAAATCTATATTATTAAATTAAAATTGATTTTTTTATTCATTATTCATGTTCATTTTTAATTTGTCTTCCTTCGTAGAAAATTATTCTTCTTGGATTTTTGGTAGAGGATTTAACTGTTTTTTATTTCAAATTCAAGTCTGTTTTGGTTCAAAAAACAACTATTACATGCTTCATTAAGAATTCACTTTTTTAGTAAAAAATTCACCATTTTGGATGAAAATTCAACTGAATGGTCGTAAATTAACTTTTTGTTAAAATATATATACATATATTTTTTTTCGGGTGAAAAATTTAACAGTCTTGTAGAGAAATTTTTTTTTCACTATAAAATTTAATAATTTATTATAAAATTTAACAATTTGGTTAAAAATTAACTCTTTTGTTGATAATCAACTTTCATGTTGAAAATTCATATTTTTTGTTCAAAATTCAACCATTTGTTAGAAAATTAAACAATCTGGTTAAAACTTACACTATCTATTTACTTGAAAATATACTTATTTTTTTCAATTCTTTTTTTTTAAATAATTTTTTCCTTTATAAGTTGAAAATGGAACTGTTTGGTAACAAATTCATGTATTTTAATAAAAATTTATCTTTTTGTAAAATATTTTTGAAAAAATTCAACTCTGTTGTAAAAAATTCGTCTTTTGGCTTGAAAATTTATCTTCTTGGTTGACAATTTGTTGTTATTTTTTGTTTAAATATAGTTTTTTAACTGAAGATTCTTCTTTTCAACTATTTTGTTAAAAATTTATCTTCTTTTGTTGTATTTAACTGGTTGATAATTCGCTTTTATTGTTGAAAATTAGTTGTTTTTTTAACTAAAGATTTAACTATTGCATGTTTGGCTATAAGCCTCTTTTTTTAGTTGAAAATTCAGAAATTCACTTTAAATTTCATGTATTTTATAAAAAAATGCGTTAAAAAATCATTTACTAATTCATTTCATTTAATGACCCTAAAAAGGGCCGATGATTCTGGCCCTGAGAAGATCCGATTCATAATGCGTGGATCTCTAATTATTGAATATCATGCATCACTCATTAGTTCCCACTCTTGCCTGTTTCCATTAAATTCCACAAGAATAAATTCGTTACAAGGAATCTTCTGACTTTGAAGAAGTAAGATTAAATAAAGAAGGAAAAAATAGTTGTTGGAAAAGTTTTCAGATCCATGCCCAGCAAATCTCATTTTCGATGACAGCGTCTGGCAATCCTTCAGCTACATGAAGAGAATTCGGGTAGAGGGGTCAGAGTAAGCAGGTCGAGAGAAGTCAAATAGGCATCGCCCCACCCTGCATAATTTGTGGATCTCTAAATTATAAATCTCATGCGTCACTCACTGGTTTCTATTTTTACATGTTTCCATCAAATTCTATAAGAATTAGTTCGTAACAACGAATCTTCTGTGTTTCAATAAGTAGGATCAAATAAAGAAAGAAAAAGCGGTTGTTGGAAAAGTTCTCAAAACCATGTCCAGCAAAAACACTTCTAATTATCAAATTGGATGGCAAATAACATATCGCAATTATTCTAATTTCCGATGAAAGCGTCGGGCAATCCTTCACCTACATGAAGAGAAGTTGGGTAGTGGGGTTATAGTAAGCAGATAGAGGTCAATCAAATAGGCATCGCCCCACCCTGCATAATTTGTGGATCTCTTAATGATGAATCTCATGCGTCACTCACTAGTTTCCATTCTTGCCTGTTTCCATTAAATTCCACAAAAAGAAATTCGTACAAGGAATCTTCTTTCTTTAAAAAAGTGAAATTCAATAAAGAAGGAAAAAGTGGTTGTTGGAAAAGTTCTCAGAGTCATGCCCAGCAAAAACACTTCTAATTGTTGAATTAGACGGCAAGTAACATATCGCACTTATTCTAATTTCCGATGACAGTGGCTGGCAATCCTTCAGCTACATAGAAAGCAGTTGAGTAGAGGGTGTAGAGTAAGCAGGTAGAGGGAAATCAAATAGGCTTCGCCACACCCTACATACTTTGTGGATCTATAAATATTTAATATCATGCATCACTCACTACTTCCCATTCTTGCCTTTTTCCATTGATTTCCATAAGAATAAGTTCGTTACAAGGAATCTTGTGTCTTTGAAAAAGTAGGAATAAATAAAGAAAAAGCCGTTGCTGGAAAATTTCTCAGAGCCACGCTCAGCAAAAACAATTCTAATTTTCAACTTATGACGACAAATAAAATTTCGCAATTATTCTCATTTTTAATGACAGCGTCTGGCGATCCCACAGCTACATGAGGGGAAGTTGGGTGGAGGCAGTAGAGTAAGCAGGTAGAGGGCGATCAAATGGGCATGGCCCTACCCTACATGATTTGTAGATCTCTGGATAACGAATATCATGCATCACTCACTAGTTTCCATGCTAACCTATTTCCATTCGATTCCACAAGAATAAATTCGTTACAAGGAATCTTCCGACTTTGAAAAAGTAGGATCAAATAAAGAAAGAAAAAGCGGTTGTTGGAAAATTTCTCAGAGCCACGCCCAGCAAAAACAATTCTAATTTTCAACTTATGACGACAAATAAAATATCGCAATTATTTAAATTATTTATGTCAGCGTCTGGCCATCCCTCAGCTACATGAGGATAATTTGGGTAGATAGAGTAGAGTGAGCATGTAGAGAGCGATCAAATTTGCATCGCTCTACTCTGCATAATTTGTGGATCTCTAAATATTGAATTTCATGCATCACTCACTAGTTTAAATTCTTGCCTATTTCCATTAAGTTCCACAAGAATAAATTCGTTAAAAGGAATCTTGTGTCTTTGAAAAAGTAAAATTAAATAAGAAAGAAGAAAGTGAGTAATGCCCTATCCAACCGAGCAATTCACGCCTACCCCGAAAGGGAAACGGCTTAATGATATAATAATAATAATAATAATAATAATCAAGCAGCTTCTGAAGTTAAACATTTTGTTTTCTCAAAGTTCAAAAGTAATACGTTAAAAATTGTAGAGAAAAGATATTTGTTGAGTTTTGAATCAGCCACCATTTTGTATTTTTTCAAAATTCTAGATTTTTTGATCTTGCATTCGCTTGAAAATAAATGACTAAATTTGCACACAATTTTTGGTCACCAGTTATTTATAACTTTCAGAAACAGCTTTTTTGGGCCCATTTAGATGGTCACCATTTTATGATTTTTCACAAGTTTGAATTTTTAATTAAGAACATATTTTAAGCATCCTATGCAATTTTCTCCATAGTGGTAGAATGATTTTAATAAAATTTTAAAAAGTTATGTAGATTTTTCGTTTTTGTGCAATTTTTTTCATGTAAATCCCATGGGAAATTTCAAGGTCCACGTTTGGTGGGTAAATATTAATAGATTTAGCTAAAATTGGGGATACTTTATTTTATTTGGCATTCGAAAAATTCCGTCAGTAGAAGCAAACGAAGTACAAAAAATAAAAACCACCCTAATGACCACTCATATATAGAAGTGCAAGTTACTCAAGTAACCAGATTTCTAATGTGCCGATAACCCCAAAACTTCCGTATTTATATCTTTAGACTTGCTTACATTTTCATACCGATGATATAATAAGTAATTAATAGCTCAGTTACATTTTGAAAGCTCAATTTTATTCGATAAAACCCATTTTGTAAGTTTTGATTATAATTAATATAGTATTTCATTAAAAAAAACGAAAACTGTGAATAAAATGTTTATGAACGTAGGAATTTTTGTGCTAATCAAGTGTTGCTGATTTAGCTATGCCAACAATTGCCACATTTTTATTATTGTTAAAAACGTGTAGTAGTGTTAGCTTCATGCGAAGATGTAACTACCACAAAAAAACTATTAACCACAGCAAATTCTCTTTAACGTAGGAATTTTGAAATAATTTAGTGCTGCTGATTTGTTCCAATAAAAAATTAAGACATTTTTATCATTTTTAAATACATATCGTAGTGTCAGCTGCACGTGAAGCTGACGTTAACATACCAAAAATACGAAAACTGTAAAGATAATCATGATTGGTTTATTTTTTTCAACAAAAATTCGGAGCAAAATTAAGTTGATGACTCACCTGCGTTATACTTGTTCTTCGAGCAAAACAAATTTCAAATTTAAAAAAAAAATGTTGTATTTTTATTACAAAAGTGTTATAAAAAATAATTTTATTTCATATTCAAACTTGTCTGAAATATCTGAAAAAAAAATTTTTTCATAACCGTTGGCGAAGAAGAATTGTTTAAAAAATTTGTTTAAATGTAGGAGTTGCAGAAAAACTGATTGAACCATTCGATTTTACGGAAAAAATTAAATAGGTCAGGCGTTGGATAATTTTGTTCTGCGCCCAATTTGTTATGTAGTACAAATAAACTCTAGAGTGCGTATCGTGCAAATGTTTACTTATGCTGTATAACCAATTAAGCTAAGGAAAAAATCATAAAAAAACTGGAGTATACGTAAGTCTTTCCGGAGAATCGAATGGCGTAATCAGTTTTTTGAAACAAAAATTGGGTAAGCGCTTGGAAAATCAGACATTTCTTCTTGAAAAATCGTCTTTTGATCAAAAGCACTTATCCCAATATTAACTTATCTGCTATGTCTATTGGTCTACCCATGTGGCTTAATGAATTGAAAAATTGTTTATAACTTTATACATTCTTTATAACTGTTCAATTTATGACAATTTTTCGTTACCAAGTATCATTTCAATAATAAAATACAATGATTTTTGTACAAAATAGTTTTTTATACAACAAACTGATATATTAGAGTTTTTGTTTAGGTGTCCTTTACCAAATACGAGTACGTGATAATTTCAGGAGGCGAGAGCCTGTGTTAGTATCAGATTATTCCTAAATTAAAAAAAAAAATTTATCATAATTTCGTACAGTTATGAAAAATTGGTAATTAATATTTTGGCACTTAATTTCTATTGTTTTACGATGGACATACCGTTCGAAGCTCGCCGAGGTGATGTGGTGCTCAACCAGATTTTTTTTGCCAAATTGTATTGTTAAAAAAATATCTTCCCTCATTCACTCGGTCATTTTTCAATTTCGAATCCCAAGCAAAATGTTTTCGAATACTTTTAACCTTTCACTTTAAGAATCTAACAAGAGAAATCCTATGAGAGTAATTTTTATAAGACTCAAAATTCATTAAAACTCAGGCTCTTCCAGAAACACAAAAAAATTGTTTTAACTTCCACTTTATTGTTAATTGATAATATACGCAAAAGTCTGGCGGCGCTCAGGGTTCGAGTTATTCATTAGAACGCCTACCCAAACTTTGTAAGGAAAACGAATTGCTGTTAATATTTTATTCCAACAAAATGGTATTTTTTTATCTAATTTGACTAGAGTACACTTTTTCAACAATTAAAAAAATGTTGCAATTTTGGGCATAGCAGAACTCGACAGAACTTTATCAGCACAAAATTCCTACTTTAATAAAAATTGAATGTGATTAATTCGAAATTGCGCCGAATGAATCACTACTATATTTCAGAGAACTAATTTCTATTGTGAGATAATGCGCTCTGCGGCATCTAGCGATGTTTTTCTTGAACTACTGAAAGTTGCATATTAAAAATTTACCGCCGAAAGAAATATTTATTTAGAATTATTCATTTATGTTTCATACACTAAATAATCTATCTACCAATAGAATTCGTGAACATTTCATTCAAACAAATGTTGTTTTCACTAAAATAAAAGTGCAATTAAAACAACTATACCAAAATTTTAAAATAAAAAACTATTTATTTCAACGAAGTGCAATTTTGTTTATTTAAAAAAAAAGTATTTCCTTTGTTCCGACAAATATTTGTTCGAATTGGTTCGAATTGTAGATTTTTGATTCGAATAACGATTTCTTTCAATGAAATATATGTATATTTAATTTGAGAGAATATTTTTTAAATGCATGTAATTATTTACTTGCAATAATCGTGTCAACTCTTAGCATTAAATAGATATTTTTTCAATTTGATAAATAATTATTTATCTGGGAAAAGTATTTCTTTAACTCAAAGAAACCTGAAGTACTCAATCCACACATGGATAAATTAATTAATTTAAATACGCATTTATCACTTCCAAGGATCGATTTAATTGAAACAAGGAAATATGTTTTAAGGCGTGAGAAATAGATTTGAAGGGGCTAGGAGCTTCTCTCTTGAAATGAACCACTGAAATCTCACTGATTGCAGCAGCCAGAAGTGTATCACAGGCAATCAGTGAAGTTTCACTGGTTCACTCAGTGGAATTGCGTCCCTAGTTTAATCAGTGATATTCAGTGGTTACTGAGTACCAGTAGTCAGTCGTACGCGTTGTCGTCTGTCAGCTTAAACGAGCTTGGCGCAGCAACCTCACAGTCTACCTTACAACACCAGCCCAACCTTAGGGCAGTAGTTGTGCCAGTTCTAGACAGCCTACTCTACCAAACGTTAAAACATTGGTACTATGGCTTCACTAGTCTAAAGAAAGACCCATACCAAACTGAAAAAGCGTATAAACTAAATGGACGTACGAAATCGACCTTGCGTTTTGTGCAGCGACTGTTTCTATTAGTACGGCTGCTACACCTAGCTTTTTTAAACGCAGGCATGACACTTATAATTCATCACTTTTGTGCTGACCTTTGGAAAATTATCTTTCAACAACACTTTACTCTCACAACAATAAATAAGGGCCGGGCTGCTATATAATATGATATAATATATTTCGCCTAACTGTGGGAGAGCCCGCCATTTCATCAACGCGTTGCAACTCGCGTCACTCAAAGTCAAACCCAAGTGGCTAAGGGCCTCGTAAGTTTCAAGCAAAAAATATGATATCTTCTGCGAGATGAAAACATGCAACTGGCAACACGCGCATACGAGACTAGTGGAAGCTCATGTCTTGGCCGCGTGGAGCGCTATACTACTGTTTGAACCTATCATTTAGCGTTACTGGTATACTCAGTAACGCTGTCTTAGTTGAGGCAGTTACTGATTCACCCAGTAAAAATATGAAAATCACTGATTCGCCAGTGATACCTCAAAATGCTGCTTGAACCATTGCCAATTTTACAGGTTCAGTTTAAGAGAGTTAACTCCCAAGAAAACATTTCTTGGACTTAATAATTTTTACATTTATTGCGAAGGAATGTTTCCTGGTATTAAAGAAATATCACCAAAGAAATCATTTCTTTGAGTCAAGGCATAATATTCTGCCTGTCGAAAATATTAATTTATTCAACTGAAGTAATCAAATCCTTGGTACAAATAAAATAAACCAAAGAAACGCATTTGCTTTGATCCAGGAATTGGTTTTTTTCAATGTAGCGAATTTTCCTTTCTGAAAATTTGTTAGTAAGATTAAGATAACAAAACATCTTTTTTAACAATAAAAGTCAATAAAAGGTTAGAGCACCTGGCCGGAAATCAGTTGATCTGGTGTTCGAATTCCAGTGGAGCGAGAGGAGAGAGATCCTTTTTTTTTGAATAAATTTGAATTTAATAAAAGTCACTCTTTTCGATTTCGCGCAGAATTTTGGTTAAACATATATCTTTTAACAAAACTAACAAAGAAACTAAACATTCAAGAAAGCTAACGAACATTCTTTCTTGTAAATATATTGAAGAACCTAAAATAACAAAAAACTTTTCAAAATTTATTACTATGGATAACTTTGCCGTCTAGATCCGACTATTTTCAGTGCACTTCGTGTTCAAAGAACTACCCAAAAACATCAGAAACATAAACGATTCCACACAAAATGCCTTTTCGGTCAAAGTTCAGTCGAGTTTTGTTTTCTGATACTTCAGGTAATGCTTATCAAAAGTATTAACAAGACAATTTCACTAAAAGACTTTTTCCATACATTTTGGGTGGAGTTCTTTCCATTATGCAACCGAAAGTGATGCATTACTTTCTGAAAATCTTTAGGGTGGTTTTAATAATTCAGTAAATTCTATGACCTTTAGCCTTTTTCAAGCAATAGATAAAAGTTTATCGTTCAAAGAAAACCATCTCCATTGTATTCCTTGAATGAAAAACTACCTAAAAGCTTTTGAACCACAAAGGTCCTAGCGGAATAAGCATGTGAAATCTGGCCCCGCACGTATTAACTTGAAATTTCTGCCACAGGTTCGCATCTATTAGAAGTAAAATTTCTCTCAATGATAACCCTAAAAATTAATTTTTGTGGAAGTCATGGAGGGGGAGTGAAAAATAAAAAAATTGGTTTTTCTTGGAAACGGCATGTCCGATTTTGATGAACAAAATATATGTTGTAGATACTACTGAGGCTATTGGAAAAAAAAAAATTTCGAAAAAATTACAGGTAAAAAAATGTTGAATTCAAAATTTTTTTGTTTTGAGGTTATGTTCTAAAGTGACCACATTCATGTTTTACACAAACATTCCTTAGAATATCCTTCCTCATATATATTTTTGTTGAATATTTTGAAGCTGTAGAAACAACGTAAAAAAAAAATCGCGCATGCAACACTGCACACCGTTATGGTGCACTGCTCCCGACCGCATACTTTGGAACACAACTCTATTCTATTTTTTCATAGTATCGGATTCTGTCGTCCCGATATCGGCCTTCCTAGAACTGCTGGCTCACGCAGTTTCTCAGCGCGCAGGGTGAGAGACGGTTGAGACTCCCGCCTCGGAAGGGCCTCAGTGCGCAAGTACTCAGTCAAGTATATTGCGCAATAGTATGCATTCCAATTGGAAATGGTTCAGGTGTCCCTGACTGTTGAGGTTTTGATCCCCCCGACTTGTGGCCAAGGTTGTTTCCAGGTAACCCCCGAAACTGGACTGTAACCAAAAGTCTGGTGTAATATAAATAAATCATCAGTATTATTTCCTTCATGAACGTCTGCAGTTAGCCTATCCAAATTATAGTTTCCAGAGTCCACCACGAAGAGGTTACAGTACTATTTTAAACTCGTCTCTCCAGTGTGCTTTATTATCGTGAGTCCCTTTGCCTCTCACAAATCGCGGTGCTTTATTATCGTGTGTATCCCTCGCCTCTCACAAATCGAGGTGCTTTATTATTGTGATTTCCCTCGCCTCTCACCAAATTAGAATTTTCTGCTGGCTATGATATATTTTTAAAAACACGCTAATTATAATGAGGCACCTTGATTTGTGAGAGGCGAGGAGACTGACGATAATAAAGCACCCTGGAGAAAAGAGTTTAAAATCATACTGCAACCTCCTCGTGGTGAACTCTGGAAACTGAAAGAATAGGCTAACTACAGACGTTTAAGAAGGAAATATTACTTATGATGCACTTAATTACATCAGTTACATCAATTAAAATATTATCTTCAATCTCAACAACTTTTTGGACGATAAAAAAATGCAATAGAGTTGTGTTTCAAAGTATACGGTCGGTAAGTGCGCCATAACGGTGTGCAGTGTTACATGCGCGATTTTTATTTATTTTTTTACATTTTTCTACCCCTTCAAAAAATTCAACAAAAATATATGTTATAAAGGATATTCTGCGGAATGTTTATGTAAAATATGGATGTGGTAACTCCAGAACATAACCTCAAGATTTTTTTTCGAAAATTCAAATTTTTTTTGCCTGTAATGTTTTTTTTTGCAATAGCCTTATTAGTGTCTTCAACATGTATTCTGTTCATCAAAATCGAGCAAGCCGTTCTCAAAATAAAACCACTTTTTTTGTTTCCCTCTCCATTACTTCCACGAAAATTAATTTTTATGGTTATCTTTGGGAGAAATTTTACTTCACAGATGCGAACCTGTGACAGAAATTTCAAAATGATACACGAGGGGGCAGATTTCACATGCTCATCCGCTAAGCCCAAAAATCATCCGATCGGAAGTGATGCAGTATTTTCTAAAAGCGGCGAGAAGTTTCAATAATTCGCAACGTTGCTGACCTCTTGGCTTTTTTTAGGAATAAGAAGGAATGCCAATTGTGCTAACGAGAGTAATGCATTATTTCTAAAAAAATCACGAGATGTAAATAATTTATGACTTCTGTGATATTTATTGCATTGAAGCGAAAAAAATGAAAACTAGTTAAAGCCCAATAATAAAATTTTACATGAGAAATAAACATTTTTCTGTTATATGATTCAAAATAGACTATTCTGAAAAAAATTATAGATTTTTAAGACTTTTAAGAGTTGGAAATGTATATTTTTTAAATTGTAGAATAGGCGAGAGGAAAGACGAAATGGGTTGTCATTTTAATCATATTAAAAACTTCAAAAGTATTGAGAAATTATTTTTTATATAAAAAAAAGAACATTATACAAAACAGAAAACATTATTTTAATCAACCTCATCACTTTTGAGAAAGAGGGAGGAAAACCAAAGTGAGCGTTACCTAGCTGTCATTCTCAATTATTTAAAAGTAAATTTTTTCATGTTGTATACCTGTAAAATTTTAAAAGCTATTGAAGCTGATCTTTATAATAAAAATACATCACACGAAACATAAATTTAATCCTCCTCATCTCTTCGTAGTAAGAGGGAGGAAAAATGAAATAAACTTTAATTAGTTGTCACGCTCATTTCTCAACGACTACCTCAAAATTTAACCACATCTTTTAGCACAATAAAATTTATTTGTTCACATATTTTCAACATTTATCGAAAGGTCTTAGCCTAAATTACATATATCTGCTAAAAAAGATGTTCGAAAACGTAGGATTTACATAGTTTTCATTTGCAGTTTCTCAAATCTAGAAAATATTGGAGAGTTTATCGTTAAATTAGAACGTCCGTTATATTTTTAGACAAAAAAATACACAAAAAACGTTTAGAATATAAATTTCCATTTGTATAATGTCAAATGTAGTTTCCTTAATGGAAATTTATTTTTCCAATGTTTTTTTTTTGTGTTGTTTTCGGGTTAAGGAATTTAACAGCCATGATTTTATTTTAACTAAAAACTTTATCTATTTTCTAAAAGATGACAAAGGTCAGAAAAGTTGCGAATTCTGAAAACTTTTTGGTAGCTTTTCACACAAGGAATACAATGAGGATAGTCCGCTTTTGACGACAAACTTTAATATATTTTTTAAAAATAGCTTAAGATCACAGAATTTACTAAATAATTCTTCTTTATTCATAATGTGTGCCTTAAGGGTTTACATGAACTTCGTTTCTTACAATCCTTCCACTTAAATATTTAATATTATCTCACCCTTACTCTAGCGCAGTATGAAACGTATTGGCGACCGAGTAAGCGAGAGATCGAAAGCGAGAGCGTATCCGCATCTTAATCTACTTATTCTATTGCATAATTATTTCATAACCATGACTTATAAATATGTACGCTTCTATTCTAAGCGACTTGCGTTTCCTTTTTCCTTTACTTCTCTTCTTCCTCCATTTTGCCATTTTGTTCACATCCATTATATTATTCCTTCTCATTTGTTCCTCTAACCTCCTTCAAGTCCGTCATCTACTTCTCACCCAATTAATCCTCCCCTAGAATCTTTATCACATTCTCTTTCCAACTCCTTTTATCTTCCGATCCTCTCCTACATCCTTTCCATATATACTCCCACTTTTCCTCTTTCTATTCACAGATCCTGCACTTTCTGTTTTCTTCCCATATCGTTAATTCTATATCCCTCCATCTCCTTTATTCCACCTTTTTCAAACACTTTTTGCTAACTTCCATCCCTTTTCTTTCCTCCAGTCTAGACCTAGAGTCCACTTTATATTACACCTTTCTTGTAAACTCTCAATCTCTTTCCTTTCCTTCCGCCCAATATCTCTGCTTTTACTTTTACTTCTACTTTTACTCCCTTCCATCCCTCTGTCCATTCTTTCTTTCTCTCCCCCGCTTTTCTAAACCTTATTATCATTGTTTTGTTCACATTGAAATTCAACTTATTCCCATCTAAGTATTTCTTCAATCCCGTAATTAAGCCCGCAATCCCTTCTTCATCCTCTGCCATTAACACTATATCATCCGCGTATGCCAGTTTACATCTCTTTTCTTCTTCCATCCTGAATAATCCCAATCCTTTTTTCTTGATTTCTTCCTCTAAGTTTAAGATGTATATATTAAATAAGAGTGGACTCAGAGGACATCCTTGCCTTCCTCCTCTCACCAACCAGAAACTATCTCCTACTTGCTTTCCCACCTTTACCCTGCTTTTTGTCTCTCTACATATTTCCTATATTCTCTTTACTGAACCCTCTTACATCCACTTTTTGACCATACCTTTTTCTATCTTGATGAGGTCCAGTGAGTCAGACGCCACCTTCAAGTCCACGAACATTTCTATCATTGCCCCTTTTTTGTCCTGTTCGCGCTGCCTTTCCTACATATCCTACTTCCTTAGCATCTATCCTCTTAAGCACTTCTTCCACTTCTTCCTTTAGTTCCTTCCCCTCTAATCTTAGACCAATTATAATTATATTCTTTCTTCTTTCCTCTCTCTCTTTCCTTTCTATTCTTCTTTCAATTTTTCTTATCTTTTCTTTATCCATATTCCCGATATACCTTTTAACCACCTGTTTGACTTTTATATGTTTTCCATCGTACTTTCCAACTACTTTATTTTTTTACTAGGTTTTTCCTCCTTTTCTAGTCTTTGTCCCAACGTCTGCATCCTTTTGTCTAGCTTTTACCTGACTTCTTCCCATTTCTTTATGTTTCCCAAATTGCGCTATTTCTTGCCTAATTTATTACTTTATTTCCTCACCCCTTTCGTCCTGCTTTTTTCACACGTCTTCATTACCTCTATCATCATTTTACGCATCTTTCAATTTTGCCTTTTCCATCAGATCTCTAGCTTCAACTCTGTTTCCTTCTGTCCCTTTATTGTTCTCGTCCTTCTGTAAGAAACTACATTTTTCCAGCGGCAATCCTAACATTTTCAGATTTTTTAAACTGGATCCTATCTTTTCCTCGTCTTCACTGCTTTCCCTCTGTCCTCTCTTTCTTTTAACAAGTCGCTCACTCGATCTCACACTCTTCGTCCTCAATTTCTTCTTGTCCATAAATCTACTTCAAACGGTCTTGCCTTTTGTCGTTCTCCGGCTATCTACCTTCACGTCTACGAGTTTCGTAACCTGTACGTGCTTGCCTGTACTTCCTACCTGCCTTCCTTCTTTCCCTCTCTACTCTGCCTTGTTACCATGACTCGGTTAACCCAGTCTCTCCACTTTTCCAAAAACATCAACCTAAGCATCCTGTACCTAACCTCGAAGCCCAAAAGTCAGTCTTAATCCTCGAAAATATCCTCACTCCTTACATCCCTTCATTTATACTAAACAATCTTCCACTAAACTAACTTTCATGCACACATTTGCTACCTAAAAACCTCAAATTTCACAACAAATATACAAAACTATGCATCACTAACACACCGCTACCCCACATTTTCATAATGGAAAGGGAAGTCCTACTAAATAATTCTAACCTCCTTAATAATTAACTGCTTCCGGTTGCATGATTAAAGTGCTGTTCCCAAAGAATCAATTTCATAAAACTAAAAAGAAAAGGTTGTGCGTAATAGAGCTTTCTTCGGCATTGAAAAGTGTATTATAGGGGTTACACATATGTATAAAATACCACTATAAATTATTTTTTTGAAACCATTAACCATTTTTTTGAACAAGCTTATCAAAGCTCTCTAAGTTCTCTCTACAGCCCTAAATACTTTTATGTTACAGGGAAAGTTTGATTGAGTATTTTATATATTACTCAAGTAAGGGCAACACTTATTATTACTCCATCTCTACTGAAATAATTCCATGAAACCTTTCTCCACTCGTATAATTGGTGAGTAACTTTCTAACGTATATAATATTTTACAAATAATTTAAAAATGCCAAAACTGTAAAAAATGATTGAATCAGAGATATCGGTATAAAAAACAATTAATACAAATGAAAATAAAAAATAAACAATTTAAAGTGAAGGAAAGAACGCAGCAAAGACCATCTGAAAAAAGGAAGAAGAGAAGATGAAGAATTTAAAGGAAAGGGATCGAGCACAGCAAAGTCAATCCAAAAAAACTAAAAAAGAAGACGAAGAATTTAAAGAAAAAGAATGAGCGCAACAAAGGCCATCTAAAAGAATTAGAAGAGAAAACGAAGAAGTTAAAGAAAAAGAAAGATTGTATATAGAAAAATTAAGAGAAGATGACGAATTTAAAGAAAAAGAATGACTGCAACAAAGGCCATCTAAAGGAATTAGAGAAAAAACAAAGAAGCTGAAGAAAAAGAAAGATTGTATGTAGAAAAATTAAGAAAAGATTACAAGTTTGATGAAAAAGAACGAGCACAACAAATGCCATCTAAAAGAATTAGAAGAAAAGACGAAGAAGTGAAATAAAAAGAAAGATTGTATGTAGACAAGTTAAGAAAAGATGACAAATTTAAAGAAAAAGAACGAACTCAACAAAAGGAATCTAAAAGAAGAAAACGAAAGTATCCTGACTTCAAAAAAATATAGAAAAAAAAGAGAGATGACGAAAAAAAGTCGATATTCACAAACTGGAAGTCTTGGAAGATGGAGACGGAAAAATAACTTATGCTATAGATTCCGAATTGAATATTGATGTTAGTGATAATGAAGAAGATATAGTAAATGAAGTTTTGCTCATTGATAATAATGCAGAATCTGCTCAATTCACCCAGATCATAGCTCCTTGCCAAGACAAAAAGCCTATTCCTTTCACCACGCCAAATGCGGATGCATTGGCTAATCCAAGAATATTTGCTGGTCATGATTTTACAGCAAAAGTATCGTGAACATCTCGCATAAAATCCGAAACTAAACGTAGCGATAGAAGATCATGTGAAGCGAAACGGCTTCTCGATTCGACAAACCAAAAAATGCAAGTCCATATATCAGCCAACGTTAATGTATTTATAAAATTAATTAAAACAAACGAAAAATCAACAGCAAAACAGGTACTCAGGAAAGGCTTTATCGATGACGCAATGACACATGACATAGGATATAAAGTAATGAAACAAATTCGTTTAACCCAAGCCTATTTGGAAGAAGAGAAAAAAAAGATTTGCTTTCATCCGAACTGAAGGAAAACCAACCTTTTTATTACTTTGTCAGCTGCTGAAAGTTGGTGGCCAGAATTCATGCTAATGTTAGAAAAATTTCTTGATAATAAGATATTAACTTTAGAAGAAGCATTTCATTTAGATGACAATACTAAAACAGATTACATACGGCGAGACCCAGTCACATGTACTATGTATTTTGATTGCATGTTTAGAGCCATGTTTAATTATTTAGGAGAAAAGCAGGTCCATTTGGAGAATATTATCTGAAGGACAATTATTATAGAATCGAATTTCAATTAAGGGGTTCCCCTCATGCTCATTGTTTTCTTTGGTTGAAAAATGCTACTAATCATGAGAGCAGTGATCCTGAATCGTATGAAAAATGTATTGAATATATTGATAAATTTATATCTTGTCAGTATATTGAGATTAATGCGTTCATGGCAGTACAACGACGTAAACATATACATACTTGTAATAAGGAAAAAAAAATCAAATGAAATGTCGATTTGACTATCCCATTCCAGTTATGCCGAAATCCATGATATTAGAGCCTTTAGAAGATGTAGATGATGACAAAGTAGACATTGCAAGAGAAAATTTAAAAAAACAATTGGGAAACTGATGCACTAATTTTTCAAGAAACAATCCGAACTGGTAAAATTTGATGAAATTCTAAAAAACTTAGATTTAACGGAAGATGAGTACATATTTGCCATTCGTAGCTCCATTAAAAGAACTCGAATTTTTTTAAGGCGAACGATTATCGCAGTAGGAATAAACTGTGATAAACTAGATATATTAAATGTTTTCAAAGCTAATATGGACATTCAATTTGTTTTGAATCCATACTATTGCACAGCCTGCATACTCAATTACGTCAGGAAAGTAATAGCGGATTTTCAAAATTATTGCGTCAAGTGGTTCAAGAAGTAAACAGTGGCAACGGTAGCATTAAGGAAAGATTGAGGAAATATTGTAATGCTCCTTTGAATGGTAACCGCATGTCTGCACAAGAGGCTGCCTACCATGTTATTCCCTTAATTTTAGCTAAAGGAAGTAGGAAAGTCGTTTTTATAAATACTGATCCGAAAAATGAGAGGGCTCGTACGTTAAAGTCTGAAAAAGAATTAAAATCATTAGAAGCTGATTCTGAAGACGTTTTGAAGAAAGATTTTATAACTAAATGTGAAAAGCGTCCAGCTGCTAAAGAAAACGTTTGTTTAGCAGATTTTGTAGCTTTCTCCAAGTCAAAGAAAAAACGTAATTAAAATATGTCAGATGAAAGCGATAATAATGAAAATGATAGCGACAAAGAAAAGAAGCGAGATAAACCAATGATAATTCGTTATTGTAGATTTAATCGAGTACAGGATCCTTATAATTATTATAGGGAACAGATAATGTTACTTTTGCCGTGGCATTGCGAAAAAAGTGACATGGATGAAGTAGATTGCGAGTTTCTTTACTTGGAAAATGAAAATGGAATTGAAGAAAATAGAAGCAAATATTGCGCTATTCTTGATGAAATATTAGATGAAGCTTTAGAAAATGTTAACACCGAAATTGAAGATATAGAAGAAGACGAAATACAAATATTTAATAAGAACAAATTAAATGAAGAGCAGGAAATAGATATTTTTGACCAAGCTGAGAAATATGCAAACTCAGATGAAACTTGTAATAGATATACCGGTCCATCCAAGTTACCAGAAGAAGATGTATATAAGGTAATGAAAGAATTCAATGTTAAGCAGCGTGAAATAGTAATGCACATATTGCACTGTGTAAAAATAAATCGAACGCCATTTTACATTTTCTCGAGCGGTTCAGCTGGTGTTGGTAACAGTACAGTAATTAATGTTATTTATCAAATACTGAGCCATTATTCATCAAATATGCCAGGAAAAAGGAAGATTTGATGCATGTATTGTTGTGTGCACCATCTGGTGAAGCAGCGTTTTAATAGGCGGAGTAACACTGCATACAGCATTTAAATTGTCAGTCTCACAAAACTTTCTTCAAATGCCAAATTTAAGTGCAAAGGTTGCAAATACAATAGGACCAGAACTATTTCACTTGAAGGTACTTATCATTGATGAAGTATCAATGGTTGGAGCGAAAATGTTAGAACGCGTAGATATAAAGCTCCGAGATATAATGGCCATCAACAAGCGTTTGGGTGAGTATCCGTAATAGTTGTAGGTGATCTCCATCAACTGCCACCGGTTATGGATGCACCAGTATTTGAAAATGCAAAAGTAAACTCTCTAAGAGCGTTAGCGCACAATAGATGCAATTTGTTCAAAATTTATGAGTTACTGAAGTGATGAGACAAAAGAATGAAGAGAAATTGCTCATCGCCTTAAATAATTTAGCAAATGAGGGTATGAAAAACGAAGATATTAAGTTAATTAGAGAATGTTCTATAAGTGAGAATCAAGTGCCAGATAACGCTATTAGACTTTACAGTACAAAATTGCTAGTCGATTCGTATAATAGAAATAAAATTAGAAATTTTGAGGAAGAAGAATTTTTATCACAAGCTCATGATCACATAACACCAAACATATCAGAGAAAGAAAAAATAAAAGATTAGAATGAATATAAATTTAAAAAACATCAGAGTCTGCAAGTTTGCCATGCGAAGTATTGTTTAAAGTAGGTATTAAATATATGCTGACGAATAATAATAATGTTCAAGATGGATTAGTAAATGGTGCTTGCGGTGTTTTAAGAAAAATTACATTTGATGATAAAGATTCCAATGAATTATCGAGAATATGGATAGAATTTAGCTTTGATAAAGTGGGTAGAAACACTCGAGATAAATGTAAAGAATACATGTTAAAAGAAGGTATCGATGCAAATCTCAGTCCTATTTCAAAACAGATTATTAAATTGAATATATCAAATATATTAGGTTATAATGTTTTTAGAACACAATTTCCAATTGTTGCAGCAGAAGTTATAACCATTCATAAAAGTCAAGGTCAAACGTATGACAGTATGTGTTTAGATTTAGAAAAGTATAAAAGGATAACAAAGTCAATGTTATACATTGCACTTAGCCGTACTCAAAAATCACAAGGGCTTTATATAATTGGTCATTTTGGACCTCCAAGAGGAGGAGCAGTTAAAGATCCTATTAACATTGGAATGGAACGCTTAAAAAACAAAGAAAATTGACTTTATCATTTGATAATTTGATGAATATTAAAGCTAAAATAGTCGTTTTCGTCAACGCTAGATCATTGAAAAAGCATGCAAGTAAAGTTATTAATGAACAGTGGTATCAGAGAGGAGACATTTTAATATTCGCTGAAACGCGATTACTAGAAAGCGGTCATATGAAAATACCCTCTTTCAAAGAAATATTTCGATCAAGCACTTCCGACAGTTTCCAGTTGAGAGGAATTATAGTTTTTGCAAAGGATGGGTTACAAGTTGAAGTATTGAAACATATTGTACAATTCGAAAAAAATAAAAGTAACATCACGGGACAGGTTGATTTGATATGCTTGAAACTAAAAGATATTGCCATAAGTAGTGGTCACAAGTCTCCAAAAGTCAGTTATCAAAATTTCACTGACAATTTAACAACTGCTACAGACTTTGTTTCAAAATATAATTCTCACATTCTTGTTATGGGTGATTTTAACATTGATTTAAATGATGATACACGATCATCCGCTTTTACAAAATTAATGTATCAAAATAAATTAACATCAATGTTACCCAAAGGTACCATAACAACAGAATTTAATGCTCAAATTGATGTAATTTTTTCAAACATGGAAAAGTATTCTTGCGGAACATACGAAACATATTTCTCTGATCATGAACCAATATTTATTCAAATACGTACCGATTCTTCCGAAACAGATAGTGAAAACCCTTCGAATTCGGTTAATAAAAGTATAAACATTATTGTAGTTGCGTTTCTCAAGAATCTTATGAAAAAAAAATAACAAACAATCAATCAGAAATTATTAATATTCCAGATAGTAAGGAAGACTTGAGCTATCTTGTAACCATTCCAGATACTGAATTATATATAGAAGTTACTGAGACTCCTGGAATGTACTTAACATCTGGATACAATAATATATTTGGAGACTTGACCAATTCACAATTCAGTCATTATCAGCACCAAGATACTATGTTTTTGCAATTTCCTCACCGAATAAAAGAAATTCCAAAAGACAAAAAAATGTGCAAATTTTAGATTGTGGTCCCACAGATGGTAAGAAACGCCTAATAGGTCACTGGATATGTACGTATTATGATGGAGCAAATGTTAACGTACATGATAGCATGAACAGTGGCATATTAAACGATCAACAAACGTAACTTTTGAATAATCTCTATCCATGGAAACCAAAACTTGAATTTCATTCAGTTCAACAGCAACCCAATGGTATAGATTGTGGCTTATATTCTACTGCATTTGCTACTTCTATATGTTTTCAGGAGAAACCTGAAAATATACGTTATGATGAAAGTCAGTTGAGAACATGGGTTGTAAAAATGATCAGACAAAATAAAATGGAGCATTTTCAACAAAAAAATCTGCCCGCTGCGCGGGCACATTTTCATAGCGCGCTTTGCGCGCGGCTCGCTTCGCTCGGAAATTTGCGCGCGCCTAGGGAGCGACTGTTAGTTCTCGCGCTTCGCGCTCGATAATATATTTATCTCGCGCTTCGTGCTCGATGATATGTTTACCTCGCGCTACGCGCTCGGTCTTTGTATTTTCCCCAAATTTTCGCCCAGACCTTTCAAAATTGAAGGTCAAATCATCCTACTCTTTTGTTAAAGCTCCTTTGGCTTTAACGAACACATTCTCATCACGTATCTCGTGCCTCGCACTCGATTTTGTCAAAAATCTGAACAAAATTTAGATTTTTACAGATTTCAAAATAAAATTTAAAATATTTTTAAAAATTGTGAAAGGTTTCATAAGAATAAAAAAATGTCTTAAGATTCTTAGGAAAATTGAAAATGATTTTTATTTTGAAAAGTTAATTTTAAAAGTATATATAAAAAGATTTGAAAAGATTTTCAAAATTTTGAAAAAAGAATGTAGAAGATTTTAAGTTAATGTTTTTAATTTTGCGGAATTTCTTAAAAATTTAGCAAAGATTATAATAATGTACGAATATGTTTCGAAGTTCTAAACAAATTTCAAAAATAATTTGACATTTGAAAAGGTTTCAAAGAATGAAAAACAAAATGTAGGGGTTTTAAGATTTTGAAATTAAATTTTGAAGCTATTTAAGGATTTTGAAAAGTTTTAGGATAATAAAATAATTTTCTGCATATGCCCAGGAAAATTTGAAATCAATTTTTATTTTGAAAAAATAATTAGATGAGAATATTTCAAAATAGAAGCATTTGAAATTAAACAATCCCGATTTCAATAAACTTATGTAACATTCAAGTAACTATAACTTCAAATTACAATCTATTTCAATGATTTTAAGAATTGAAATAATATTTATCGGTCATTTCTTTTGAATGAAAAAACATGCTTTTTTTGTGAAAAAAGTTAAAAACTTACTATGTAGTAATATATTAATATATAATAGTAATAACTATTTTAACAATAGTTTTTGTGAATCAATTTTTTCTTACTGTCGCTTCTTACCAATTTTTTTGTAAATGGTTGAATTTGAATAAATAATGGCTTTTTTCGAGAGGAACATTCCCTACAACTCTGCTGTTTCTAGTTTTGAAAATAAGTAAATAATCTACAAATATAGTTATTTCTTTTGAAAAAATTTTCTTTAAAAATTTTATTTAATGATTTCAGCCGTAAAAAATTTACTTATGAAATTGTAAATAGTAGTATTAAAATTCAACCTTTTTTAAAAAAATTGGTAAGGAGTGGTAGTAAGATAAAATTCAAATGAAAAAGACATTGTTAAAATATTTTTTTGTAAGTTTGAAAATAAGTAACTTTAATTAAACTAATTCAAAAATGAAAAATATCCAATTGAATACGTTAGAAATGCAATTAGATTGGAAACATTAACAATGATTTAGTTTAAAATTTAAATAATTCAAAATTATAAACTTTAAAAAGGGAAGCCGTAAGTGTTGCACGATTTTACACTGAAAACATCCAAAATTTAATGATTTTATATTGTACCTTCAAAATTGGACAATTTCAAATTACATGGTTTTAAAATTTAAAAATGTTAAAATAAATCAGTTTCTGACTGAAGAATTTATATTTTAACAATTTCTAAATATGCATTCTGCAAAATTAAAAAATTTTGATCATAGGGCTTAAGGAATAAAAAATTCTAATACGAAACTGCCGTGATTTGGAAAAACACCGTTATGCATTTCGTGATTTGGTGTTCATCCAAATCACGGCAGAAAAGCATTGATTTTCAAAAACGAACAAATATTTAATTTGAGGTTACAAAAAAGTTATTAAAAATATATAAAGGATGGAATTTAAATGTCTTCTGTTTTGAAAATAGTTCAAATTGCAAATACTTTCCAATTAAAAAGATATTCAAATATAAATATTTCGAATTTTAAGGGAAAAGAAAGTTTAAATTAAACAATGGAACAAGAAAATTGAAATTCCTCAAATTTGTCATGGAATCCAATTTGAAGATGAAAATCCCTAATTATTCTCTAATGGGTCTATGAAATATGAGGTATGAAATTTCAAAGAAATTCCTCTGAAAAAATTTGAAAATAGCCTAGAAAAGGCCCAGAATTTTTAAAATGAAAATCAATAGCAGCCCTTAATTCCTGAATTTTTTTAAACTTCTAGTTTCTAAATTAAATACAGAGGTCTTGAACCTATCCGGCAGAAATTTCCGTTTGGAAAGGCAGCATTGTTGGAACCCGATGAAGGATCTCGAAGCACCGGTTCCGTTTTCTGGATGAAAAAAAAAACTAGTTTTGCCTGAACCTAGTGACCTCAAGTAACATGGCATTTAAATCTGGTTACATTGTCGGTTTGAATATGTGAGTGCAGGCTTGCAAAACCCGTTCAAGTATAAAATACCGGTTGACGTTCACACAAGCTTGACTCTTAATGCGTTAATGTTCCATTCAAGCAGCGAATCGTGCATAATCAGACATCACCTTGCGGCCTAATGACAGATTAGCGACATAAGAATTTAACTTGTGACATTAATAACCTCTTATTAACGCCAATAATTACCCAAGATTTGCCTTAAAGGCTTTAATTAATTCCCTAATTTTTACTCTTCGGATGATTTAAAATTAGAGTGAAGAGTATGGATCATACTATGGGGTTATCAGTCAGCTAGCGTATTTTTTGTGATCTATGACATATGATGACTTTGTGAAGCTCTCCGCCTAGGATGATTGCTAGAGAGATTGATCAGCGACCTGTGTCGAACTGGTATTGGGGAAAGAAAGTGTTGTTAAAATTAGCAACGCGTAAGCGGATTACGCTTAATGATATTATAATAATTATTATAGTAATAACAAATCTAAAGAAGGATCAAGATGTATGGCAACGGGTTATGAGTTAATTGTTCTCTTGATTTTATAATTGAGATTTTTTCTTCTAAAAATCAGAGGTCTCTTTTTTTGTAAAATTAGAGGCTTCACACTCTTTCCCCTATCTCCCTCTTTTCCCTTTTTTAAAAGAATTCCTGTTTTTTCCCCTATTTTAAAAAAATATCCCCTTTTCTCGTTTTTTCGCCTAAATCCAACTATTTTTGGTTGCTAGTTAATTAATTTTTATTGAAAAGTATTAAATATATCATTTTTTAATTCGGAATTCCACTCCTTTGTTAAAAATTCCACTATTAGGTTGAAAATTTAATTATTTTGTTAAAAATTCAACTACTTTATATAACAGTCATCTTTTATCGAAAACTCAACAGTTTTATTGAACAATATACTTTTTGTAATGAAACTTCATGCTTTGGATTGAAAATTTATCTTTTTTGATCAAAAGTCAATTCTTTTTAATTGAAAAGTCTAGTATTATATTTTTACTTCAGAATTCATATTTTTTTCTTGAAAATTGTAGTACTTAGTTGAAAATTTCATTATTTTCTTAAAAATACAACTATTTAGTTAGAGTCATCTTTTTTTGGAATTAAAAATCCAATACTTGGTTGAAAGTTGAACTAATTTCTTAAAAATTCAATTTTTTGGTTGAAGATTTAACTATTTTGTTGACAATTCGTTTTTCTTGGTTGAATATAAATTTTTTTAACTGAAATTTAACTATTCCATTTTTGGTTCAAAATTGATCTTTTTTATTTGAAGATTCAACTATTTGGTTGAAAAATCATGTAATTTGTTAAAAATTAATCTTCTTGGTTGAAAATCAACTTTTTTGTTATAGATTCATTTTTCCTGTTTGAAAATTCAACTATTTTGTACAAAAACTCGTCTTTTTGGCTGGAACATTTATATCTTTTGGTGCAAATTTTATCTGTTTTGGATGTGAATACAACTGTTTGGTTGAAAATGAATTTTTTTCTTGTTTAAAATTCATCTTTCCTGGTTGAAAATCAATTTTTTTTTTTTTTTTTGAGAATTCATCTTTTCGGGATTTAAAGTACAATTTTTTCTTTTAAAAAATCGGCCTTTTAGCTCGAAAACTAAACTCTTTTTTGAAAATTCGACTATTTGGTTAAAAACATACTTTTTCTGGGTTAAAAATTTAACATTTTCCTTAAAAATTCGACCTTTTAGTGGAAAATTCGACCTGTTTGCTTGGCGAATTTACTATTTGATTGCAAATTCATTTTTCTGGATTAAAAATTAACTTTTTGGTTGAAAATTCATCTTTTTGGATATAAAAGTCAAATTTTTTTCTAAAAAAGTTGACTTTTTAGTTTCAAAACTCAACTCTGTTAAAGATTCGTATTTTTGGGTCGAAAATTTATCTTTTGGTCTTGAAAGTTAATCTTTTTGGGTTAAAAAATTCAATAATTAAAATATAAAAAATATAAAAATTAAAATAGTATTTGTTTGACATATCAACTATTATATTTTTTGTTGAGAATTCGCTATTTTTGTGAAAAATTAATGTATTAACTGAAATTTTGACTCTTCCATTTTTGGTTGAGAATTGGTCTTCTTATAGTTAAGACTTCATCTATTATTCTATTTTGTTGAAAATTGGTCTTTTTTGATCGAAAATTTAGCTTTTTTGGATAGAAATGTTGTCCCTTCGCACTGAAAATTTATCTTCTTGGGTAGAAAGTTTATCTTTCTTGGTTGATAATGAACCTTTTTGTTGAAAATTCAACTATTTGATTTTTGATAGGAGTTTAGTCTTTTTTGTTTGAACACTCGACCATTTGGTTGAAAATCCATCTTTATAGTTTGTAAATTAAACTATTTAGTTAAAAATTCAACTAATTAAGTAAAAGTTCTCTTTTGCTTGAATGTTCAACTGTTTGGTTAAAAATGAATTTTTCGGTTGAAAATTCATCTTTTCAGGTTTCAAATAAGTCAACTGTTTTGTAAAACATTTTTATTTTTTTTTTTTCTTGAAAAATTAATTCCTTTGGTATAAAATTCATCTCTTTTGGTATAAAATTAATCTTTTTAGATTGAAAATGTAACTATTTTGTCAAAAATGTCATATTTTTCGACTTGAAACCTTAAACGTTTCATATTTGATCAAAAATGTCACATACACATTAGCTTTTTTAACGAATTTATTCCCCATTATTCCTTGGGGGGGGGGGGGGGCCCCCTTTTTCGAAAAAAAAATTCCCGAACAAAAAACTGTTTTCTTGGATATACATAAAAATTTGGTTAAATCCAAAAAATATTGGTTAATTCAAGAAAATATTTGACTTACCCAACCAATTTTTTTATTGAATCAACCAAATGCTCCATCTACCAAAAGATTTGGTTTAAAAAACCAAGAAACTTTGTTGGGTCAACCAAATATTTTGTTGCCGATATAATAACCATATTATATGGTCGAACAAACCAAAATTGTGTCAATTCAACCAAATCGTTTTCTGAGTGAAGAGTTTTTATTACTAATCCACTTGGTACCCGTAACAGAGAAGTAAATAGAATGGAAATAGTAATAGATTGGAAATGGATTGACGTTTTGACAAAACGGTGATGCTCAATCGACCAAAGCCCCGGAAAAAATGGTTCACTAGGTGTGAATAATGACGGAAAGTCGATGAAATGTGGAAGATATATTCAGGTCGTTACGAGGATCATTGTCGAGCGTAAAATCGAAAATCGAGGTTCGCAGCCGCATTCGTCAGGGTGAAGGGGTTGGAAGGGGTAGGTGCTGCTATTGCTGCTGAAAAGGGAGGGTGCTCTCTCGTTCGCACCACCACCCCCGTAATCGCGGTTAATTAACGACCAGGCGTTAACGAGGCTGCCGATTGCTAGACAGCAGCTTCGAGCAGACGAGCGTGCACGATTACACTAGCTCCGGCTCGCAGCTCGCTCTTCCGGTTCACTACCCCCATTAGTTTATCATCATCTCTCCAAGTTCTTACCTCGCCTACTACTTCAAATCTCTTCTCCCCTTTCCAATTTCCCTCATTTACAATCGTAAATAATATACAATTAGAAATCTTCGATATTTGTTTTTCTAATCAATTTTCGTATTAATGTGTTTTTGGTATTGTTTATTCTATCCCAAAAAGGCCTTTTGAATTAACGGCTTTTTTACTTTTTGGAGAAATAGTGTATTTATACACCAAGTGGGAGAAGCGGGACTTTTTCGATGAGTGTATTTTTTTAGTGCGAGTTAGTAGGCGCGAGCCGTAGACGAGTCTACTGGTCTACTACTAATCGTCTACGGCTCGTACTGAAAACATACACTCGTCGAAAAAGTCTCGCTTATACTTTTTGGTGTATACGATATTTTTTCAATAAAAAATTGCATAATATTAGATGTTTTTTATAGCACGGAAATTTATAAAAATTCAAAGTATCGAAAAATTTTCGGTAATGCATGGTAATTTATCGGTACTTTATGGTAGCTGATCTTTTCGAGTTGATCCAATCTGCCAAACACTCTGTCAACGCGATCAATTGATCGGTTGATAATGCTTGTCAATTTTCATTTTTCACCTCTGACGTCACTTTTCACTCCCTAGGGGCTGAAAAGTAAAATTTTAGCCCCGCTTTAAAATAGACATTGAAAATGGTTAAAATCATACATGTCTTACGAAAAATGCGCTTAATCAATTTTGTTTTGTGTTCCTCACAAGTTTGCTAATTTCAGTCCTAATGAAAATTAAACGTTGGAAATTGTATTGATTTAAAATTGATTGCAGACCTAAAAAATTGCACGATCTTAATTTGGAAGCGTTAATACTGAAACAGTAGGGCGAAGTAAAAATGTTAAAATTAATTGAATCGTTTGAGCTGAAGGCAACAAATTTGTGGGTTGGCATACAAAAAATTAATGAAAATTAAAAAAATATTCATACTGTTTGAAAAATTATAAATTCGGAAAAAAAATTTTTGCTTTATTTTGAAAAAAGTTGATAATGTCGAACCTGAAATTTCTTAAGTTTGAACCTAAAAAAACGTTATTATTTTCCCTTCATACATTTTTTTGTTGTTGTAATTAAGGATTTTGGATTTTTTTTGCTATTTTAGAACGTTTTAAAACCACTGAAAAAAAGTATTTTCCCATGAAAGAAAAAAAATGTCATGCTTATTTGATTCCAGCTGAAGAAATTTTAGGTTCGACGCGTTCAAATTTTTCGAAAAAAGTGTGCATTTAACTCAATAAAAAAACATGTTTTTCACATTTTCAAAAATTCTAAATTAGGCAAAATAATTTTTAAAAAATTTTGTTGTTGTTTACCAGCAAAAACAGTTCATTAAAAAAAATCGCTATCATTTTTTAATCAATAAGATTTTTTAAAATTTATAATAAAAAACGAGAACAGAAGATACTAACCGATTTCAAAATCATTTTTTAAAACTTGTTTCTGATACCAACTTTACAAATAGAACAATTTCTCATTTAAGCTTTTAAAATTAAATAATTGAAATTAAGAGCATTTCAAATTGAACAATTTTGATGTATATCAACCCTTAAGGTTCTGAAATCTTATTTCAAATTGCGAGCATCAACATTTAAACATTTAGAAGTCGAAAACGTTTCAAATGAACAAACTCATATTTCAGTCGTGCAGTATCTAATTAAAAGTCTGAATAGTTGACTATAATTTTAATTTTTAAGTGCTCAAAACTCAGAATAAAATGTGAAAAATATCAAGTTGGAAGCGTTTAAACTTGATAAGTATATATTTTGAATCTTAAAAAATGATTTAGATTCAAATTGAAAAATCTGGAAATAGTATAATCTTAAAATGAAAGCTTCAATTCTTGAGATATTTTTAATTGAAAACATTTAAAATCAAATAGTTCCATATCAAATTTTGACATTTTAAAACTTTGAAAGTTAAGCAGTTTTGAAATAAATAAGTTCCAGATTTGACAATTTATAATTAAAAAATTTCAAATATAGTTGTACTGCATAGAGTTGGATTTCTAGCATTTTAATTATTGAAATATAAGAAATTAAATAAAAAAAGTTCTTTTTAAAATTTCATTGAATAGTAATAAAATGACTAAATAACACTTTTACAATGTAATAATATGTTTAAAATTAAAATTGTTTTGTCTATATCTTAATTCGAAAGTTTAATTCGTTTGTGCAAATTGGAAAATTCATAGGATTTTATGTTGAAAAAAAAAGAAAATTTAACTTGCTAAATATTGTTCATTTTTAGGGTTTCGTAGTCCCGGGCAAGAAACCCTTATAGTTTCGATAGGGTATCCATCCGTCCGTAATATTTGAGATACTTTCGCCTACTTTGACTAATTTTTAATGTATTTTTCTATATGACCTCTATGAAGTACATACGATTTTTTGAATTTAGTTTCTAATTCCATGTGACTTTTTGTGATGTTTTTAAGCTTTCTAGTTGATTCGAGGCCTGCAAATTCCAAGATTTAAATCTTTATCTGCAGGTAGATTTTACTTGAATTCGCTTTGAATTTTAATGATTACAAATTCTATTTTGTTCTTGCAATTTTCGATCGCCTTGATAATTTAATTACTTCCTTTAAACAGAAAAATCTTCTCGACCTCTATTATCTGAACAAATTCTTGAGCAAGATAAATACCATCCAATGCTTACAACAAATCCTTTCTTCACAAGAAAAGTGGCGATAAACTCTCTCATCAAAAAGCAAACGTGTTCATCCTCTGTTTACCTTCCCGATTCCTTTCTCCTTTACTCGAGTCCTCGTTGTCTTAAACTCCTTTCTCTCGTGGCTTTTAAATCTTGCTCGATCTGTGTTTCACCCTCTTTTTTTTTTATTTTTTATTTTCTCTCAACGAAGTAGCAGCTGCTAGTTTTTCATCAGGATTGAGCGAAGAGAAGAGAAAAGGCGAGGGTGACTGTTGAAAGGGATGAGAGACGTTTTGTGGAGTGGGATGGAAAACCAACGAGATAAGTCCGACTCTGGCGCTTTATTAAAAATGCCTTTTAAAAGCAGAGAAGATGTAGTGAGAGCGAAAACGAGAAAAAGGAAAAGGGGAAACTAGGGATTGGAAAGGATAATACCAAGGATCGCGAGGGTGGATGCTTGCTTCGAGTTCGCAAGAAGAATTCTTCTCAATCTGTCTCTTTGGGGATTAATCTCACAAAATGGCGCGGTCGGATCTCGTACTTCCTACTTAGTCTGAAAACCACCCCGTCCAATACGGATAAGACATTATTAGACTATATTAAAATTCGGCCCTCGGGCTCAAATGCCAAATTGTCTGCTTTCCTTCCTTCCTGGAAACCCTTTTTATCTTCCACCCTTGTACTCCATTGTTCCGGTCGCCTAGCTTGGAAGTATAAATAGAGATTAAGAAAAGATTGACTTTTTTAAAATGGCAAAAAAGTCTGTCTGGATTCATGAATTACGCCAGAATGAAATATTAGTTTGAAAGATTAAATCCTGAAGAGATCATCATGTAGTTTAAATTTTGTGCCAAAATCACTTTGGCATATTTGGCATATTTTAACGTAACCTTTAACTAGAACTCTATTAAGGCGCAAAATTTAAATGGAAAATCTTCATTTGTGTCCCGGATTAGAAAAGATTAAATTTCTTCGAACCATTTTTTCTGGTTACTTTACGATGCGGGACGATGAAACTTTAAGGGGGGTTTTTTGTCTCGCAAAAAAGAGTTTTCATCCCTATTAGAACTACAAATGAAGAACTTTATTTTCAATACGATCTATTGAGCAGTGACCGGAAATTTAACAAGTTATTATTTTCAGGAAGTAACTGTAGCTGTAATTAGTTCCTTTTTTCTAACTTTCCCAACACTGCATCTAATTTTAAATGATCCTAAACTCTGGTAAAAATGATTATTATGTCGATCTAACTTGATGATAATGTAATATTCTAATTCAAACTCAAGAATTTCCGAGAGAAACGGAATTTTAAAAGATGCCAAGCTGAAGCTCTTGAATTTCTGGAAATTTATTAAAGTATGTATGATACTTGCAGAAAAAATTGAAAATAGGTGGCAGCGGTGGGATGTAACTTAGTTTGATTTTCAATTTAAAGCCAAATAGATTCGTTATGACATAAATTTTCCAATTTATAGAAACCTTTTCTTGATTGTGGAAATTAATATAGAGAGGATTTTACTCGTGGAAACTCTTATTTTCTTCTTTTCTTTGC
This sequence comes from Andricus grossulariae, assembly GCA_011634705.1. Classification (NCBI taxonomy): domain Eukaryota; kingdom Metazoa; phylum Arthropoda; class Insecta; order Hymenoptera; family Cynipidae; genus Andricus; species Andricus grossulariae. Next base: position 100,552,900 of record JAABKJ010007545.1, read on the forward strand.
TGTTCGGTTTTCTTATTCTCTTTGCTCTTTTCTCTAAAGATCCAGAAAAACATCTTGGGTAATCGAAACTGTCAAGCATCGCTGACAATATTGATTCCTCGACCTCCGGGCACTTGTTTAACCTATCTCTTCCGGGTCACTTTCTTATCGGGTGAGAGACGGACGCTTTTCAGGTTTCAGTTTCCTTCTCACATTTGCTCTTCTCTTATCTTCGTACTGAGATAAGCACAAGTGCTGATGTCAAAAGTTTATCCCCTGAATACAAGTGTTCTGGTTTATTCCGGAAAGAAAGCTCGGTTTTTTAAATCATCTAAAGAATATAATTTCATTTAAAAAATTGTTTTTTATCTCACAGGGTTGCTACAGCTCAGGGAATTCAGGAAATGCAAGGAATTTTAAACTGTTCAGGGAATGAGAGAAAATCTGAGTTAGGGAATTTTCGATAAACTCAAGTTGAATTTTGTAAACTTAGGAGACGAAAATACATATAAATTCTGTTCATTAAATGAACCTTGAATCTTGAGGAAATTTGATTTGGATAAGAAAATGCGACAATAACAAGTAAGACTTAGAAACGCATAATTTTATTTTTTTTATTTGATCAGTTTTCTGGTTGAGAATTCATCTTGTGTTTAAATATTTTGTTACAAATTCAACAATTTTGTTACTAAGTCTTTCTTTTTGCTGAAAAATGCAACTGTTTAGTTGGAAGTCAATGTATTTTGTTGCAACTTCGTCCATCTTGGCAAAAAATATCCTAGGTTGAAAATTCATTTTTTTTTTTTTTTAATGCATCTGAGTTGTTATATACACTCAACCCCCGATAAAAGAACCCCCGGTTTCCGAATTCACGGTTGCTCAAGCAACCAGCAGCGTAGCGACAAAGGGTCAGTTAACGTTAACTCACACACGTGTGGTGCCTAATAGGTTCCACGCCCCTGATTTTTTACGTTTGTATTTTATCAATTGAGGATCAAGGCTACTGAAAGAAAAATTTATAAAGTTCAGGAAAAATGAAAAATTGGTCAGTGAAATCTCAGGGGAAAGTCAAAGAATTTCAAAATTAGGATTTTGTAGCAACCCTGTCCAATGATAGGATAATACATCGAACTTAAATTGAATAATTTTAGAGAAAGATCTGAGGTTATCAGTTTTCAGCAGACTAATCTCCACTTTGAATAATTTTTCCCTCCCCAATGACCAGGGAAATAATATCCACTTATCCAGCAATTTAAATTCAAATATTCGAGCAGTAATCTCTTGTCTGGTAAATCCTCTTGTAAAAAATATGCGCAATAGCCAGAAATGCGTGGATCAAGTATACGCCCCAGTGGTTCGACATCGACGTTCTCATTGGAGAGGAACCAGGAGCCAAGGAGGGTTTAGGAGGGTCATAGAAAGGAAATTGGAGGCTTGGCGGGAAATATTGCCCTCTCGATCCTCTCGAGTTATCCGGTGCTTCCGAGGCAAGGGTAGGGTTGATTTGGGGATTGGGGTGAGTCTAAAACAGGGTGGTGCGGGACACCAGTGAGCCCTCTGGGGTCACGTTTAAAAGAAGCCAGATGGACGAGGCAATCTACAATTATCACGTCCCTTTCATTATACAAACCAGTCTTTAATTTTCAATTTCCTATTAGTAGTCCCCCAAAATCCCAATATTCCCTTCCCATTTCTTTATTGACCCTATCAAGGACGAGACAAAATGTTTGTGAGAGTTCTATAAAGTTGAAAATCAGCGCGACCTAGCGTACTCGAATGAGAACCGCGCGCAAGCCACCAGCGGGGCTTCTCCCCCTCTACTCATAAGATTTATTGAAGATTTAAAGCTTTAAATGTACATTATAAACAAATTTTTTTTTTTGTATTAAACACAAAATGTTTTCCTGATGAGTCCTCTTTCCACCAAGTTATTGTAAATGTTCACTTTCCTTTTGAATACTAAACAAATTGTGTTTTTAAGGGCCATCAGAATAATGATGAAAAAAAAACAGTAGCCGACGGTACGTTCTTTTGACCTCGCCAAAGCAAATTTGACTCTGTGCAAATTCGCTGGGTAAACTCTGGAAGCTTTTACGAGGGAAGTTTAGCTTTATGGAAGATGAGAAGGAGCGAGATGTCTTGAATAAAATATCAGTCGCCCATGTCTCGCCCTATTTACACGCAGAGCGGATCCCTCCGCAATGGATTCTGCCTTTTTACAACCGGCTACATTTCTCTCGGGGCAGATGATTTTTTCTGCGGAGATCCTTTGAGGCGAATTTTCTCTCTCTTTCAAACCAAAGAAGAGATTTAAGACTTTTTTTTCTTTTTGTTTCTTTTCTTTTCGCTTTTTCGTCTCAAGCCACACGCTTGACTCCCGGCAAATGCAGCGAGTAAACACTCGGCGACGCCTTCATTACGAAAGTTTGGCTTCCGAGGGCTTTCATTCCATCCCCGTACTAGTCGAAACTTACTCGGGACCTTCCGGCCGTCTATCCCGTTCAACATGGCTAGTTTACTTTTTTTTTCATGTTTTTTTTTCTTTTTATCAAGTATCTTTTCCGTCTACTTGTTCTCCGCAAACCACTTCTCTATTTGGCGGAAAAAGGTTGGAAAGAAAGGCTGGGCAACTGAAACACTTGAGAAACTAGTGGCTCGGGTTGAGTCGAAAAGAGTGATATATGGAGAAAACTGATGAAGGTTTTGGTCTGCTTTTAAACTTTTTTAATTTAGCTTTTTCCCCATTTCTTCCGTAACTGCAACTGATTTTGAACATTCTTCTTAGAAACTGAATTTCCTGCTTGTTTTTTGTTCTGTCTTTGTTTTTGTTGCTTTATACGTCTTCATGGGTGAAGACATAATTTATGCTCTTTTCCCTTTTCTTACAGAATTCCTCGTTTTTTTTCTGATGGTCATATAAAGGTAACTTTAACATTTTTTTACATTCTATTTATTTTTTGTTTTTGTAATTATAAAAATTGAGGACCAGATAAATGTTCCTTGGTACTTTTTATTCACTTTTCACATTTTTAACTTGATATCACATTAGTTGTGAATGTAAGTTCCGCGAAAAACATTTTTTGTGGTTACCTTTATATTGCCTTAATTGCGAACTGAATTAACAGAACCCAATTTGGGCAAAAAATTCATCTCTTTTGATTAAAAAAAAACTACTGTTTGAGTAACAATTAAATTATTTGGATGCAAATTCAACTATTTTGGGGAAAAGTCATCTTTTTTGTTAAATTTAAGTGTTTTAAATTGAAAATTAAAATACTTTTTTGCTTGTAATCGCAGCTATTACATTTCTCGTTGAGAATTAATCTGTTTTGATTGAAAGTACAACTGCTTGGTTAAAAGTTGAACTACTTTGTTAATAAAATTCATTTTTTTGTTTAAGTTTCATCATTTTAGTTGAAAATTTAACTATTTTGTTGAATATTAATTTTTTTGTTGAAAGTTAATTTTTCTACTGCAAATTTAACTATTCCAGTTGAAGATTCATCCTTAAGTTGAAAAATCCTCTCATTTGTAACAAATTTAACAATTTTGTTGGAAATTCGTCTTTTTCGGTCGAATTGAACTGTTTTTATTAAAAATAACAATCTTTTTTGGTAGAAATATCAACAACTTGGTTAAAACTTGAACTGCTTTGTTAAAGAACCATTTTTTTGTTTGCTAGAGATTCATCTCTTTACTTGAAAGTTGAATAATGTATGAATGAAATGAATGAAAAAATAATGTTCCCTTTATATTTTGTTGAAAACTCGTTCTTTTTGTTAAAAATAAATTTTTTAAACTGAAAATGTATCTATTCCGTTTTTTCTTGAAAACTGATGTTTTTTTAGTCGATAATTTAACTAAATAGGTAAAAGTTGAACTAATTTGCTAAACATTCATTTTTTTGGTCGATGATCATCTCTGGTTGAAAATTAGTCTGTTTTGGTAGAAAATTAATATGTAGTTGAAAATTAATCTGTCTTGATTGAGGATTCAACTATTTTATTGAAAATTCTCCCTTTTTGGCTGAATTTAACTGTTTTTGATCAAATCAAAATCTTCTTTGTTGAAGATTTTGTTTGGAAATTATTTTTGTTACTGATAATGTAATTATTCTATTTTTTGCTGAAAATTGATCTTTTTTAGTTAAAAATTCAAGTATTTCGTTAAAAATTCATGTATTTTTTTAAAATGTTGATAGAAAATGATATCTCCTGTTGAAAATTTAATTATTTTGTTCAAAAATCAACTATTTTTTTAAAAAGGCATCTTCTTCGGAAAAATATTTGACTGTTTTGTTGAAAATTTGTCTTGTTGGATAGGAAATTCGCTCTTTTTTCTGGAATATTTAATTTTTCTTGTTTAAATTTCAATTGTCTTTGAAAGCGTCGTCTTTATGGCTTAAAAATTTAACTACTTTTGCCGAAAATGGTACTGCTTGGTTGAAAATAGACTTCTTTGTTGAAAATATACTTTTTTGTCGAAAATTCGTCTTTTGTGGTAGAATATTACTATTCTTGGTGCAAAAATTATTTTTTTGATTGAAAATTCATCTTTGTAGGTTGAAAAGGTCACCATCTATTTGTTTCTAAATTCAATTTTTTGGTCTCAAATTACTTTTATTGTTGAAAATTCAACCGTTTTCTATAACATTCGACTTTTTAGCTTGGAAACTAAACTCTTTTGTTAAAAATTCATCACTTTTGGTGGAAAAATGAATTCAATATGGTACCTACATTGATTTTATTTAACATAATTTATTCCTCCATATTATGCCCCTAATTTCGTGAAATATCACCCTATATATCCCAGGGTGCACAGTTTTCCCCTTTTTTAGTTTCCCCTTTTTTCTTGAAATTCCCCTTTTTCTCCCTATTCTCAAAAAACATCCCCTTTTCCCCCTTTCCTCTTTAAATATACGATATTTGAAAATACAATATTTAAATTACTCCGAAAATTCTCTGAAATTAGTAAGTGTACCCATTATTGAATAATAATATTAAAGCAATTATAGCACTTTAAAAATTATTTATGAATAAATAAATTACCAATAATATTATAAAATATGTAGTACTTTTTAAGTAAGTATTAGAAGTTGAACACTTATATACTTACCTAATTAAAAAATGGAATATTCCAAATTCATCAAATGCAATGTTAAATGTTCTAACTTTAGCAATTTTTAATTTGAGTTTAAGAGCAGTGAAGAGTAGGGCGGAGTGAAAATGTTAAAACAAATCAAATCGTTGGATCGTTGAAAAAAACTTGTGGGCTGGCATTCGACAAAAGTGAAAACAAATTTGCAAACAGTAAAATTTAACGATTTCAAATTCAAAATATTTCCTATTTTTCAAAAATTGTTGTTGAAAATGTCCAAAAACATGTTTTTTGGATTGAGTCATATACACACATTTTAAAAATAGTTGAATATGTTGAACGTGAAATTTATTCAGCTCGAACCAAAGGTCAATTTTATCATTTTGCTTTTTCGGGGGAAAAAACATTCTTTGCGATTTAGGATTTTTGGGATTTCATTTTTTTTGTTGCGATTTTGGGACATTATATACACCACGAAAAAAAATGTTTCCCATGAATAAAAAATAATAAAATGTTTCTTTGGTTCAAGCTGAAGAAATTTCAGGCTCGAATCAATCCAAAAAACATATTTTTGTACATTTTCAACAAATTTTAAATAAGGCATTTTTTTTTATTTTAAATATTGTAAATTCAGAAGTGAGAACAAAATATATTAACTGATTTAAAATTTGGTTCTCTACTTATTTTAGATGTCGAACTACAAAATTGTTATCCCTCAGCTCAAACGATTCGATTAATTTTAGCATTTTTATTTCGCTCTACTGAAGAGTGTAGTTTTTAATTTACATTGAAAGTATTAATTATAATAAGGAAGAAATTACGAATCTTGGAAATAAATATTTATGAGAACGATGTTAAACATAACAAAATGTTGTATTTAACTTATTTTATTTTGTTCTCAGACTTTTATTTAAAAATATAACATTTCTTATAAAAAAGATTGTTTATTCTTTTCGACATATAAAAAAAATGTTTAATCTTTCCCCTATTTTCCCCTTTTTCGTGAGAAAATCACCGTATTTCCCCTTTTTTGAGCTCCTTTTGCGCTGTGATCCCTGATATCCTCTTTTGAGAGCATTTGGAGCTCTGAAGTCTGAAGATATTTGCAGCTCTCCCCACAAAGTTTATTACGACGATGTAACTTCTCTGGTAAAAATCCATTGTTATCGGAGGGAATAGCACGTCACGAAGGTATTCTAGGGACGCGACAGAAAGTCACTATCCAATTTCCCCGTGACCGTTAAACTAACGCGTAAACCGGACCTTAACCACACTTCCTATAACCGGAAGCCAGTGCTAAAGCGAGAACTGAAAAAAGGCGGTACTAACGGTAGCACATTGTAAATTGTTATCTCCTGTAATAAAAGAGAGTAGTTTCGTTACCTCTCTTATAGCCCTCTCTTTCCCATTTGTTTCTCTCTATATTCAAGCTTTATATATGCGTGTATATATATATTTATTTATTTATTTATTTTATTTTCAAATACACCAACATCGCCCGACAAACGTTTTAGTTCTCATTGGCCTTTAGGCAGAAAGTAATCGGATTATACGAGGCCTGAAGCGAGTCAAAGCTTGTTTTTTTTTTCACTTTTCTTTTTTTTTTTATCTTTTATTGCAAGAACGATACCGCTTTTGTGTAAGAACGTAACTACGCAGCAGATAATGCACAGTTGTAAAAAGGGAAGAGCTTAAAGTGGCACTGGTTGAAAACTCGCTATAGAAACTATTTTTTATTTAAGTAGGATGACGAAAACATAATGATTGGCCACACGATGTGCAAATCCAATGATTAATATCTTTGAAGAACAATTGTTCATAGTTATCTAAAGTTTTGATAGACTGTAATTAATATTTTATCAATCGTTTCGATATTATGCAAGGTGTTAGACAAGGATGCGTTATGTCCTACTGGCTATTTATCATATTTATGGACAAGTGTCTAAGAATGGCTCTCTTCGATGAAGTAGGTGTAGATCTCGAAACAGTGAAGGTGCGTGGTTTGGCTTTCGCCGATGACAAGGTTGTCATGGCAGAATCAATCGAGGACTTGCAAAGAATGTTGAATAAACTTAATAAAAGCATAGAGAACACGGACCTCAAAATTAACGTAAATAAAACAAAGGTAATTGTGTTTGAAGGAAAAAGTGAGAAAACAATGTGCAACATTGTCCTTGAGAATTTCTTGGAATTTTGAAAAATACCCTAAAATATTCAAAATCCTTTTAATTAAAATCTCCTGAAATCGATTGAAATACCCTGAAATTGATTTGAACCCTTTGGAACTTTTAAAACCTCTTGAGAGTTCCTTTGAATTTTGAAAAATACCCCAAAATATGAAAAATCATTTTAAATCCCTTCAAGTTATAGAAATCCATTCAAAACTTCTCAAAATCTTATAAAATACCCTAAAATATTGAAAATCCTTTGAAACCTTTTGAAATACTTTAAAATCGATTGAAATCCTTTGAAATCGATTGATATTCTTTGAAATCGATAGAAAACCCTTCAAACTTTTAAAAGTTCTTGAGAATTTCTTGGAATTTTGAAAAATACCCTAAAATATTCAAAATCCTTTTAATTAAAATCTCCTGAAATCGATTCAAATACCCTGAAATTGATTTGAACCCTTTGAAACTTTTAAAACCTCTTGAGAATTCCTTAGAATTTTGAAAAATACCCCAAAATATGAAAAATAATTTTAAATCCCTTCAAGTTATAGAAATCTATTCAAAACTTCTCAAAATCTTATAAAATACCCCAAAATGTAGAAAATACTTTGAAACCTTTTGAAATACTTTAAAATCGATTGAAATCCTTTGAAATCGATTGATATTCCTTTAAATCGATTAAAATCTGTTGAAACTGTTAAAAGCTTTTGAAAATCCCTTGGAATTTTAAAAAATACCCTAAAATATTGAAAATCCTTTTAAATTCATTTAAGTCTCATGAAATCCTAAAATATTCAAAATCCTTTTAAATTCCTTGGAGTTCTTAAAAATATCTTAAAAATATTTAAAATCCTTTAGAATACCTTTAAATTTTCATAATATAATAAAAATTCCTTGAAAAATTTTAAAGCAACCCTAAATATTTCAGATCCTTTGAAATCGTTTGTAATCGTTTCAAATCCACTCAAATATTTTGAAATCGAATGATATTCCTTGGAATTGATTGCAATCCTTTTAAACTCTTAAAAGCTCTTGAGAATTCCTTGGAATTTAAAAATATACCCTACAATTTTCATAATCCTTTCATATCCCTTTAATTTATTGAAATCTATTCAAAACTCTTTAAAGTCTTATAAAATACATTAAAATAATAAAAATCCTTTGAAATATCTTACAATCCTTTAAAGAATTTTTAGGTTCCTGAAAATTCCTTGGAATTTTGCAAAATACCCTCAAATATTCAAAATCCTGTTGAATCCCTAAAATATATTAAAATCCGTTCAAAACTACTTATAATCTCATAAAATACCCTAAAATATTTAAAATACTTCGAAATATTTTGAAATTCTTTGAAATCGATTGATATTCCTTGAAATTGATAAAAATCCCTTGAAAGTTTTAAAAGCTCTTGAGAATTCCATGGAATTTTGCAAAATACCCTAAAATACTCATAGTCCTTTAAAATATTTTGAAATCCTTTGAATTTAATTGAAAATTTTTTTAAATCCATTCAAATCCATTGAAACTTTTAAAAGCTCTTGAGAATTCATTGGAATTTTGAAAAATACCCTAAAATACTCACAGTCCTTTGAAATATTTTGAAATCCTTTGTCTTTCGATTGAAATTTTTCAAAATCGATTGATATTCCTTGAAATCGATTGAAATCCCTTGGAACTGATTGATATTCCTTGAAATTGATTAAAATCTCTTGAATTCGATTGATATTCTTCGAAATCGATAGAAATTCCTTGAAACCTTCAAAAGATTTTGAAGATTCCTTGGAATTTTAAAAAATACCCTAAAATATTAAAAATCCTTTCGAATCCCTCTAAGTTATTGAAATATATTAAAAATTCCTTGGAAACTTTTAAAACTCCCCTAAATATTGTAAATCATTTAAAATCTTTTGAAATCCTTGAAAATCCATTCAAATATTTTGAAATCGATTGATATTCCTTGAAATCGATTGAAAACCCTTTAAACTTTTAAAAACTCTTGAGAATTCCTTGGAATTTTGAGGAAAAAAAAACCTAAAATATTCAAAATCTCTTTGAATCCCTTGAAGTTATTGAAGTCTATTAAAAACTCTTTATAATCTCAAAGCATACCCTAAATATTTAAAATACATTAAAATATTTTACATTCCTCTAAAACCTTTTGAAATGCTTTGGAATCGATTAGAATTCTTTGAAATCGATTGATATTCCTTGAAATCCATTGAAATCCCTTCAAACTTTTGAAAGCTTTTGAAAATTTCTTGTAATTTCAAAAAATATCCTGAAATATTCAAAATCCTTTCAAGTCCCTTCAAGTTACTGAAATCTATTCAAAACTCCTTAGGCTCTTATAAAATACCTTAAAATATTAAGAATCCTTTGAAATCTTTTACAATTCTTTAAAAGATTCTATTAGCTCCTGAAAATTCCTTGGAGTTTTTTAAAAATACCACGAAAATATTTAAAATCCTTCAGAATACCTTTAAATTATTGAAATATACAAAAAAATTCCTTTAAAACTTTTAAAACACCCTAAAATATGAAAAATCCTTTTTAAACCCTTCAAGTTATAGAATCTCTTCAAAACTCCTCAGAATCTTATAAAATATCCTCAAGTATTTAAAATCCTTTTAAAACCTTTTCAAATCCTTTGAAATCCTTTGAAATCGATTAAAATCCTTTAAAATCGATTGAAATACCTTGAAATTTATTAAAATCCCTCATAATAGATTGAAAACCTTTGAAAATTATAAAACTTCTTCAGAATTACTTGGGATTTTAAAAAATACCCTTCAATATTAAAAATCCTTTTAAATCCCTTCAAGTCATAGAAAGCTATTCAAAATTTCTTAGACTTTTATTAAATACCTTTTAAGTATTGAAAATCCTTTAAAACTTCTTAAAGGTCTAGACGATTCTTTAAAATTTTGAAAAGTACCCTAAAATATTTAAAATACTTTAGAATTCCTTGAAATTCTTGAAATGTATTCAAAATTCCTTAAAATCTTTTAAAGTACCTTAAAATATTTCAAGTCCTTTGAAATTCTTTGAAATCGATTGAAATCCCTTGAAGCTTTTGAAAGCTCTTGAGAATTCCTTGAAATTTTGAAAAATACCCTAAAATATTCAAAATAATTTTAAATTCCTTTAAATTATTGAAATCGGATAAAAATTCCTTAGAATTTTATAAATCACCCTTGAATATTTAAAATCCTTCGGGATTCCCTCAAATTATTGAATTCTGTTGAAGATTCCAGCGAATCTGATAAAATTCCCTCAAATATTTAAAAGTTCTCAAAAATGCCTTATCAGTTGGAAAAATGCCCTAAAATATTCACAATCCTTTGGAATATTTTAAAAACCTTTGACTTCGATTAAAATTTTTTTAAATCGATTGAAAAGCCTTGAAACTTTTAGAAGCTCCTGAGGATTCCTTCAAATTTGGAAAAATACCCTAAAATATTCAAAATCCTTCTGAACCCCTTGCAGCTATTAAAATCTATAAACTTTTTTTTCAAGTTGAAAAATTTAAATTTTCAGATCCAAACAACGAACAAAAGATTTTGCCCAATTGAAAAAAGGTTTTTCAATTGAAAAATTGGTACAGGTGGGCTACTTTTGCAGAATATTAAAATTAAATCAGAAAAAAGTCGGGAAACAACCGGCCTGGTCTGCACGTTTATTCGAATAGCAAAGAGCCTATTATGAAAGATGAGGTAATTCGCGGTGTAAAGATAACGAGCCGTGAAATCACGTAAAAAGCTCGTTGAAAAACTCCTCTCGAATTATACTTGCAGATGAACTGGACTGATTGAAAATATCGCTGAACTTTCGCTCTCAGGGAAAATCGAGTTTTCCTCCTGACTTCTCTTAAGTCTCTTAAGTTTATCGCCAGACGCATTTTCCATAAGAAATTTTTCTACGAAGCGGTGGGGGGGGAGGGGGGAGGGGGTACATAATTAAAAGTGCATTGACGTGCAGAGATGTTATTTAATAACAAATCTCAGTTTATTGGTCTTTGACCAAAGAGAGCGTCCGCATATTGCGTGAGGCTATTTTCAGTAATTTTTACTAAATCCTCCTATTTTTAAATATGAAATACAAATGGAATTTTATTTAGCTACTTTTAATCAATACAAATTTCGATTTTGAAACGATTACTTTGGAAAAATAATTTTTGAAGAACAAAAAAATTTATCTCAGCCCGGATTTGAACCCGGAACGCCACCATACATGAGTGGAGCGCTTACCAATTACGCCACCGAAACCTCAGTGGAAAATATACCATTTTTGATGAATGTGGGTTTAATTTATTTAATATTTGCAAAATATTATTACCATTTAAGGAAATATTTCTCTAGAAAAGAAGTTTGACACGAAAATTTTGAATGAATTTTTGTCGCTTTTTCTCAATGCCGATTGGATAGTTTGAAAAATTCAAAGGAAGGGATGTTGCTGACAAAAATTTAAGATTTATTAATGCAAAATTTAATTATGACATTTTTAGTTAAAATAATTAATTTTCAACCAAGAAAAAGGGAACTTTCGAGAAAATAGTGGAATTTTGAAGCAAACTGATGTATCTTTGACTAAAAAATGCATTCTCAATAAACAGTGTAATAGTTGATATTCCCACCAAAAAATAATTTAATTTTTATGTTGAGTTTTCAAGTCATAAAGTAAATAATGCATTTTCTTACAAAATAATTAAATTTTTGACTAAAAAAGACGATTTTTCAAAAAAATAAGAGAATTTTCAACTGAAAAATATCAACTTTTTTAGCAAAAATAGCATAGCTACATGTTTAGTAAAAAAAGGTAATTTAAAATAAAAAAAACGATTTTTCAACAAAATTTGTTAAATTTTTATCCGAAGGAATGAACTTTTAACTAAAAAGATGCATCTTCATTCAAAAAAAAAAAAAAATTCACCAAATAGTGCAATTTTCATCCCAGAAGAGAAATTCTCTACCAAAAAAAGAAAAATTTTCAAGAAAAAATAGAATAGTTTAATTTTCAGTTAAAGTAATAAGTTTTTAAACAAATAAAATACATTTCCAACGAAATAGTTAAATTTTTAACTGAATAGATGAATTTTTAACCAAAAAGATTAAATTTCTTTAAAAAAAATTGTCGAAGAAAAATGGAATAGATAAGTTTTTAGTTAAAAAAATAAATTTTCAATAAAAAAACTAATTTTCCACTAAATAAATAAATTTTCAACCAAAAACGTTAATTTTTACAAAAAAAAAGATAAATTTTTTACCAAATGGATAAATTTTCAACTAAAGAAGATAAATTTTAAACAAAAAATAGAATGGTTTATTTTCAGTTAGAGAAATAAATTGTTAAAAAAATAAAATAAATTTTCAACTGAACAAATGAATCTTCTACCAAAAAGATTAAATGTCTATCAGAATAAAAATTTCGACAAAAAATGTAGCTTAACTTTTAATTTAAAAAAAAAACTATTTTCCAACGAAAAGATTCATTTTATACCAAAAAAGATTATATTTTAAAAAATTGCATGAATTTTCAAACAAATATTTTAATTTTTAATAAAATTTTCAAATTGATAGTTGAATTTTCAATCAGAAAGGTTATTTTTTCACACAAAAAAATATCAATTTTTAAGTAAATAGATAAATTTTCAACTAAAAAAGATAAATTTTTGACAAAAAATAAAATAGTTACATTTTCAGTAGAGAAATAAGTTTTTAAGCAAATAAAGTAAATTTTCAACGAAATAGTTAAATTTTCAAATGAACAAATGAATTTTCTACCAAAAATGTTAATTTTATACCAAAAAAGATTAATTTTCCACAACATACATGTTTGAAAATTCATGCATTTTGTTAGTAATTAATCTTTTTTTAGAAAATTAATATTCTTGGTTTGAAAATAAAATTTTTGGTTGAAATTTAACTCTTTCGTTTAATTTTGAAGCTTTTTCTTAAAAAATTCTCTCTTTTAAGGATTTATTATTTTAGTTTCTTGGTTAAAAATCAACTTCTTGGTTCAAACTTGAACTACTTTATAAACAATTCATTTTTTTTCATCATTTCAGTTAAAAAATCAACTATACAGTCGTAAATTTACTTCTTTCTTTGAAATTAATATTTTTGGTTGAAAATTAAACTAATTTGGTATGAAATTAAACTTTTTGGATAAAAATTCAACTATTTGTTTTAAAACGTAACTATTCTGTTGGAAATTCAATATTTTGATGTTGTTGAAAATTAATTTTTTATCTGAAAATGTAGCTTTTATACCTTTGGTTGAAAATTTTTCCTTGATGAGTTAAGAATTCATCCATTTGGTAGAAAATTAATGTATTTTGTTGAAAATTCGTATTTTTGGTTCAATTTAACTGTTTTTGATTTAAAATGAAAATTTTTTTGAGAATTTTTCTTTTGTAAATTGAAAAATCAATTATTTGGTAGAAAATTCATGTATTTTGGTAAAAATTCGTCTATTTGTGTAAAAAATTACTGTTGTTTGTTAAAAATTCGTTTTTGTTTTGTGAAAAATGAGTTTTTTAAACTGAAAATTTAACGATTTTTTTTAACATACCTTTTTTTTTGGTTAAATTCAACTGTTTTTAATTTAAAATCTTTAAAATCTTTTTTTTTACTGAAATTTTAACTATTTGGTCGTAAATTTACTTTTTCGTTAAAAATTCATATTTTTGGGTGGAAAATTCATCTGTTTTGTAGAAAATTCTTTTTTTTGGCTTGATCATTCAACAATTTGGCATAAAATTAAAATATTTAGTCTAAAATTAACTTTTTTGTTAAAAATTCATATTTTTTGTTAAAAATTCATATTTTTTGTTAAAAAATCATATTTTTTGTTAAAAATTATCTACTTTGTTGGAAAATTAAACTTTTCAGTTAATAATTGACCTTTTTGTTTTAAAATTTGACTATTCTGTTTCAAATCGAAAATGATCTTTTTTGTTGAAAATTTATATTCTTGGTTTATATTCTTTTTTTGTTGAAAATTATTATTTTTTTAACTAAAACTTCAACAAATCTATTTTTGGTTCAAAATGTACCTCTTTTAGTTGAAAATCAAACTGCTTCGTTCAAAATTAATCTTCTTGGTTGAAAATTCATCTTTCTAGGTTGAAAATTCAGGTATAACTATTTTTTTGACATTTCAATCATTAGGTTGAAAATTCAAATATATTCTTGAAAGTTTAATTACTAAGTTGAAAATTCTTCCTTTCAGATTAAAAATTCATCTTTTATGGTAGAAAAGTCATCTTTCTCGGTTGAAAATTCAACAATTTGCCAGAAAATTAAAATATTGGGTTGAAAATTAATTTTTTTGTTAAAAATCATATTTTTGGTTAAAAATTAATCTACTTTGTTGGAAAATCACACTTTCTAGTTAATCGTTAAACTTTTTGTTTTAAGATTTAACTATTATATTTCAAATTGTCTTTTTTATTGAAAATTAATTTTCTTATCTAAAAGTGTTGAAAATTCAACTATTTGGTAGAAAATTCAACTATTTGGTCGAAAATTATCTTTTTTGTTGAAAATTTAAATTCTTAGTTTATATTTATTTTTTTTGAAAATTATTATTTTTTTAACTAAAACTTTAACGAATCCATTTTTGGTTCAAAATTTATCTTTTTGTGGTTGAAAATTCAATTATTTAGTTATAAATTAAACTGCTTTGTTGACAATTCATCTTTGTAGGTTAAAAATTTAGCAATAACTATTTTTTTGACATTTCAATTGACAGGTTGAAAATTGAACTATTTTTTCAAAAGTTTAATTACTGGGTTGAAAGTTCATCTTTTATGGTAGAAAAGTCATCTTGCTAGGTTGAAAATTCAAAAAATTGGCAGAAAATTAAAATATTTAGTTGAAAATAAACTTTTTTGTTAAAAATCCACATTTTTGGTTACAAATTATCTACATTGTTGGGGAATTAAACTTTTAAGTTAATAATTAAACTTTTTGTTTTGATATTCAACTATTCTGTTTGAAATCGAAAATTATCTTTTTTTTTTGAAAATCTATATTTTTGGCTTATATATATATATTCTTTTTTGAAAATTATAATTTTTTTTTAACTAAAACTTTAACAAATCTATTTTTGGTACAAAATTTATCTCTTTCAGTTGAAAATTAAACCGTTCCATTGAAATTGAAAATTAAAATATGTAGTTAAAAATTATCTGTTTTGTTAAAAATTCATATTTTTTGTTAAAAATTAATATTTTTGCTCAAAAATTATCTATTTTGTTGGAAAATTAAACTTTTTAGTCAACAATTAAACTTTTTATTTTAAAATTGAACTATTTTGTTTTAAATCGAAAATTATCTTTTTTGTTGAAAATTCATATCCTTCGTTTATATTCTTTTTTTCTTGAAAATCATTATTTTTTTAACTAAAACTTCAACAAATCTATTTTTGGTTTGAAATTTATCTTTTTTAGTTGAAAATTAAACTGCTTCGTTGAGTATTAATCTTCTTGGTTGAAAATTCATCTTTTTAGGTGGAAAATTCAGCTATAACTATTTTATTAAAGTTTTAATTATTAAGTTGAAAATTCAACTATTTTCTTAAAAGTTTAATTATGTGATACTTTGTGACGTTAGAACACCCCCCTCCCCCTCCCTAAAGTGTCACATAATATGTGAACGTTCCCAATTCCTTTTTTATATTTCAATAAAAAATTAGATAGCAACAATAAAATAACAAATCGCTACTAATAATAAAAAAAAAAAAAGAAAAAAAAGGAACGACCGCATCTGCAGTCGTTGCCCTCGATCGAGATCGAAGGTAAGCCAGCCACCTTAAATCGCATTGCGTCATACGCGACGCATACTCGTATGCAAGTGCAATGTGCTTTTGCTTGGCCGGTCGGGTACTTGTTGTGATTGCAAATTTTTCTCGCATCGTTGACGCGCCCTCGAATCGAGATAAAGTCGGTCAAGCAAGTACGGGTACACTGAGAAAAAAAATTAAGTTACGGTAACAAAATTATTTTCTTCAGCAGCTTTTCTTCATTTTACAAACAATTTTATTCTAATGACGAAAGATTGGCTTGTGAGTACTAAAAAAGTGATTGGTGAAACCAAAAAATTTCTTTGTTTTCTTTTTGTTGTTGAAATTTTGAGCCACGTAAACCCTTTTTTTAGAGTCTGTACGATGTTATCCCCCCCACACCCTTTTCTTTTATTAGCTTTTTAGTTGAAAAAAATACTTTTAAAAAAAGTTAACCAAATAGTTGAATATTGAACAAAAAAAAATTATACATTTTGTTCCTGAATTTGGAAGATTTTCATTCTGAAACAAAAACGGTTAAATTGAACCAAAAAATATTAATTTTAAAATCAAAAAAGAATTTGTTTTCAAAAAGAGTTTAATTTTCAATCAAAAACGATTTTCCGGTCATTGAAGAAAAAAATGTACAGCCAAGAAGATTATTTTCTACTAAAAAAGACGAATTATCAACAAAATACATACATTTTTAAACAAATAGTTGAATTTTTAACAAACAAGATTAATTTTGTGCCAAACAGAACGAATTTTTAACAAAATAAATACATTTTTAACGAAATAGTTAAATTTTAAACAATTTCCAACCAAACTAGTGATACTTTAGCTAAAGAAAAAAAAATTGATTTTTAACCGAGTAATTCAACTTTCGGACAAATAGTTGAATTTTCAACAAAAAACATGAATTCTCATCAAAAATGTAACAGTTGATATTTTATAAAAAAGAATATTTTTTTATTTTAAATAAAAAATAGTTTAATTGAACGAAAAAATACGAATATTCAATAAAATAGTTGGATTTTTAAGCAAAAAAAAAAAAAAAATGAAATTCTTACCAAATGAGATGAATTTTCAACGAGAGTTGAATTTTCATCCATGAAAGATTTGTCGGTCAATAAAAAAAAATTTGGTTAAAATGATCAATTTTCAAGCCAGAAAGGCATTTTTTCTACAAACCAGTCAAATTTTCAACCAAACAGTAGAATTTTCAACCAAGAAGAATAATTTTTTACCAAAAGGATTAATTTTCAACAGAATTCATAAATTTGTAAACAAATAGTTAAATTTTCAACCAAGGAGAATAATTTTCGACTAAAAAAATATATTTCAACAAATTACATAAATTTTCAATCCAATACTTGCATTTTTAAACTAAATAAGTTCAATTTTTAACTGAAATTAAAGTAGTACACTTTTCATTTGAAAAAATTAATTTTCAAATTTTAAAAACAAGTTTTTTGGAAAACATTTTAATTTTTACCTCGACGATATGCATTTTCAACCAAAGAGTTTAATTTTCAGTTAAAAAAAGTAATTTTTAACCCAAAAAAAGATTTTTTAACAAAATAGTCGAATTTTTAACCAAAGAAATAAATTTTTAACTGAAACGATGAATTCTCAAAACAAAAAGACTAATTTTCAAACAAGATTTTTCTACAAAACAGTCCAATTTTCAAACAAATAATTGAATTTTCAACTGATGCGATGAATTTATAACCAACACGAATAACTTTCTACTAAAATAGATGAATTATCAACAAAATACATGAATTTTTCACCAAATAGTTTACTTTTTAAACAAGAAAATTATTTTTTCTTGCAAAAAAGGATGAATTTTTAACAAACTATATAAACTGTCAACCAAACATTTAAATTTTTTAAGTAAAAAAGATCAATTTTTAACCAAAAATTCAATCGTACTTTTCATTTAAAAAATTAATTTTTATTAAAAAAAATTAATTTTCTACAAAAAAGTTGAATTTTCTACCAAATAGTTGAATTTTTCACCAAATTGTGGAATTTTTACCCAGATTGTTGAAGTTTTAGATAAAAAGATGAATTTTCTATGAAACACTTGAATATTCAACTCTACAATATGTATTTTTAGCAAAAATCTTAATTTCTATCCAAACAGTTGAATTTTCAACCAAATATGTAGTTAAACTTTTAGTTAAAAAATTAATTTTTAACCATAAAAACTAATTCTCAACAAAATAGTCCGATTTTTAACCATTTTCATTTTTCGAGACAAAAATAGAAATTTTCTACAAAACTGAATAAAAAGGATAATTTTTTACTGAAACAGATTAATTTTTAAGCACAATTTGCATTTTTAGGCAAAAAAGGTTAAATTTATACAAAAAAAACGGATCTTCAAACAAAATTTTAAAGATAAAAAATTGGAATTTCCAACAAATACCATTAAAATTTCAACAAATAAGTTGATTTCCCAGCAAATTCTTGAAATTTCAATCAAAAATAAATGAATTTTCTACAAAACATTTGGATTTTTGACCCGACAATATGCATTTTTAAGAAAATCTTAATTTTCAGGCAAACAATTGAATTTCCAACCAAATAGTTGAATATTCAGTTAAAAATTAATTTTTAACCAAAAACAAACTTTCATTAAAATAGTCAAATTTTCAACCAAAGGAAATTTTTTTCAAATAATGTGAATCTTCAACTAAAAAAATAATTTTTGACGAATTATTTCAACTTTTGACCAAATGGTTGAATTTGCTACCGAATTGTCGAATTTTCAACTCAAAAATGTGAATTATTAACCAAAAAGTTAATTTTCAACCAAAAAAATGGCTTTTACACAAAATTGTTGTATTTTCTACAAGGTGGAATAATTTTTAAAACTATAATTGAATTTTCAACTAAAAGGCATGATCTTATAACCGAGAAGATCAATTTTCTACCAAAAAAGACGAATAATTTTCAAACAAGTAGGTGAATTTTCAGTTAAAAGAGATAAATCTTGAACCAAATAGTTTCAGCTTCAACTGAAAATGATAAATTTTGCAAACAAAAATGGAATAATTATATTTGTATTTAAAAAAATTAAGTTTTCACAAAAAAGACAAATTCTTAACAAATTTTTTGAATATCTAACAAAGAATATGAATTTTCATCTAAAATAATGCATCTCCAACAAAAAAAAAAAAAAATTTCAACGAACTTCAACTTTCAACAAAATAGTTGAATTTTCAAAAACATAAATAAATTTTCAACCAAGAAGGATAATTCTCTACCAAAAAAGATCAATTTTTCAATAAAATGCATGAATTTTTAACCAAATAGTTGTATTTTCAACTAAAAATATGCATTTTGAAGCAATCAGAATAATTTTCTACCAAAATAGACGAATTTTGAACAAAATGCATAAATTTTCAACCAAACGGTTGATTATATCAAAATAGTTGAATTTTAAGTCAAGAATTTTTTTTAAAGTAAATTGTTCAATCTTCAATCCTAAAAAACGAATTTTCTTCAAACCCATTCAAATTTCAACAAAAAAGTTCATCTTTTCAACCAAATAGATCAATATTCTACGTTGATACTTTCATTCAAAATAAATACCAAAAAGGATGATTTGTCAACAAAATTGTTGAATTTTCAAGAAAATAATTAAATTCTCAACCAAAACTATAATAGTGGTCCTTCCAACCAGAAAGAATGAACTTTGAACCAAAAAACAGTTCGTTTTTCTAATTGGGTATATTATACTCCTGGACAGTGCTGTAGTACCAATTTCTACCGCTAGATGTTCCACTATCGATATCACTCACAAGTGGTGAAAGATCTGGCCATAAAATAAGCTGAGAAGTACACATGAGTTGTTTCTAACTTTAGAATAGACAATTAAGCGACGTACGCGTGCTCGAAATGGTAATTCGCAACTTCCTTAAAAAGAAAGGATTTACTCGAATGAGTCGTAAGGTGGATGGGAGGAAAGTGCAGTCACCTCGATGGCATCGATTCGAGACTCACGTTTCCATCTACGTGCGATCCGTAAATGCAATTCGCACTCGGACTACGAATACTAGCAACGTGCATTGCCGATCACGTTTCATGACATACCCCCTCCCCACACCCAACCCCTCCCACCTCAACTAACGACACTCCCACCTACTGATTCTCTCTCAATTGTACCCACCTACTTATGTATAACTACAAACCACTCTTACTCGGTTCAACGACTTTACATTTTCCCGAACAAGTCGAATAAATTAACACGAGTCTACTTTCGGAATATGTCTACCGTCTTCTTAACACCTGTTCTGCCGTACGGACAAGAAAAAGAAAAGTAGTAACTTCATTGCGGATGAGAACGCTGTCAACCTAACCTCAAATTTTATGATTGCAAGAAGGGTCTATGAATCTTGGCAGAATTTATTAATGTTTTATCTAGTCATCATTCCTTCAACTGCGATCAAACCCTCCTGGAAGTAAAAAGATAGAGATCAGATCTTTTTGAATAAATTTGAATCTTCATGATAGAAAGAGATAGAGAAAATGTATCCGATTCTATCCCTTTTACAATCCAAATTCAGGTCTATGTTTTCTCAATGCCGTTTGTCTATCTCATCCTATCCTACGACTATCAACGCATATCTTTTTCTATCTCTTTGTTAATCTAAATTCCCGTCTATCTTTTTCAATCTCCTATTTTCAATCTTATCGTATACTACAATTACCACATCTATCAACATATATATTTTTCTATCATTTTGTCAATCTCAATATAAGCCTATTTTTTTCAATCCTTTCTGCTCTATCTCATCCCATCCTTTATCTATTCATGTTAATGTTTTTCTTCATCTGTTAATCTGAATTCCCGTCTATCTTTTTCGATCTCCTATTCTCCATCTCATTTTATACTACATCTATCAACGTCTATCTTTTCCTATCTCCTTCTCAATCTAAATTTCTTTCGACCTTTTTCAACCAATTCTTCTCAATGTCATCCCATCCTTCAACTATTCATTTCAATCTTCGTCTTTTTCTGTTAATCTAAATTTCTTCCGACCTTTTTCAATCTCTTCTTCTCTGTCTCATCCTATACTACATCTATTACCGTCTATATTCTTCTATCTCTTTGCAATCTAAATTCCTGCCTATCCTTTTCAATCCTCTCTTTTCTGTCTCATCCCATCCTTTATCTGTTCATTTCAATATTTATTTTTTATTCGTTGATCTAAATTCCCGTCTATTTTTTTTTAATCTCTTCTCCATCTCATCCTATACTACATCTATCAACGTCTATATTTTTATATCTCTTTGTCAATCTAAATTTCTTTATATCCTTTTCAATCCTCCCTTCTCTATCTCATCCCATCCTTTATCTGTCGATGTCAATCTGTTTCTTTCTTTGTAAATCTAAATTCCCGTCTGTCTTATTCAATCCTTTCTGCTCTGTTTCATCCCGTCCTTCATCTATTCAGGCCAATCTTTTTCTTAATCTATTAATCTCAATTTCCGGATATTTTTTTCAATCTCCTCTTCTCTATCTCATCCTATACTACATCTATTAACGTCTATCTTTTTTTATCTCTTTTTCCATCTAATATTACGTCTTTCTTTTTTAATCTCCTCTTCTCTGACTCATTCTATACTACACCTACCAACGTCTATCTTTTTCGATCCCTTTATCAGTCTAAATTTCTTTCCATCTTCTTCAATCCTCTCTCCTCTATCTCATCCCATCCTTCATCTATTCATTGCAATCTTTTTCTTTCTCTGTCAATCTAAATTTACGTCTATTTTTTCCAATCTCCTCTTCTCTATCTCGTCCTATACTACATCTATTAATGTCTATCCTTTTCTATCTCTTTGTCAATCTAAATTTCTTTCGACCTTTTTCAATCCGCTTTTCTCTATCTCATCCCATCCTTCAACTATTTATTTCAATCTTCTTCTTTTTATATGAATCTAAATTTCTTTTGACCTTTTTCAATCTCTTCTTCTCTGTCTCATGCTATACTACATCTATTAACGTCTATCTTTTTCTATCTCTTTGCAATCTAAATTCCTGCCTATTCTTTTCAATCCTCTCGTCTCTATCTCAGACCATCCTTTATCTGTTGATGTCAATCTTTTTCTTTCTTTGTTGATCTCAATTCCCGTCTATTTTTTTTATCTCTTTTCCATCTTATCCTATAATACATCTATCAACGTCTATCTTCTTCCATCTCTTTGTCAATCTAAATTTTTCTCTATCCTTTTCAATCCTCTCTTCTCTATCTCGTCCCATCCTTTGTCTGTTGATGCCAATCTTTATCTTTCTTTGTTGATCTCAATTCCCGTCTATTTTTTTTTATCTTTTTTCCATCTTATCCTATACTACATCTATCAACGTCTATCTTCTTCCATCTCTTTGCCAATCTAAATTCGTTTCTATCCTTTTCAATCCTCTCTTCTTTATCTCATCACATCCTTTATCTGTTCATTTCAATCTTATTCTTTCTCTGTCAATCTCAATTCCTGTCTATTTTTCCCAATCTCCTCTTTTCTATCTCATCCTAAACTACATCTATTAATGTCTATCTGTTTCTATCTCTTTGTCAATCTAAATTTCTTTCGACCTTTTTCAATCCGCTCTTCTCTAGCTGATCCCATCCTTTAACTATTTATTTCAATCTTCTTCTTTTTCTATAAATCTAAATTTCTTTCAACCTTTTTCAATCTCTTCTTCTCTGTCTCATCCTATACTACATCCATTAACGTCTATTTTTTTCTATCGCCTTGAAATCTAAATTCCTGCTTATTCTTCCCAATCCTCTTATTTCTGCCTCATCCCAGCCTTTATCTGTTCATTTCAATCTTTTTCTTTCTCTGTCAATCTGAATTCCCGTCTATTTTTTCCAATCTCCTCTTCTCTATCTTATCCTATACTACATCTATGGACGTCTGCCTTTTTCTATCTTTTTGCAATCTAAATTCCTGCCTATCCATCTTATTCTCTCTTCTCTATCTCACACCATCCTTTATCTGTTGATGTCGATCTTTTTCTTTCTTTGTCAATCTAAATTCCCGTCTATCTTATTCAATCCTTTCTTCTCTGTCTCAACCCATCCTTTATCTGTTCATATAAATCGTCTTCTTTTTCTGTAAATCTAAATTTTTGTTGACCTTTTTTAATCACTTCTTATCTGTCTCATCCTATACTACATCTATTAGCGCATATCTTTTTCTATCTCTTTGCAATCCAAATTCCTGCCTATTCTTTTCAATCCTCTGTTCTTTGTCTCATCCCATCCTTTGTCTATTCAAGCCAATCTTTTTCTTTATCTTTTAATCTAAATTCCCGTATATGTTTTTTCAATCTCCTCTTCTCGATCGTATCCTATACTACATCTATCACCGCCTATTTTTTTTATCCCTTCGTCAATCTAAATTTACGTCTGTCTTTTTCAATCTCCTCTTCTCTACCCCATTCCATACTACACTTATGAACGTCTATCGTTTTCTATCTCTTTGTCATTCTAAATGTCTTTCTATCTTTTTCAATCCTTTCGTCTCTATCTCACACCATTCTTTATCTATTCATTTCAATATTGTTCTTTCTCTGTTAATCTAAATTCCCATCTATTTTTTCAATCTCCTCTTTTCTATCTCATCCTATATTACATCCATTAACGCCTATCTTATTCTATCTCTTTGCAATATAAATCTCTGTCTATCCTTTTCAATCCTCTCTTCTCTATCTCACCCCATTCTTTATCTATTTATTTCAATCTTTTCTTCCTCTGTTAACCTACATTTCCGTCTATTTTTTTTAATCTCCTCTTCTCTATCTCATCCTATACTACATCTATTAACGTCTCTCTGTTTCTATATCTTTGTCAATCTAAATCTCTTTCGACCTTTTTCAATCCACTCTTCTCTATCTGATCCCATTCTTTAATTATTTATTTCAATCTTCTTCTTTTTTTATGAATCTAAATTTCTTTCGACCTTTTTCAATCTCTTCTTCTCTGTCTCATCCTATACTACATCCATTAACGTCTATCTTTTTCTAACTCCTTGAAATCTAAATTCCTGCCTATTCTTCCCAATCCTCTTATTTCTGCCTCATCCCATCCTTTATCTGTTCATTTCAATCTTTTTCTTTCTCCGTTAATCTGAATTCCCGTCTATTTTTTCCAATCTCCTCTTCTCTATCTCATCCTATAATACATCTATGAACGTCTGCCTTTTTCTATCTTTTTGCAATCTAAATTCCTGCCTATCCATCTTATTCTCTCTTCTCTATCTCACACCAGCGCCTATCTAACTCCCCATCTATTTTTCCGTCGCTAGTGAATAGGCTACCCAGATATATGTATTTGTCAACTTGCTTTAATCTCTCACCATTCAGGACAATGTTGCACATTGTTTCCTCACTTTCCCCCTCAAACACCATTACCTTTGTTTGATAACTGATATTTATATATTAGCATCTCTAAGAGGCATTAGGAAGTACATACATTTTCTGTGAATTAATAATACGTGTTTCTGTTGCGGTACAAAATTTATTTTATAAAAGTGAAGAAATTCTCCATTTTATAATGTAAAGCCTTCACTAGTAAGAAGTAAGAGCACTAAATTCCTTGTTCAAATTATATTAACGAGTACAAAAGCCTAAAAATGTCTTTACTTTTCGTAAAAAAATATTATACCGCAACAGAGAGACGCATCTTGAAATTCCGGCCTAACACATTTAACATGTAACTTTTTTAAAAGTTTGATGTACTGTAGAGTATTATAAAAAAGTTCTTTTTTTGTACTACTTTTATGTTTACCTTTTGGTTAAGTCTCTAAACGTACTTTCTAGTTTTAGCTTAGAATCATTTTGACAGAATGGCACTATAATATCTCCTAAACTGAACCAGTAAAATTGTGACTGGTTAAATCAGTGCTTTGAATTATCAATGGGAAACCAGTGATCTTCCCACTATGACTAGGTGAAGTGGGTGATTATACCAGTGACGCCAAATGATAGATTCAACCAGTAATAGAGCGCTCCACGCGGCAAAGACATGAACCTGCAGTCGTCTCGTACGCGCGCTTTGCCGGTCGGGTCTTTGCATTTTTAGAGTGAAAACAAACTTTTTTATGTACTCATGTTTGTGTTATGAATATTTGGGGCCTGGCTGCAATAAGCAGCGGATATAATGTCTTTCGCTTGAAAGTGGGGAGGCCCCTGGCCACTTAGGTTGGGCTTTAAGCGATGCGACACGTTGACATAATGACGGGTCTTCCTACAATAAGGCGCAACATATGATATCCTATTATATTGTAGCCCGGCCCTCATTTATTATTGTGACAGTTGAGTGCTGCATTTAAAAGATAGTTTTTAAAATGTTAACACAGTAATGGTAAATGATAAGTGTCATTCCTAACCAGCTGACGGACGATAACGCGTACGACCATATGACTACTGGTACCGAGAAACCAGTGAACCTCACTGATTAAATCAGTGACGGAATCCCACTGACTGAATCAGTGAAATCTCACTGATTGTCATTGACACACTTGTGGCTATTTCAACCAGTGATATTACACTGGTTCATTTAAAGAGAGTAGATATATCCATCAAAGTATCTGCTGAATATTTATAATTTCAAATAATTACTAACATACTCAGCTTTTTCAACTTAAAACTTTTAAACTTGTAAACTTTGAATACTTCGATATAAAGTAGTATAGTTTTAAAATATTGTACTAGGCATTTCGTAAAGAAAAATATTTTGATCTGAAAATAGTTCATTTTGACAAACGTCCAATTTTGAAGTCTTTCATATTCAGTGGTGATTTCCCATATAGCCTACATAGGCTGCAGCCTAGGGCGGCAAAATTTGATAACTACATGTCTTACTGTGGATTCAAAATTAAGTAGTTAATATTATAGGTAAGTTGTTAGTTTCTTGATCAGTGCAGTAAATATATACGAAGATGTTAGTTTTTGATCTACTGATCTGTTCAGACAGATCAGTAGATCAAAAACTAACATCTTCGTATATGAAGTAGTTAATTTCTATTAGCCTAAGGGCGGCCAAATTTTGATAGCCTAGGGGCATTTCTTATTTGGTCGTGACTATGCATACCGAAATTTCAGTACAAATAGCTAGATATTTTTGGTGCGATTGGACACTGCCTTTTTATTTTTAAATTCAAGAATAATTTTTTTTAAATTCACTCGAAAGTTTTTAGTTTCAAGTGTGTTATGGCTGAAAAATTAGAAATTGAAACAATGTGAATGTTTGACTATAAAACTATTCCACTTTCAGTTCCTATAATTTATTTGAAGAGATTGCTAAGCACTTTTCAAATTTAATACTGCTGAATATTTAATGCATCAGTTTCAAGTTGTTTGACTTTCAATATTTAAGGAGAATTGACCGTAGCTGACGTTATTAAAACTTTGAAAGTTCCTTTCAAAAGGTGTGATACAGAAGTATAAAATGCATGATTCTGAAATTTTCCAACAAGAATTTTTATTTTAAAAATATATAATTTAAAAATTTACTTTCCAGAGGTTCATTCACGCCATCTTACATATATCATATTTTTGTCTGCGAATTTCCTCTGTGCGTCACTGACAGTGTTGAAGAAACTAAGAATGTACACAATGTGCACGTATATTGATTTAATATAACCAAAATTGACAAATTGTTGCACTTCGTGGTGCTGACAGATTGCACGAAAAGCCTCAGGAAAAACTGGGGTTTCTATTAAAACCGATTTTCAGTTTCAAACGGAGCTACAACAAAAAGGAACCTCTCTTGATGAGAAGGAACCTAAAGTGATAAATTGTTCCAAAAGAACCCAAAGTATGAGTTCTAATAGAGACTTTTGTACAAAACTCATTTTCTGCCTCGACTCACTGCAAAGATTTTGCAAGTTAATGATGCATCTTTTACCTTGCAATACAGATTTAATGACATTGCACTGAAAAAAATTTAACAAAGAAACTAAAATTATACGGATTAGTCACTCATGAAAGAAAGATAATGGACATGAGACGTAACAGTCTTTAATGTTTTTTTTTCTTCACTTTTATCGACGGAAGATCTCTGTTTCTATATCGCCATATATCCGATATCAATGAACTAAAAAGTAACCCTCAAAAAGAGTTCTATTGGAGACTCAGTTCAAAAGGATTCCAACTTTTACTTGAGCCGCAACATCACCAAACCCCCAGCATTTTCTGGGGCAGCAAACATTCTCGCTTGTTCATTCCTTAAGTGAGAACACTTTAATTGAAACTTTAGTGAAATCGACGTTAAATTATCATTTAATTTAAGAGTAAAATAAGAGGAAAACCCACTGCGAATTTATGACCTTCAGTATTGTAAGTCACAAGTCTTGCAATTTAAGCAAATCGATTGGTTGCGGTTTCACTGCTAACATATCCGTAACGATGGTACGTTGACTATGATCATTAATCATAAGCCCATCCACTCCGACCTAGTAATCGGGTTATAACACGTTACCATTAACCAACACGCACTCTTTTACGAGCACTTTGCTACGTTCCGACGGAACAAAGAAGCACGAAGTTAGAAGACGTGAATCTTTTTTGTGTCGCCACCACGCGATTTTCCCCAGCGTAATGTAATTATCGTATTTACACACTTTAAGGCCTGTAAGCGTTCAATGCTCATTGACATAGCTCCTCATGTAAAAAGTACTTAAAACTGGAAGATAAAAGGCAACTGTTGTAACAATCTTTTCCGAAATCGTTTTATCAAGAATTAATTGAATTTAATCAACTCGCAAAATCTTTCAAATGTGAGAAGATTCGTAAACATTAATTTCATGTATGCAAAATATCATGACTATGGTTATTTCATTCCAATATCTATTTTAAAGCAAGGTTATGCTTTTTTTTAAAGAATTCATCGAAAAGAATTTCCACCGAATTCAATTCGCGTAATATATATATCTGTCGAATTTGAATAAAAACCCCGAATTTATATAAAATTATCATATTTCGGAACAAAATTAAATGCTCAAAATGGAAAAATCTTTAAATTTCTTGAAATTGAAGTTATAGAAAACGATATTCACCTTCCATGTAATACTTTTTAATAATTTTATTCTGCTTTTACAAGGAAAAACAGAATCGATTAAATACAAAGTGACTATTCTATGACTCCTAGATGGAGAGAAAAGTTGGATGATATTTCAGCGAACTTGATTAGATAGTAGAAGAAAAGTCAATTATTTTTTAAAGACAGAGTCACTGGTGAAATTGTACTAATTCTCGTGAAAAAGTGTTTCAAAAACCAAGCGATTCTTTCTCATAAATAAAACACATTTGGCTAGGTTTTAGTGACAGTTAAATAATTTGTAAGAAAGGAATTCAAACAAATAGTGGATGAATTATATTGAAAAGTCTATCAGATTTTATTTTATGGTGAAGGACTTTCCATATGATTTGTGAAAAAAAAATTTAGAAAATGAGGGATCGAAAAATTAAGAATATGGGTTTATAAGATTCCGTCGACAGTCACTGAAACCTATAAATGCGCAGTGAACGTTTTTCGCAGAACAGCACACGTTCGTTTTGCCTGTTGTGCGTGATTTACCTAGTGCTATTATTTCTTGTGATTTAATTTTCTTGAAGGGTATTTGCTAGGTCGGGAATTTTCTTTGATCGAGAAGTGACAGGAGATTTATTGTCTGATTGAAGTTATTTATTAATTATGATTTTTTATAGAAAAAGTTGTTCAACCACATTAAATTAAAGGTGATATCATATTACATAATATAAGATTCAACGAGACAATTTTGAAAGGTACTTAACATGGCTTTGCTTCCAATTAAAATTGTGGAGCGCAAGAGGTTCTAATTTTAAATATTGTTGAATTGTAAAGACTAATTGTCGAATCAGGACAGACTTTGACGTGCTTTTCAAAATCATTCACTATAAAATATTTAAATTTGAGGAATTACATAAATTCAAGATTAGTTGAAATTGAAATTCTACTTTAATGTCCAAGATTTCAATTTGATCATTGGCTTTATGGTCTTTTTAATTTCTAAGAATTTCGTAGCTAAAATGTTGAACCCTTTTTTTGATTATTATCCTTTTTAATTCAATATAAGTAATGTCTGTGAATCCTAAACAATAGCAAAATGTCGTTGATATTAATTAAAAAATTTCATTTGCGGTTTTTTATTTGTAATTTCTATATAAAGTCAAGATATTTTTAGAAAGAATGAATTAATCAAAGAAAATGTCTGAGAATAAAAATGCTTAACTTTGTAGCAATCATCCTCATACTTATATATTAATTTAAACAATAGTATGCCTATTTAAAGCAATATGTGGGCGTCCGCACGGAAAGGGCTCTTATGGCCGGTTCTAGTTTAGGAGATATTCGCTTTTTTCTAAGTTGAGGTCAAAATTATTATTTATGGGTTTGAGTGGGGGATGGTACTGGGACCTATAGTGAAATAATTGGGACTACACTCATACTCATACCCAGGTTATAATCGGAGATAGGTATATTTTATGTTCGAAGGAAAAATGTAACACGTGTGCTTATGGCACTCGCTAGGAATTGCCGGGAATTCATCCGGCTATATGTCCTCATACGTAACTCCATGCCGGCCATAAGTGCCCTTTTCATGCGGACGCCCACATATATTTAAGGAAAACTAATTAAAAAACAACATTTCGAAAAAGTGAATAGGAAATGTATTGCATGTTATAGAAGAATAATTAAAAAATGATCAATAACGCATTTTTAAACTACTAAAATTAAGATTGCAATGAGGAGTAACACAAATATTTTTCATCCGACCACCGTAAAACTCAATGATTTTCAACGTGAAAGTTCTTGCACTCGACTGAGTGAAAAAGTATTATAAAAGAATTAGATCAGTTGAAAACTGCATTTCATAAAGGTTTTTGTATAGCAGAAAATAATTTGTTGACACTAAGGTTATTGAATCGTTTCTGCACATAACTGTGCCTTATTGTTCATCAGTTTCAGATAGTTTTTTAACGGTTCAAATCTTTAAAGAAAAAAAGTATGAAGCCCTTGTTGAAATAAGTAAAACTCAATTATTCATTTTTTGAATATTTTGAACTATTGTTGAGGAAAAGTTATTCCAAATTTATAACTAAGTAAACAAGTATGATATAAAAACTGGATAAATTAAAAACTGTGGGTTTAATGACAGTTTATGTATAGCAGAAAATGATTTTTTGTAATTGAGGTAATTAAAGGCTTTTTGTACTTGACTTTTATTTATTATTTATTACTTTTGGATCGTTTTTGAGTGTTTGAAATATTTGAAGAGGAAAAGTATTAAGCCCTTCCTAAAATAAGCATAATTCAATTCTATTTTTTTGACATTTTTTAAATTATTTTTTAAGAAGCGTTATTTCGCATTAAGAACTGAGTAAAAGAGAATTATGAAAGCATTGGATAAATTGAAGGCTGCACGTTTTATAGAGGTTTTTGTATAGCAGGAAATCCTTTTTTGTCATCTACTTTAATAAATCATTTTTGCACTGGACTTTTCTTCATTCTTCATTACTTTTGGATAGTTTGTGAACTTTTTAAATATTCAAAGGAAAAAAAGTATCGAGCCCTTTTTGAAATAAGTAAAATTCAATTGTAAATTCTTTTTGAGCAACCAATTTTCTATTAAACTCTTTCTAATATTTTCAATTTGCCTTACTCACTATTCATCAGAAAATTGTAATCTTGGAACAAAAATTCAGTTCAACAACTTTTAGTTTGAAGATGGTTTAGGCTCATGCGCGACTTCGTACGACGCTATCTCAAACTACTTGGCCGGGGCGAGATTTTGTTACCAATATCCCAGTGGTTCGATAGCTCAGTTGGTTAGTGCGCGCGGTAGAATTCATGGGTTTAGGTGGTTTAGGTAGGGCTTACATCTTTAGCGAGAGCGATTTTTAAAAGCGCTTAAGCATGCGATTATATGTGTAAGTGACTGTGTATGTGAATTGGGTATTAATAATTATAAAAAAAGAAAATTATATAATAATTTCAAAAATAGCTTTTTTTTCTTTGAGGAATCATGTTTTAAATTTTCAGTGACTGTCGTTTAGTTTTCAGAGCTCTGTTTCGGAGATTCTCCATTACTTTTTAAAAAATTCTGTTTAAATATTACATACTTTTTACATGATGATTAATTATTCTCTTGAATGCGGAAGGTTGTGAATTTTAATTGACTTTCTCTCATATAGAAGACGATAATACAAAGTCTCTGGATTTTTCTTGAACCAATTATTTCTTGTATATTCATCTAGACATAGACCTAACGGTGTTATGCTCAAATAGGTTCCATAGTTAAACCTAATTCTCACAAACTATCCTCGCCTATTATACTCTTCGATCAGCGAGCAGTGCATGTAAACTTTCAACCACATCATTTTCACGTGTATCTGCTCTAAAGCTGCATAAGTCGATTGGTCAGATAGGTTAAATTCAGATGAAAATCACGCAGTTAAAAGTTACACGATCGACCTTCCAGAGCGAAAATGGTGCTATAAGCCGTACAACGTATAAGCCTCCCACACACGTAATTCCAT
The DNA here is from genome assembly GCA_011634705.1 of Andricus grossulariae. Taxonomy (NCBI): domain Eukaryota; kingdom Metazoa; phylum Arthropoda; class Insecta; order Hymenoptera; family Cynipidae; genus Andricus; species Andricus grossulariae. Next base: position 100,584,514 of record JAABKJ010007545.1, read on the forward strand.
GTCGCTTCACGGGTCCCTAATTCTCGATAGCGACGATAGAGCATTCTCGATAATATTAATTATGCATTCTGGATCGCATCAAGTAATTATGTTCTAATCATTAATTGCAATCGACTGACGAGCGATCTCATCATGAAATATGGAAGCATTGGTTGATAAATCTGCGTAAACTGGCCTCGCTTCCAAATCCTGGGTCCTTAGTAAGTGCATTCACCATGGATTTCCGATGATTATTAATTAATACACTGTGTGTAATCGAACTTTAATGGTGCCTTGATCCCAGCAGTAAGTGCGGTATTCTGGACAATCAATTAGAGATGGGTGTTGGTTTGTATATTGATATTATATTGAGCCGTATATAGCAAGGTTAGTTCTATTGTACACTAAATATAAATCGATAAACGATTAATAACGTTATCAGATTATTGGGATTATATATTTAGTTGGCATTTATTTTTAACGAACTTTATAATGAAAGTAATTATGACCTGATACAAAAATTCGCCACTGCTTCCCAAAAATCTTTCTAATGTTTATAGCTTATCGAACTCACATCTTAATACACTTCTAGGGACAAGTTTTATAGATACAATTAATCTTATTTAATTAAATTGTATTAGATTAAACATCATCAAGGTTGTATCACAAATTGAACGTACTCAGTGATTGTTTGCGAATGATAATCGAATCTTTAATCAAACCAGCTTATTTTTTAGCATTTCACTCAAGAGCTTCAGTCGATACAAATGTGCGAATTAAACAAAACCACGAAAAATTGGTTAGAAGAGAAATTAATTCCTAAAATGAAGAATTTGTTACGTAAATCTTAGTGCGCCGTAGAATATAAGATTTCAGAACCAGAATTTTTTTTATCTAAACTCTTCTTTCTAGAATTGAAGTTTACAGATGTTGAAACAAAATGTAAAAATAAGGTTAGTCAAGTCTTGATTAAAGCAACGTATCATTCCATATTCACAGTCTTATTTGAAAGAATATTTGTTTTCGAATTATCTGTGTCTTACAACGTTATATGAATAAATAACAGCATTATAATAAACACACATACTTCTTTGCTTTAGATAAACCTCGTCGTAAAGCTTCAGTCAGATGAGAAACTCCTACACGAATTTTTTAACATTGACGCATATTTCCATAACGAAATTTATTTTTACATATATAAGCAACATAAAATTGTTCGAACAATGAAAATTTGTTCAAACCTTCACGAGTATTCTTAAAAAACAAATTAGTACTTAAAAATATTCAAATCTGTCGAAAATTTGGTTAGATAAAATGTGTCTTCTACTTTTATTATGTAAACTATATACCTCATGAAGCACGTATTATTTAAAAAATTGTAAAGTTATTCAAACAAATTATTTTGTTGTTATCATTGATAAAAGAACTCATAACATCTAAAAAATATGTTCACTTCACGACTTACTTGAAAAAAAAACGAAATGCTTAAAAAAATTAAAATTGTCTAAGCAATTCAAATTCAGATAAAAGATGAGTGGGTATGTTTAAATTTCCGATTAATGATTAATAATGAAAAAAACTTTCAAAAAGCGTCAATAAGACTAGATGTTACGTAAAATTCAAATTTGTCACTATAATGGCGTCACTTTGGTTTTCCGTAAAAATCGATTAAAGTCAATCACCCTTAAAATTTATGATTGATTCTCTAACAAATTTTGAACAATATACAAAAATACAAAATTATTTGTAACATATAATCACGTTTAAATATCAGATTTACGAAAAGCTGACTTTTCCACATGTTAAATCAATGGGAAACGTCATGTTCATTGCGCGACCCCTAACCGATTTCGCTAAAATTTGGAGATTTTTGTTGGCATTCGAACAAAATGAGGGGGGGGGGGGGTGAAAGCAGATAAATTCTTTAAAAAATACCATCAAGTCTAAATAAGAACCACTCTAGTGTACTCTATGATGATGATATTCTGATGCTATCCCATACATGATCATAATTTAATTGGAAATAATTTTTTCTGTGAAAATATATTTGAAATAGTCAATAATTCCAATGCTTATTACTTGTCGAAGTTTATTATATCTTCAGGAGGGGAGAACGATAAGATAAATTAGGAATCGCTCACAAAGTCAACTCGTATGGGGACGGCAACTGACACTTGCAGTCGCTATAGGTGTGAGCTTGAAGATGCACCAGACCACTGTGACGTCTGCTATTCGTATTATATCAGTCCATAATAATCCTGTCTGCAGATAGCACTCTGGTGAGAAGAGTTTTGCAAATAATGACATGACCAGGCGATTTCCTACACTTCTACACTCTTTGTCACATCGCACAATTCTTAAACAATGCGCACAAGCTATGTCTATACTCCCAGTACTAGAGTTTTGAGTCGGGTAAATTACCCTGATGACGTACAGTAATATTGGTAAGTTACCGGGTAAGTTACTCGACGTTTGTTCTCGGCCAGAATTGATGAGAATTTGTTTTTTCCTCCTTCCACACTTCCGTGAAGCGCATTTCTGGCAACGATAGCTTTGCTTTCATTATCCATTTGCTTTTCAATCATTTTTTTTTCAATATTTTTTATTTAGTGCACCAAAGAAAATTCTGAAAGTAGATGGAAACTGGTTTTTTGATAATTAACATTGAAAAGAAATCCATTTTATCATGAATAATTTTTTCAGAATAAGCAAAAATTGATTCACAGCTAAAAAAATATAAAATTCCAAAAAACCTCACTTTTTGGCTAATTAGAGACCAGAATAACACAATGAAAAAAGAGGGATGAAAAGAAAAAAAGTCAACTAAAAATCAACCTCTCACTTTTTTCTTTCTCCGTCCTTTTTATACTACGAGGGGACCAACATGTTTCGAGGCCAATTTGGATCTCCTCATCAGGGATTATTTATAGGGAATAACTAAAGATATGAAAAAATTAATATACCTGTAAAGGAAATATTCCATTCAGTATTAATCAAAAAATTATCAAGTTTGATGTAATCAAACATATTTATTGAGAAATTGATTGTTCAATAAAAAAGAATTCTTTCTGTTATCTATTAAAAGAAAATTACTTTAATTCTTTGACATTTTTCACAGATCCTTCCATCACATTAAACCCATTACCCCAATTTCTGTCTATTTCAATAAAATCCATTTTCCTCACAAGAAAAAATCAATTTCACAAATTCAAAAATATATAATCCTCTTTTATTTTTTAAAAAAGGTGAACTCCCTGTATTTGTCTTCTTTTGAAAAATCCAAAGTTTCCGTGTTTGTTTTTATCCTCAATATCCTCAATATTTACGAGCGACTCAATACGTCCCATAACAGACCACTTGTTAAAGGACACATGTTAACGAAAATTTCAATGACATTCGAGAAAAGTGCAGTTCAAAAGAATTTCATCAAAATATTATATTTTGTATTCTTTAAAAATATAAAAAGATTCATTTACATTAAAAAGAGATATCATAATCACATTATAATAATAATTAATAACAGTAAAGAGTGATGCAAACAATTTTTTTTTTCTTCAAAAATACTTATAGTATCATCATACGAATGTACTTATTTTAATAAGGATTTAGTGAATATTGAGTCCCTTGTCCATAATAGAGGTAAAAAAAAGTTGCCTCGTTTTAATTCTTTCTCTAGCAGTATCTCCATCTATCTTTTCCTCCCTATCTCTCTCTTACTAATACCTTTTCTAAAAATCTGACAAATTCAGAGAGTTTTTCTGTATAAACTCAACGTCAAGATATGACGTGACTTCATACACGACACATCGGAATATTCAGTTTATGTTTATTTCTTCATGTTTGTAAAATAAAAGGGAAATTGAAGTTTTCAAAGTGTTCGTTTCAATAATAATTAAAATAAATTTGTGGACTATGTTTTGCAATACTCACATTGTGATTCAAACAATTGATATAATTTTTTAAATTGTTGGTTTCCCAACTGTGCAAAGGATAAAAAAAAACACGTAAACTTTGAATTTTTCAAAAGAAGACAAATACAGGGAGTTCACCTTCTTTGAAAAATAAAAGAAGATTATATATTTCTAAATTTGTGAAATTGATTGTTTCTTGTAAGGAAAATGGATTTGATTGAAATAGATATAAATTGGGGTAATGGGATTGAAGTGATGGGAGGACCTGTGAAAAATATGCAAGAATTGAAGTAATTTTCTCTGACTAGATAACAGAAAGAATTCTTTTTTATTAAGCAATCAATTTCTCAATAAATATATTTGATTACATTAAACTTGATCAATTTTTTTAATAATACTAAATAAAATATTTTTTATACAGGTATATTAATTTTTTCATACCTTTAGTTATTCCTATAAATAATCCCTGATGAGGAGGTCTAAATTGGCCTCGAAACATGTTGGTCCCCTCGTAGTATAAGAAGGACAGAGAAAGGAAAAAGTGAGAGGTTGGTTTTTGGTTGACTTATTTTTTAGATGTAAATCAATTTTTGCTTATTCTGCAAGAATTATTCATGATAAAATGGATTTCTTTCCAATACGAATTAAAAAAACTTATTCAAATACTGACACTAAACTCATGATTCTTTCCAATCGGCAGGGTTTGCTTATGCATAATTTTCAAGATTTCTTTTAATTGAGTTTACATATTTTACCTCCGTTTTCTTGAAAGATGTCTTCTTTTCATTCAAATTTTTGTTTAAAAAATGTTCAGAACTTTATAAATTTATCTAGAAATTGATTGAAATATTTTGGATTGTTTTCTTTTCCTAATTGGAAAATTTAATAATCTGAATGGATTGGTTTCAGAATCACCCACAAATAGAAACTGGCATTATTGTATTCAGCTGTTTCTTCAAAAGCGTAGAGATGCTGAGAACACCTTATTTTCAGGTTAAAAATATCACATTATTTAGTTTGAATACAAACTTTACTGAATGTTACACATGTGAACAATTTGTAAAATAGATAGTTGTTGCTTATTTGATTTTATTATTTTTATGTATACAAATGTAATCATTTTATTTATTGGAAGTTTTTGCAGTATTGCAAGACAATTATACGGAGTCTTCTGAAAATTTTCTAAATTTATTATCTTAATGCTTACAAAGTTTTCCATATTTTAAATGTATCTAAATGGGCACTGTTTATATTTTATTCTATAATTGCTGACATTATCTAATTACTTAATTTCTTAGATTTTAAAGGTTGTCGACCACTGGCAATAAATGTTCAAGATGTTATAGTTAATTTTCGATCATTTAGTATATTTTTTGTAAGAACAAATACTTTAAAAATATTCCAAATGATAAAAAATTAACTGTAACATCGTGATCATTATGCAATTACTTTTCAAAATAACAAAAAAGCATTAAAATTGAATATTCTCATAAATGCTAGAAGCGTCGGTAATATCCAGCTATGTTACCGCTAATATTACCCGATTTAAAATTACCGAGAATTTACAAAATCTACCCAGTACTGCCCTCTGTATTGAGGTTAGCAAATCGCTGTCCCATATGGTCCCCTATCTTTGCTTTACTATCATTTACTATCGAACATTTAAAACAGATAGTCAAGTGATATATTTAATTTCATTTTCAACGATGATGTGTGAACAGGAACCATATTCAAACACGTGGATAGAAGAGGAATTACTCCCAGTGTTAAAGAACTCTTTGAATAAACCCAATCACTCAGTGAAGTATGAAATTTCTCAGCCAACGAATTCATTCTTCATGGCCAGAGTCATTTTTCTCGACATAAAATTTATTGACTGCCGAGGAAGAGGTGGAGATGAGGTTAGTTGGCTGTTAATATTCAAATCTTAAAATTTAATATAAATAGAATCGTATAATTCCAAAAAGTAGGGAAAGTGTGTCTAAAGGTCTACTTGTATATTACTACGAAAATACGTCCCGAGTTTTCTACAATGTATTTTACGTTCTATCACGTGACTAAAGAAGCGGGAATTTTAAATTCAGTATTCTGAAAATATCTCACTGTCTACTGAAATAGTCAACGTTAAACAAGTTATTAATCACTTGTACTCATTTATCTTCTTTATAAACATACATTGTAAGCAATACGTGTATACTGAAGTTTTAATCACAGAATGTTTCCGTGAGCATTGAAGCTTATGTTGAGTAATGGACGTAATGGATCAGGAGTACCTAACCTATATTTCTGTATTAGATTGCTTATTATTATGATAGTCAAAATAAACAGTTCTCTTATATAAAATTTATCAAATTCCTCTATACACGTAAAACAATTGAACACAGAAAAAAGGTTACGTTATGTGGAGAAATAGGCCCACCATATTTGATATGTATTATACATGGTTTCGTACATTTTTATACCTATATTACGTCATTTCTGTTTTATACGTAGAAACCCTCGAGTGATGCATCACAACCTATCTCTAACGACCCACCAAAATGTTGCAATTTTCCTGTAATGTATAATATTACCAGGAAATTACTAGTGAAATCTAGTAACATTTCAGTATGTTTCTGGTGATATTGAATATTACCGCAAATTATCGAAACATTTTAATATGTTGAATGGTCGTCGACCAAATTACACGAGGTGTAAAAGAGCCGTAAAACGGTTACTGCGATAATATCGGAGTGTTTACTTGTCGGGAATTCCGGACAAATAGCTCACCCAACCTAGAACGGTTATTTGTCGAGAAAACTGGACAAATTGCCTGCACACAACGAAACGGCTATAGGTCCAGACATTATACACGCCTAGTAAAAAAAAACTAATTAGGGAAAATTGCGGCGAATAAACATTTTTGAATTCGCCCGAATCTTGCTTTCTGATTCGATGAAACGAATTGAGACGCATTAGGATAAATTGAAATTGTGCGAATTAAATGCATGTAAATTCTTCTGATTCCATGGTCAAGGTCAATTCGAAAAAATTAATAAAAAGTACATGCGTCGATGACTCAAAACAGCGATCCCACGTGTATCAATCTCGAGCACCCCCGCTGTGCTACGGGACTAATTGTTAAACTGTTACAACCAGCGGCGTAGCCAGTATTTTGAAAAGGGAAGGGTATGACAGGCTGAACAGAAAGTACGTTAATACTTACTGGGAAACATGAGGATAATTTAAAACATAAGATTTACAAATGTCATAATTATCATCCTTGCGGGGAAAATTGTTTTAAAATCATGAAAATTCTACATTATCACGCACATTCATTAAACGTTCCTAACATTTTAAATTATCCATTAACTGAGACCACGTAAAAGCCATCCGGCTTCATATAGAAGCGCCCTTTGATTTATGACCGATTAAAGAATAATCTAGGGTTTGAAGCGCAAAAAAATTATATTATTTCGATTATAAAATTAATTGATAAAATTTTTATTGAATATTGCACTTAGTAGAATATAGACACATGCACACAGGCACATATATATGTATACACACAATTATATATAGTACTGAAAACTAGGGCTAAGCGCCGCGTGTGGGACAAACCGGCTCACAGTTGGACCAAATGCATATTTTTTGTTCAAAAAAGTCTACAGACTTCAATTTTGCCCCGATTTGCGATTGTTCTCCTTAATTAAAGTGCAAACAATTTTAAAGAGCATCTTGGTGATAGATTTTTGAACTTTCATTTGTTTATTTACTATATGTTTACTCAAAGTATGAGAAAATCGACATTTTCCACATAATTATTATTTACTCTTCAACAGTGGTTTGAATATAATGAAAATCATTTTGAATCAACGCAAGAGTACTTCCAGAATACAAATAATTTGATTATTGTATGTTTTAATTATTCTAAACAAATTAAATTAACAAATGGCCAAATATCGTAATTGTGGTTGAAAAATATTTTTTTTGAGCTAAAAATGCTTTAAATCATTGTGAAAGTGAGTGTTAGTCAGAATATTCATAAATTATTAACAATTAGAATTGTTATGAACAATTTTTTGCACAAATTTGTAATTTGTCGTTTTTTCAATTGCGGTTTTCCTTTTGTCATATGTATTGATGCAGATATTCTTGCAAATAACATAGGTTGAATTATATTTGTTGAAATGCAACAATTTTTAATCTTGTAAACAAATGAAATAAATAAATATAAAGCTTCGGCACTTTGGCCTGGAAATTATTTTTTATGTACTAGAACTGCTTTACATTTTTGTGAAAGAGATTTGCAGTCAATATTTCTATGTAAAATTGACAATAAACAGTTATTATTATTTATTGTTATGATAAAATTTCAAATAACACGAAATTTTCATGTATTTAGAAAAGCCTGTTACTGTTCACAAGATTCTATTGCATGGTCCGGATGTAATGAGACATTTTCTTTTACCAATTGGACAGTATTCCGAAGAAGCAGCTGAAGCACGAAATAAAGATTTAAGTAATATTCGACAGTTTAAAACACGCAAGTGTCATCCTAGGTCGAAAAAGAACCTTTTATTTGCAAGATTTTGAATTCCTGTAGATTCTTTGGTTCTTTTTATATTTTTGCAAAAACTTAAAACTACCTTAAAATATAAAAATGTGCAAAAAAAGAACGATGTTGGTCCGAATAATAGTGCTATGCCTCGGAGGAGACCCACTCATCTCATAATAAAATAATTAAATCTAAAAGTCACGCTACTTCCCCTTTTTTTTATTCTGAATTTGTTACAAAGCAGAATACATGGATTGAGGAAAAAAGCAAAAACAAAAAGTTAAAAAAATTGAATTTAAGATATAAGATTACATTTTATTACCAAGAATTTCGAAAATGTGTAATTTGTGAGTATTGTTTAAACTGTTTTATTTGATAGTTTTCAATTGATTGGCACGACAGGGAACTTGATGAATTTCAGCCAAACCTCGTCTTAGTGTCCTGCACCCTGTAAAAACAGTAAAACACTTTAGTGACGAGATTTTTAAATAAATTAGAAAAGAAAGAAATAAGGGATAGCAATGTTGAATGGAAACTTACCGAAGATTTTAGTTGTTTGTCGCTCATAACGTTTGTAACTCTTTATTTGTTGGTTGTGGAGGTGGTCAGTTCTTCTTTGTTGATGGACCCCTTGCAGAAATTCTGGAATCCTGGTGAGGGATGCGGCTTGAACAATTGGGTTGATCTCTTTTGTTGCGGTATTTTATATCAATACAAAATATGGTTCGAGAACTGCTAGGGAGGGTTTTCTTCAGTTTGAGGGGGTCACTGACTATAGTTATCTTTTAGTTTGAAGAATCTTACACTTGCTCTCTTTTAGGTTCTATCTGAACCTACTGATTTTAAGTTTTCATATTATTCGTTTCACTTTTAATTAGGTCTATTGTTTTTATAGTTATTCAATACAGTTTCACTTTTACTTAATTTCACTGATTGTATAATTGGTTCCCTTCAAATAAATCCAACTTAAAGATGTCCAGGAGAGTTTGATGACAGCGATTCGACGGTTTCATTTTTATTTTCATTTGTGTGTTCTGTAAGAAAATCATTTATGATTTCTCTTATGGTAATGCATAATAAATCCCCTAATGTGATGTCTCATAAGTGGAGAATTTTTTTCTTTACTTGTTCAAAGAAAATATTAAATATTTATTGTAAAAATAACATTTAATGCCAAAGAGTTTGATTAATATTTTCTTCTTTATTCCGCTCGTATCGAACCCTTTTGTCCTCAAAAGACCTACGTAGTGGGTTTCGCTTTCGTTTAGTACCTTGATTAACTTGATCTCGTTTTAAACTCCAACAGTAGTCAGCCATCATGTTGACATCCCAACGTCCCTGATAAAAAAACGAATTTTTAACTAAATAGTTGAATCCTCATTCAAAAAAGATTAATTTTCAACCAAAAAGTGTTCACAAGAAAGGATGACTTTTCAACCAAAAAAGATGACTTTAACAAAACAGTTAAATTTCCAACAAAATAATTGAGTAAGGTGAATTTTTAACTAAATAGTTGAATCCTCAACCAAAAAAGATTAATTTTCAACCAAATATTTCTCAGAAAAAACCAAAACCAAAAAGCATGAATTTTCAACCAAGAAGATTAATTTTTTACGAAAAAAGAGGAATTTTCAACAAAATAGTTGAATCCTCAACCAAAGCAGATTATTTT
>JAABKJ010007545.1:100594622-100637889 GCA_011634705.1 Andricus grossulariae
GAAACGTACTAAACGTTATCTACATTCAAAACGTTACTTCCACTGACCCCCCCCCCCACCTTTCCCTGTTACCAACCGTAGTTTTTGGCACTACCCCCCCCCCTCCTAATTCAAAATTTAATTCAACAATTAATTTAATAATTTTGTTCCATTAATCGTGATTTCAGTCACTGTATAATTGTGACGCTACACTTTCATACCTTTTACTTACATCAGTTTTTAATTAATTGCAATCGTTTATTATATATGCTAAAATGCTAAAACTCTGTTCTTTTTGGCATTACTAAAGAATTCGCATAAATTTTTATTCAATTATAAACACCTTTTTATCTGGTAGAAGTTGAGAAAAATTGATATAGCATTAAGGCAATTAGCGAGGCATAAAAAATAAGCAAAGTGATTTGCGTAATCACGAATTCTATTTCAGACGTGTGAGAGTCAGTGTGTGCTCGTATGCTTGTCAGGAAAGAGAAAGAAAGAAAGAGAAAGAGAGACAAATCGAGGAGGCGAGTGAAAAAGAGAGAAGAAGGTAAGGCTTTGTAACCACAGGCGGCGCTTTGAACTTGATCCTTGTCTCGCTTTGGTTCTTCATCTTTTTCTCTGGGATTGGTTAACATGAGAAGAGTCATTTACATTTTACACGCGAAAATACGGTTTATAGACCGGGCCAATCATCGCGCCTGCTTCTGCCTCGCTTCGCGCTCACACGCGCCTTCGCCGCTTCACGTTCGCTCATGTGCGGCCGAGACGTTCCTATACAACGGACGAGACGTGCGAGTTGGTACCAGTTTACACACCGCGTAATTGCCAGCACTGGATCCATCCGACTTGTCCAAATTATAACTTGACTTTGATTTACACAACATTTTTTCTTAAATAGGTGCTTGCAAAAAGAATTTTTACTAATTTTATCCTCCACCCTTTTTTTTAATCCTAGAACGATATAGATGGCCTTAGAGATATTGTAGTTACACTACTCTCTAAATCTGAATTAGTAGAAAACTACTAATTGGCAGCAGTTTTCTACTAATTCAAATTGCGCCGATTCGTTTACTAATTAGTAAAAATCTACTAATTCAATGTGTAAAAATTACCGACTGAATGAATTAGTAACTATACCTACTCAAGGAATTGGTAATGCTATTGCGAAGTTGTAGGTTCTGAAATTTTTTATATTATTTTAAATTTGTGCACAAGAAAAGGCACATCAATATTCCTCAGAATTAAGTCGAGTCTGGTGATTCTGCGGTGCGTTTGCCAATTTCTGCACACTATAAGCCTCGAAGATGTGTAATTTTTCTGAAAATACATTTTAGCTAACCTAACTTTTTTTAAGGACACTTTCTCAGTTCCCTTTAAACTATTCACTTATTCTCCATTATTAAACCAAAACTTGACCATTTTTAAAGAAACTGAACAGACGAAAAAATAATAATATCAGTGACCAAAATCATTTAACTTGCAATAAATTGAAGCCAGAATCCACTCGTCATGGAATCTACTCACTGGTGGAAGCTGCCATAAGCAGTACTCCCAATTCGGCTCCCCAACTGCACTGCGCATGCGTTGAATCAGGAGTCTCATTGGCTGTAAATGGCGCGCTTTTTTGAAACTATTACATTTGTAAAACAATTTTTCATCATGAATCATCATTGTGGAAATAATAACAATTAATTTTCAGATCACAAAATAGTCTTTTAGAGTGCAAGGTGTAAAATAAGTTTACTATTTTTTATTTATTATCCTAAAAGAAGGGAATAATGATAAAAAAACTATTAAAAGTATTGAATAATTATTTTATTGTACAAAATAGATTGAAGTATTGTTTTAGAAAGTTTTGAAAATAGAAAATGTCTGTAATGTTTGAATTTTGATTATATTGTTCATACACATTTATTAATATTATTATAACAATATAATCTAAGAATATAATTTACGAAAACAAAGTCAAAAACCATCGGAAGGTATTAAAAAATTAAAAAATTATTTTTCCATAGTACAATGCTACTAATTACATTCGTAAAATTACTACTAATTCGGACTTAGAGTTAAACTGATACGAATCGGCGTAAGTGTATCAGGTGATTTTTCACAATAATAGGAAAACAATAGGGAAATAAATTCTTTAAAATAACAATAATTTTTATAACAAATTGAATTCAATATGAAACTTTTTTAACTCTCGCGACTTCAAGTTACAATCTCAAAAAAATAGTAGAATTCTTAACCAAGATAGATTTTCTACCAAAAGAGATGAATTTTCAACCCAAAAAACGAATTTTCTATTATGAAAAAATAATTTTTTATTGAGCAGTTGCATTAACAACCAAATATTTAAATTTTCAAGCAAAAGAGACAGATTTAAAATAAAATAGTTGATTTTCTAACCAAACAGTTACCCTTTCAAGACAAAACGACGAATTTTTTAAAGACTGTTAAGTTTTCAACAAAAAAGTACATTTTTAACCAAGAAAGAGATGTTTTCCGCCAAAAATGGAATAGTGAAATTTTCGGTTTAAAAAATTACTTTTCAATAATAAAAAAAGGAATATCCAACCAGTTGAATTAACCAAAAAAGACGAATTTAAAAAAAAAAGTTGAATCCTCAAAAAAAGATAAATTTTTAACAAGAAAGATTAATCGTCTACCCAAAAAGTCGAATTTTAACAAACAAAAAAATGAATTTTCATCAAAATAGTTAAATTTTCAACGAAAGAGGTGAATCTTAAAACAATGAATTTTTAACAAATTAGTCCAACTTTCAACCAAATAGGTAAATTTTCAACCAAAAAGATGAAATTTCCCACTAAGAATATTAATGTCCTACGAAAAAGACCAATTTTCAGCATGTTATAGTTGATATTTCAAACGAAAAATATTTGTATTCAAAATCGAAAACAGTTGCATACAACCAAAAAGATTTTCTATAAAAAACGACGAAGTTTTAACCAAATAATTGAACTTTCAACTTGAATGATAAAATTTCAATTAAAAATATCAATTTACGAACCAAAAGAGGAAGTTACATTTACAGTTAAATATCTAATTCTCAACTAAGGAAAAACAAATTTTGAACAAAATAGTTTAGTTATCAACCAACGAGATGAAGTTTTAACTAAAATGATGAATTAAAAAGAAAGGATTTAAAAAAACAGAGTTCAACATTCATCTAATGAGTGGAATTTTCAACTAAAAAGATGATTTTTTAACCAATTACATTAATTTTCTACTAAAAAAGACGAATTATCAACAAAATACATGAATTTTCAACCAAATATGTAAATATTCAACTAAAAAAAAATTCAACCAATTGGTGGAATTTTTTAATCAAAAAAATAAGTTTTCAAATAAAAATGGAATAGTTAAATTTTCAGTTGAAAACAAAAATTAATTTTCAACCAAAAACAAAACGAATTTTCAACAAAGTAGTTCAATTTTCAACAAGAGGTGAATCTTCAACTAAAAGAATAATTTTTTAACAAAATAGTTCAACTTTCAACCAAAAGTTGAATTTTCAACTGATAAAGGATAAAGTTTCAACTAAAAATGGAATAGTTTAATTTTCAGATAAAACTATTAATTTTTAACGAAAAAAACGATTTATCATTAAAATAGTTAAATTTTCAATCAAAGAGATGAATCTTCTATCAAAAGAATATTTTTTTAACAAAATAGTTCAACTTTTAACCAAATAGTTGAATTTTCAACTAATAAGGGATAAAGTTTCAACTAAAAATGGAATAGTTAAATTTTCAGATAAAACTATTAATTTTTAGCCGAGGATTCATATCCTACCACGAAAAACATGTGATATACGTATTTGATATTTTAACCAAAAATATTCATTTTCAGCGAAACCAAAGAAGATTAATTTTCTACCAAAAAAGACGAATTATCAACAAAATACTTGAATTTTCAACTAAAAAAGATAAATTTTTAATCAAATACTTGAATTTTTAATTAAAAAATATAAATTTCCAACAAAAATAGAATAGTTACATTTTCAGTTGAAAAAAATAATTTTCCATAAAAAATGAAACGAACTTTCAACATAATAGTTAATTTTTCAACCAAAGAGATGATTAAAGAAAATATGAATTTTCAGAAAAAAATTAATTTTTAACAAAATAGTTAAATTTTCAACCAATGAGATAACCCTTCATTAAAAAAATATATTTTCAACGCACTTGATTTTTTAATAAAGTGGTTCAGCCAAAATTTTTAAATAAAATAGTTGATTTCTCAAGCAAAGAAGATTAAATTTCAACCAAACAGTTGCATTTTCATCCAAGAAAGATGAAATTTCTATTAAAATAGATGAATTTTCAAATTAAAAACACAAATATACTAAAAAAATAGTTGAATTTTTATCCAAAAAAGGTTTCAGTTTAATTTCCAACACTAAGATATGAGTTTTAAACAAAAAGTCAATTTTCTACGAAAATAGTTGAATTTTCACTCAAAAAGAATTTTCAACCCAAAAAACATTCGCATTTTTCTCCAAGAAAGATGCAATTCCTAATAAAATAGATGAATTTTAAATTAAAAAGACAAATTAAAAAAAAGTAGAATTTTCTTCCAAAAAAGATTTCAGTTGAATTTTCAACCAAAAAGGATTACTTTCTGACAAAATTATTGAATTTTGAAACAAATAATCAAACTTATAACTAAAAAGATAATCTTCAAGAGGAAGCAACTGCAAAAAAAATAGAAATACAGGCCAAAAAATTACTAATAAGAATATTATATTAATTAATATTCAAATACCAGCGAATCTTAAACTGGTAACATTTTTAACCTGAAATATTTTATAAACGGAATAAAAGAATTTCAAATTTACTCTTCTTACCAGTTATTTAAAGTTAGAGAAATTCCCTGACTTTTACAAGATTTCTTTTGTTAATTCCCTCACTTTACCTTGGCCAGTAAAATTCCTTGACTTTTTTAAAAATTATTGTTGGCTAGGTTCCTTTTTCACTCGCCAGGTTTCTTTAGCGCGTAAAATTAAATTCTTGTTAAATTTCTGTACAGAATCTGCGAGTTATTTGTGTCATTTGCGGATTTCCAAAAATTACGTACCGAATCGTTGCCTTCCGTAACGAATCGTAACAAAATAGCTCGACTCCCCCTTGTACTGTTACGTAGTTTAAGTACGGTCCCTATTGAGAAAAGAGAAATGGAAACTTCAAAGAGAAACTAATATCCTCAAAAATATGAGAAAATCAAAAATTCTACTGAAGTTCTAAACTTGTACCTCATTATTATTGCAAACTCGAATGTATGCATATTATTTTAACAAGACAATAAATAAAGCAAAAGAGAATCCATCTTGAATACTTTTTTTCACAGCACAGTAGACACAAATATAATAAAAGAATAAAGAGTGTCGTCAAGAACAAAAGAATAACGAGCGAAGAGAGTGAGGAAGAGTCTGAAGACGAAGACACTGAGGAAAAAAGAGGACCTAAAAGAAGGAGAAGCGGTGAGAGTGATGAAGGGTGAGGAGGAGGTTCGAAGAGTTCGGTACAAGCTCGTAAGTTAGCACGTGGTCGCGCCGGGCCAGTCGGCGCGAAAGAAACCGAGAAGCGCGAGTCGAGAGACGAGATCGAGAGGCGGAACGATTCAAGAGGTTTTCGATAGAGTGAGAAAAACTTTAGTAGAGAGAAAGAAAGAGAGAGAGAGGCAGAGCTCTTGAGAAAAAAAGTTTGTCAGGAGGATTGCGATCTTCTATCATGCCCGTTGTTCTTGCTGCATGTTGCTGCAATCTCATGACTCTGAAAACGCCTGTTAGCTCTAACGAGATTTTATCTAAAGTCCAACCAAAATCCAAAATTAATTTTATTCGGGTATTCTCTTCAGTAGTATCCTGAAAGTAGATTGCAGTTTATTCCGTTCCAATAACTAGCTCATTTTTTACTATACTTTATTTAAGATAAATATTTTAATTGGAAGCCTGTGGCTCCTTACAGGAATTTAAGGAAACAAAGCCCGGCATTTGATAAAAAAAGGACATAGGAACCATCAATTGATACGCCCTTGGCTGACGTTGCTGGGCTCAGAGCGCAGTTTTGCAGGAGCGGACCACACAGGTGGCGGCACGCGCGCGCTCTACCGGGTGGCCCACGACACGTTCCATTCGGAGTTGATCGGATGGCTCCGGTAGTAGTCGGGCAAGTTCGGTTGGGCCCGGTGGTCGATTCTTCCCGAGCCCACACAGATCGCGCACGCGCGCAACATCTTGGGTGGCATTCGCAGGCAGGACAGCGAGCTGAACGAACCTCAGGCCCAGAGCCTGTTAGCGTCCCCTGGTTCTCTTCCTTCTACCAGTTTACCTTCCTAGGCTTCTTACTCCTTTTTCCCTTCTGGCCCCTTCCATTCCACTCGATCACTCTTCTCTCGCTTTCTGTGCACTTCTCCCTCCACCTTGTTTCATTCTGGATCCGGCCGGTCTGGCCCACGGCACTCCAGACTTCTTTAATGAGATTCCAATTTGTCAATTAGGGGGAGGACGATACGGACCCCCCTTTCCGTTACCTCACCCCAAAACCTAACTCGGCTCCTACTCAGGGAGCGACACTTATGCCAGTTTGAACACTATACCTGATCCTTCGCGTCGAAAACAATCTCAGCATTATAAAATTGATGTTAATAGCGATGAATGGGATTTTATGATGATACATTTTTCTAATAGGAGGAAATTTTAACAAAATATTGCTAATTATCATTGAAAAGATGTTTGTTTTGTTGACTAGCGTTAGTTTAATTTAGTTTGTCGGTGGAATGATGGTTTTTGATCTACTAGTCATTATCAAAATGTTTATTAAAAAACGAACTTTCGCTCAATGACAATGTATAGCAATTTGTGTAAAATTGAGTAAGTTTCATTAAATGTAAGAACACTCTCCTGGGCATGCAGTGCATTTTTGTGTTAAATAAATACATTTTTTTAGCAGCACTCCTTATCACCATGTCTGCATGTCCAGGAGTGAGGTTATGTTTATCGTTACATGATGATTTTGAAATGGTCGAACATTAGAGCCACCTATTATGTATTGGTAAAATTAAATAAAGTGGAGGGAAACATTTGAAATCTTATATAATGAGGAAACTTAAAGATTATTAGTACTCAATATTAAACTACGGTATATATCGCTAAGGAAATCTTTATTTTCAGTGAAACATTGAAAATGATCTCTTTCATATTTAAAAGTTATTGAAATATTAAATTCCAGGAAAGTCTTTTTGTAAGAATCTTGTAAGTTCATTAATAAACGGTAAAACAATCAGTTGATTAAGATCTAATTTGTTATTATTTTGAGTTGTAGTATTAGAAATGTGGTTTTATTTTGCAAATTAATTAATCTTTTACTAATATATTTTTTGACGAAATTGATGATATAACCATTATTTTAAGGTGTATTTTTGACAATATTTAAGTTTTTTTTTTAAATGTACTGTTAGAAAATGTGATGATAATAGCTATGTTTTACTGAAAATAATAATAAGGAGTGTTGACCAAAAAGTTTATTTATTTAACGCAAAAAATGCACTGCATGCCCAGGAGAGTGTGTCTATACATTTGATGAAACTTACTCAATTTTACACAAATCACTATGCATGCAAAACTGAAACTTCAATAACTTTTTATTACAAAAATCAAATGTTTCAAGTGCTCGTAAGTAGACTATCGAAAAAAAATTATAACCCCTTAATATGTCTTCCTGTTTAAAAAAAAACTATCTCTATGTAAAATTCTTTTTTATTAGGTAACAATGTATTTTCCAAACAATGTATTCCTGATGAAGCTCAACGTTGTTGAGCGAAAGCTCGTTTTTTGATAAACATTTTAATAATGACTAGTAGATCAACAACCGTCATTCCACCGACAAACTAAATTGCTAATTATCCTTTCTATGATATCAGTTATATCTTATCGTTTTTCTTATCCTAAAGACGTTGCGTATTTTTGAGCGGCTCAGAACACTTGAATCCTCTTGCAAAAACCCTTCAGAGCAAAAGAGGTCTTGCGTAAAGACTAAGAATGGGTTTGTTTGAAGGTGCGACATAAAGAAGATCAGTACGGCTAAGTACAGCGACATAAAACTGGACACCTCGAGACTAAAATTCAGTGTAATTTAATCTGACAATAAGCCTAAAAAGCATCGAACCTTCATGGATGACTTCTCTTAACTTAAATTTCAGCTCAAATCAGTCTTTATTTCAGAAATTGTATTTTTTCAATATAAGCAAACCAAACAACTTTATATTCATGGATAATTTTGTTGCACATTAATTTATACCTTTAGATGTAGTTTAATATGACATATTAAACCATATTGATGCAATATAGTGTATAAGAAATTATAAGAATGGTTATTATGTGATAAACATATGTTTACAATGATTTTTAAGAATTATGAAGCATCAGATCAGAAGAAACTTAACAAAATTTAAGAAGGTGAGGGGATTCAATTATACAACTGAATCTCATCAGATCAAAATCACTTTTGAGACATCTCATTAAATTTATAGAAAATTTAAAAGAATCTGGATAGGTGCAATTAAAACCAAAAACACAATCTAATTTATTTCACGTATCAAAAACGCTTGCTCAGATCACACAATAATCCTCAAAACCAACCTAAGCTTAAGCATATATCATATGATCATATTTATAATAATCTTCTTGCCAAATTAACAATCTTTGTTGCAGAGGAGCTACCCGCTGGGCGCCGACTGAAAATCATTCTGAAAATGCATCAGATAACAGCAATGTTACACTCTCTGGCATTTTATTGCATGTTATACGTGACGTCGTTACATACTTGTGCCATGTAATGAGCTCCGTGGGATGTTTAAGATACTGACGTAAGTCGCCTACTCGACTGCTGTGAGCTGAGAACTACATGGGGCTCAAGACCCAGAGCTTTGAAGCATTCAAGATGCGATGATTCCAGAAGCGAGTAGAAGTAGCAACTACACATTATTAAATTGAGCTTCCAATTTCAGAAAACCACTTATAGACATTTCCAAAATCCCAAAAGTGCCTTCAAGCCAAACATTTTTGGATCATGTACAATAACAATACATGTGATAAAATCTCTGTTAAAATGAAAAAGGATTGATATAAACCGTTTATTGAACCCTAAAGAACTACTTCTTGTAATCTAACAGAAAATTCAAGTATTGAGCAAAGAAACTATTCTTGATTAATTTCTAATTCTTTCTGAAGCCGACACTTTTTATATGTGTTATGACTCTGAAGGTGTTAGAATTGTCACTTAAGAAGTGGAGCAAACACATATTGAAAGTTGCAGACACAAGGATTGGAATTCAGCGTATAGCCTTTCGGCAGAGACGCCTTTTGAAGGCGTTACTATAGAGAGCTTCGGGTCCCTGAGCATCATTGAAAATCGGCGCCTTAGCCTGGTTGTACCCGGGGCCGCAGGCGGACTATAAAGTTTCATTTCTACCAGGCGAATGTCTTCGAATTAGCAATAAAGCAGCGATTCTCCCCGGACAACGAGGCTTCGCCGCACCGCGGCGTTGGCTCCTTCTCGTTTTTTGTTTACTCACCCGCGAACTGGTTTTGCGGTATACGCTTCTTCTTCTCGTCCTTCTTCTGCTGCCTCTTCCTCACCTCCTCGATCTCGTCGTCTTGTTGTCTCGGGGGCCCTGGCTATTTTGGGGTACGCAAATATCGAACGCATGATTCCAAGGGTATACCATACCATACCATACCATGCCATTGCCAGGTCATCTATAACCTGCTAGAACATGCCTTCCAAAATGATCTAAGCATGCGTTATTTCCTTTCCAACCTTCTCTAAACGAGGGAGACAAAACCTCACAGGTTGCAAATCAAAATGTATGATGATATTCGTCCACCTTCTATGTGAATTATGAGCAGGAATGACTTATCACCCTGCTCATAAGACTTATTGGACTCATTGATTCAAATATAGAGCGCCGCATAAAGTGAAGCAAAAGACTATGTTAGGACAAGTATTGTTATAGTTTGTGAATAGTAGGTACTACCGCTGTAGAACATCATCCTAAACAATGGGAAATGCGCTGCATAAACTTGATTACAATGATTTGGCGAAAATGTAGCGAAACAATGTTATCCGCCTTTTCTTACATGTGTTGCTCCATTTGGAGAGGATCATTGGTATGAAAAACATGAATAGTATTGAATTTGTCGAATATGGAGAAGGTGCAGGTTATTATGCAGGTATAATTAAATACAGTGGATGATGTATGTGTATACATACAAGAAATTCATGCATATATGATCTAGGTTTGTACGCGCAGAGACAAAGGAATGCTTCCTTCCTCTCTCCTTCGACCTTCTCTTGGTCCTGTTGTACCCTAGTGAAGGGGGAGAGAGGAGGCACGCAGGAAGAAAGAAGAATAAGAGGAGCAAGCGGGACTTCCACTTATACGCTGCTCGGATTCAATTAACTCTCCACCTTCTTTCCTCTTTCTTCTTCTCATCTCGCGGCGGTATGCTTGCAGCGCCTTCATCTATACAGGGTGTCTCACACAACCTTCCTGTACCTACTTTTCCTTAGAGTTAGGTTAAGCTCCTACTTACTTACTTGACTGCTTATTATCCATTTATTACGTAACGTTTTTCTCACCTATTTTTCTCACTTACGACTTTACTACCAAGTTTTGAGCATCATTTCTTATCCATTGCTCTATAGGACAATTTCTTCGTAGGGCATGATATTAGCTTGAAGATGACCCCAATGCGAACCCTGTAAAACTAATAGTTTATAAGATATTACTTTGTTGATTGGGGGCAGCGTTAACAAAAATTGGTTGCACCAATGCCTCATTTTTGGATATCGAATTCCAGAAAAAAATGTTTTGAATATCTTCAACTTTCCCTAAGGGTCTATTAGACATTAGAGTGTATGGTTTCAGTAGTTCATCAGAACGTCTACCCAAACATTTTAGTCAAAAAAATTGATGCTTATGATAATTTATGATATTTACAAAATGGGTTTTTTTTATCTTAAACACTTTTAGTGACAATAGTCATACAGAATACTATAAAATTCAACTTCAGTTCATCAAAAATTCCCTGACTCTTTCAGGTTTTCCTTGACATTCCCTGACTTTCCCTGACCAGTTTATGGTAAAAGAGAAGCTCTACAGGAAAATGTGGTACTTTCACTATGAATCGTTTGGTCAAATCTGGTTAGTTCCGATTTCTAGACAGTAGATGTAGTCCTAGATATCTATAGTGAAAAAACTGGTTTCATAAACCACTGCAGGATTCCACCGGGAGCAGGTGCCATTTTACGGAATGACACCCGCTTCCGGTAACACGGCAGTAAAACTATCATCACAATCAACGCTCACGAGCTTGATGATCTCGTGTGCCTTGTGCCTACGGAGCGACCCACGTTGCACGTCGCCTCCTATATTCTAACCGTAACTGACTGAGCATTGATAAATTTTTTAATCCTAATCTCAAGAATGAAGAAAATTAAAAGAAAGAAATTATAAATGGAAATGATTTTTTTAGGGGCTGTCCATAAACTAGGTTACCAATTATTGTGCATACCACATTGAATTCCATATGAAATACTTTAAATTCCTGATATTACGTGTTAAAATATATTGAATTTTCAACAAAAGAGTCGCATTTTCAACTAAACAAAATTTTCTACCAAAAGAAAGGAATTTTTGAAAAAATTAATTTTTAACGACACAGTTGCAATAACAACCAAACAGTTGAACTTTCAACCAAAAGAGACAAATTTTCAACAAAATATAGTTGAACTTTTAAGCAAATAGTTACATTTTCAAGCCAAAAAGACGAATTTTTTAAGGCAGTTGAATTTTCAACAAAAAAGTTCTTTTTTAACCCAGAAATATGAATTTTCAACCAAAAAAAGAATACTTTATCAAAATAATAGAATTTTCAACCTACAAGGATGCATTTTAACCAAACGGATGAATTTTCAAACAAAAAAGATTAAAATTCAACCAAAAACGGTTTTTATTTTTCAAAATAAAAAGGCGAATTTTTTAGAAGAGAGTAAAATTTTCAACAAAAATTCCACTTTTTACCAAAAGACGAATTTTCAACCAGTTGAATTAAACGAAACAACGAATTCTGAACAAAATAGTTGAATTCTCCACAAAATAGATTAATTTTCAATCGAGAAAGATGAATTGAACCAAATAGTTGAATTTTTAATTAAAAAAGATATTTTTCCAACTAAAAATGTAATCGTCAAATTTTCAGTTTCATAACTTAATTTACAATAACAAGAAAAATTAATTTTCAACCGTTGAACCAAAAAGACGAATTTTTAGCAAAATAGTTTATTCTTCAACAACAAAAAAGAATTTTTAACAAGATACATGAATTTTCTATCAGATAGTTAATTTTTTATCTCATAACGAATAAATTACCAAACAAAAATGGAATAGTTACATTCTTAGAAAAAAAAGTTTTTAACAAAGAAGTTTTAACTTTCAACGAATTAGTTGACTTTTCGACCAAAAAAAATTAATATTCTACCAAAAAAGACAAATTTTCCAAAAAAATAATGAATTCCGAAGCCAAAAAGACCAAATAGTTGAATTTTGACAAAAATGGATTAATTTTTAACCAAATAATTAAATTTTTAACAAAAGCGTCAATTTTCAACCTAATAGTTTACTCTTGTACCAAATTGTTAAATTTTCAAGTCAAAAAGACAAATTATATATTAAAAAGTTAAATTTTCAACTCACAACCAATGAGAATGAATTTTCAATGAAAAATATCAATTTTTAATCAGAAATGGAATACTTACATTTTTATTTTTAAAATTAATTCACAACAAAAAAACGAATTTTCAACGAAAAACACGAGTTTTTAATTAAAATGATGAAAATGTTAAAAATTCAATCATTTTGTAGACAATTTGTCCTTTTAGCTTTAAAATTTAACAATTTTGTTGAAAATTAATTTATTTTGTTGACAGTTCGTGTGTTTTTGGTAGAACATTAATCTTCTTGCTAGAAAATTTATCTTTTTTTTTGTTGAAAAATTTAACTATTTGGTCAAAATTCATCTATTTTAGTTAAAAATTCATCTTTTTAAATAAAAATGCAACTACTTAGTTGAAAGTTGGAGTAGTTTATTAAAAATTTATATTTTAATAAGATTCACCTCTTTTATTGAAAATGTAAAGATTCCATATTTAGAAAAGTAATCTTCCGGGTTAAAAAATCATCTTTTGGATTGAACTCTTTTGTTGATAATTCATTTATTTTTAATACATAATTTTTGTTGAAAATTCGCCTTTTTGGCTTGAAAATTTAACAATTTGGTAGAAAATTAAAATATCAGGTTGAAATTTGACTTTTTTTTTGGGAAATTTAACTATATGGTTGAAAATTAAACCATCTTTGAGAAAATTCAACTATTTGGTAGAAAATTACCTTTTATGTTATAAAATCGTATTTTCGGGTTGAAAATTCAACTGTTTTGCAGATAATTCATCTTTTTGGCTTCAGAATTCAATAATTTGGAGTTGGATTTTCTTAACTTGTTAAGCAAAAAAAAGTAGCTAAAAAATTGACCTCCTTGATTGAAAATTTAACCATGCAATCCTTAAAAAATTAATCTTCCGGGTTAACATTTTTTTTTTATGGTTGAGAATTAATTTTTTTCATTCACAGTGTAACTATCCAACTCTTGGTAGAAAATTGATCCTTTCTATTTGAAAATTCATGTATTTTGTTAAAAATTCGTCTTTTTTGGTCGAAAATTAATCTTCTTAGGTGTAAAGTCATCCTTTTCATTTCAAAATGCAACTGCTGGGTTCTAAATTAATCTGGTTTGGTTAAGGATTCAAAAATTTGGTAGATAATTCTTCTTTTTAGCTTTGAGATTCAACAATGTTGTTAAATCTCTTTTTCATTAAAATTCATTTTTTTTATCAGAAAGTTGTACTGTTCCATTTTTAGTTAGATATTTATCCTTTCCTACGTTTTGACACAATTTTGGTCTACGTTCATTTTCAAAGGGGTGGGGTGGGGGGTAAATAGCCTAAAATTGATTAGTTTATGAACGGCCCCTTAGCTGCCTGCAGTTACAGTAAAGCGGATAATATATCATTTTATAGGACATACAGTGTGTGCACTGCACTGTGCACTGTTCAGACTTGTTGAAAAGAAGTTTGAATCGATGTCTGTCAGCGAATGAAATACGGACTGGTTTGTCACGCACCTCACTTGGGTAATTAGATTAGAGAAATGGGATCGGTGATCGTAGGCGTAGGAGGACAGCTGCTTGGTTGCAGCAACCCTTGAGGCAATCTTGACGAAAAGTCGACATTTTCGCTGTAGTGGTCGTACCATGGTCGTACCTGGTCGTACCTGGTCGTACGATCGTCTTTCGTCCTCTCGTCGCAGAAAACGGTGTCTTGAGGCTGAGTTGGAGTCGGAATCGCAGCAGCAGCCCAAGCAGCCTCTCCTCGAGACGATCTCGGTCCTCTCTCTCTCTTTGGTTTCCCACGAGAACCGCCGCCACCGCCTTCTGGAATGTCGCTCTCCCCTCCACCCCTTCGCCCTCGCCCTCCTCATCCTCATCCTCAACCACTGCCACCTCCTTTACCCCCAGTCTCCTCATGTCCCTTGAAGAATCATCCATCCACGGACTCTCTCTCTCTTCCTCTCTCTTCCTCTCTCTTCCTCTCTCTTCCTCTCTCTCCCTCTCTCTTCCTCTCTCTTCCTCTGACCATAACCTAACAGGGCTTTTCTCTTTATTTTCGTTCCTCCGCGATTTTCTCTCTCCCTTCCTTTTCTATCTGCACCCTCTTTTCTAGTGTCCTTTTTTCTCATAACACTTAACAGGGTGCTCGGGTGCTTCACAGAGTCCTTACGTGTATCTATCTACTTTAGATATCCTTGTCCGTGACAAGGAGGTTAATGCGAGATAGATCACTTTTAAGGTTGTAAAAATAAATTCAATTATTTAAGGTAACCTGGGTTCTAGCTTCTATCGACACCTCACTTCACACTCTTAATTTAAATCAGTCAAAATTGGACTGATTAAATTAATCAAACGTGCTTTGACTGAAGAACCTGTCATTTCTACTGACGAAACAGTCGTTTTAACAGGTGAATCAGTCACTATTGGTGACTGAATCGAATAGTCACTTGAAATTACTGATCTTCTGGTAATATAAGTGATTGATTAGAATAGTAAAATTATTTTTCGATTAAAATATTTCATTAAACTTCTACATTTTAATGAATGACTAAAATTAACAATTAATGACTGATTAACACGTTGACTGTTACGGATTGGATCTTTTTTTGAGAATTCATTTTTTTAAATTGAAAATTCAACTACTTGGTTGAAAGTTGAACTACTTTGTTAAGAATTCATTTTTATGGTTGAACATCATTTCAGTTGAAAACTTATTTCTATGGTTGAAAATTTAACTATTTTCTTGAAAATTCGTTGTTTTATTGAGTGAAAATTAATTTTTTTAACTGAAAATGTAACTTTTCCATTCTTTGTTAAAAAATTATCTTCTGTATTTCAAAGTTCAAATATTTGTTTTAAATTTTGTTGAGGATTCATCTTTATTGGTAAAAAATAAATAATTTTAGCTAAAAAATTTCTTTTTGGTTAAATTCAATTTTTTTAAATTTGAAATTAAAATCTTTTTTGCTTGAAATATCAAGTAAAATATTTCGTGTTTAGAATTCATCCTTTTTATTGGAAATTTTACTGCTTTGTTGAAACATAATTTTTTTATTGAAAATTCATCTCTTTGTTTGGAAATCTAACTATTTTGTTGAAAATTCGTTGTATTTGTGGTTTTAAATTTATTTTGTTAAAGTGAAAATTTAACTATTGCATTTTTTGTTGAAAATTGATCTTTTTTTCACAAATTCAACTATTTGCTTGAAAATTCATGTATTTTATTGAAAATTTAACTTTTTGCTAGAAAATTAATCTTTTTGACGGAAAATTATTTTTGTTGTTGAAAATTCATTTATTTGGCTGAAAGTTGAACTGCTTGATTAAAAATTCATTAGTTTGGTAAATGATTCAACATTTGTGTTTGAAAATTAATCCATTTGGTGGAAAATTTAACTATTTGGTTAAAAATTCTTTCTTTTTTTTTAGTTGAAAATTCTTTTTTTTTTTTAGTTGAACATTCAACTTTTTAAACTGAAAATTTAATTTTTCCATTCTTTGTTCAAAAATTATCATCTTTATTTGAAAGTTCACCTATTTGTTTAAAATTTCATATATTTTGTTGAAAATTCGTCTTTATTGGTAAACAAAAAAATAATTTTGGCTAAAAAATCTTTTTTATGGTCAAATTCAATTTTTTGGAAAATTTAACTGCTTTGTTGAAACATCATTTTTTTATTGAAAATTCATCTCTTTATTTAAAAATGTAACTATTTTGTTGAAAACTTGTTGTATTTGTGGTTTAAAATTTATTTTGTTGAAGTGAAAATTTAACTATTCCATTTTTTGTTGAAAATTGATCTTTTTTTTCACAAATTCAACTATTTGCTGGAAAATTCATGTATTTTATTAAAAATTTATCTTTTTGCTAGAAAATTAATCTTTTTGATGAAAAATTATTTTTTTTGTTGAAAATTCAATTACATGGCTGAAAGTTGAACTGCTTGATTAAAAATTCATTAGTTTGGTAAATGATTCAACATTTGTGTTTGAAAATTAATCAGTCATCCCTGGTGGGGATCGAACCCACGACCTTTGGATTAGAAGTCCAACGCGCTATCCTCTGCGCCACAGGGACTTGGTGAGGTTTGGTTGATTATGAAAAATAAACACATGCCCTTAAAAATTTACTCAATCAAAACACTACAAAAAATTAGTTTTTTGCAAAACTAAAGTATCATAATTTTTATTGCACGTGATTCAATAGATAATTAATCTTTTTTCAATATACAAAAATTGAATAATTTCAAATTAAAAGCGTTTAAAGTTGAACAATTTTGACTCACAATTAAATTGTAACGGTTAATTTTTAAAAAATGTATAAGGTACAATTTTACAATTATCAGTTTAAAATGATTGAAATCAAAGTGATTCCACTTTAGAAATTTAAAATTGTAATATAAAAATTGTCCAGTTTTAAACAAAGTTTGTAATCGTTCACTTGTCAAGGCTACACAGTTTAAATTATTATTTAATTTTTATTCTTTTAATTTCAAATTATTTCATATTGAACCTGTTTTTTTGGAATAATTCAATTCTTAAAATTCATAATTTAGAATTCGGCCTTTTTAAACGGTTAAAATGAATTTTTATATATCTTTTGATCTTTTTTTTATCTTTTTTTTTTAATTTAGTCGAAAATTTGTTAGAATTCAGCATTCAATTTAGAAAATTTGTTTGATTTGAAATCAAGCAGTTTTTAACATCGTTTAATTATTCTTCATAGAGTGAGAATATTTTGTACATTTTACTTACTGATTATATTTTATTTTTTAATCTTTTCAATTTGAAGTGCTCATTTTTCTTCGTAGATAAAAATAACAATTAGATAAAAATATATTTTCCATTTTTTAACTTTTTTTGCATTAAAACAAATTTTTTTTGCAGATTTTTAGATATTTTGCAATTTATTTTCATCAGATGTCAACATTTTTATTTTTAAAGCTTTAAGGTTTATTTTTGTACAACTTTTTTCTTAAAAATTAATTAAAATATTTACATTCCTAAATTTCAAACTAAATACTTAAGACTTCCTCCGCCGTACTGAGGAAAAAATTACGTAAGTGACAAAACATTAAATAATAGAGCAATTTAATATTAATGCAAATTAAACTTTGGTGTTTCTCCCAATTACTTTGGGAAATAAAGTTATTTATTAAAATAATAAAGAATTAAAGTTAAAAATTATGATTGTTATAAAAAATAAAATCATAACAAAAATATGTGAGTTAGTATGTATTTTTTTAAGCAGAAAATATTGACAAAATAAATTTTTTAGTTTAGTCTTTAAAAATGGGTAAATACATCTATTATTCAGACTTAGAGGGATATAGTTTTATGGTTTTCTAATTTTTTCCGGAAAGATCTACAGAATTCTTTTGCAGCATATATTTTTATATTTTTTAAACCTTGCATATTGAATGAAGTGAAATTTTCGATAATGATAAACAGTAATAATAAAAATAAATAATTTAATAATATAATTCTATTTGGGTGGGTTTTATTAAAAAAATTAATTTATAAATCATACAGTCATTATTTTTATGAACAATAGTCTCAATTTTAATAAACACTACCAAAATAGAATTGCAGAGAATCCTTCAGAGAATAAAATGAGACCTTGATTATTAGGATTAAATAAGAATTGTAGCTTTTCCTTAGAGAAAAAAAAACTAAATCTGTAAATAAGTACTGTTAAATAAACAATTTTCACCTGCCTTTTTTCTAAAGTACGCTTAGAAGCTTCCGTCAATATTTACAGAAATTAATAATAAATCTATTTTTGTCGATTTTTTAAATCATTTTAAAGATAGGCGACTTTTTATATTGATTGCACGTAGTGCACATCCTTAAGGCGCTTCAAACGACTGTCGGTTTCGTTTGATCCACTATACGTCTAAAAGGATAAATTGTTGAACGTAATATTTTTTCTACATAATTTAAAGGCAATTATACCAGTTCGAACAGAGAGCTTTTTCCGGAAAACATGCTAGTGTTTTTTTTAATTGAAAATGAAATATGTTTTTCCGGCAATACCAAAAGCCCAGCGTACACAATAGTCAGAGTGTTTCCGGTTACAGGCGCAAAGACATTCCATTTTCAATTGAAAAAAAAAACATTTTCCGGAAAAAGCTCTCCGTCCAAACCGGTATATTTTCCTTTAGATTATATGGTAAAAATATTACGTTCAAAAATGCCTCCTTTAAGACGTATAGTGGATCAAGCGAAACCGAGACTCGTTTGAAGCGTCTTAAACCACATACATTGTTGAAAATTTATCTTGTTCTTAATGTTTTCGGAAAGATCTACAGAACTCCTTCACAACAATAAAAAAATTATTAAACTCTCGACCACGGTAGAAATTAGGATTTTTTTTACTCATGTCAATTTATGCAAACTTGGTGTAAATATACAAGTAATTTTTTCCCATTCATCGCACTTTTTGAAGCCTCGGAAGAGATAACGTTGGATAAACAAAAATCTGATGAACCGAATCTCTCCTTAAACCATGAATATATAAAATCCCCCATCTTGTATATACTACACCATAGAACATAAAATTCTCAGGCAGACATTACTTTCCATACTCTGAACATAGTTTTTAATAAAAGTATTTTGGATGAACCAAAGTTAAGGCCAATGCTTCATTTATAGAGAATTTTTAGGGTTTCCGGTGGTATTATGGGCGTTTTTCTGCATAAAAATTGTTATGCTTAAGTTATATACAACCATAAACTGCTAAATAAAGATCAATATGTAAACATATTGAGTTTCCAAATTTTTTATAGAAGATATTATGTGACAAAAATTACAAATCGTATCTTCTCTCAGGAAAAAAAATTAAGAGGAATTTTAGCTTCAAGAGATACAAGGCTGATTTTGAGGGTAGACTGTCCCTTAAGTACAAAAGAGAATGCAAGCACGGGTTTAAATTATAGCTTTTGACGTGGACTTTGGCATGCATTTTTTACCAGAACCATGTGGATTTTAAAGTCCTTCTCTAAAGGCTTAAGAAGTAATCTGCGGAGTAAACTTAAACAATGCAGATGGTCATCTACAGTCAGTAAACACGTTTTATCATCAAGGCGTACCTTTCATTCAGATTTCTGACTAAAAGCCATAAAAGTCCCCTTCTGAGACTGGGAGGCCATAATAAATAAAGAAAAGCGGAAAAATGGTCGAATGGCAAAGAAAAAATGAAAATAAAATAAGGAGAAATTTATTAGCAAAGAAAGAGAAGAATGTAATATCTCATATTTCTAGGTCCTAGGATATATTTTTCAAACTGAGAAACAACTGTTTCATGAGGAAGAGAACATTTATGAAAAATGGCACTTTAATGAACCTATTTTACCTTTTATGAATCATAACATCAAATATTCTCGTATTTTTAAAGGAAACAATTTTGCAGTGTTATTCAACTGTATTTATGTTCTGTTTTCTCAGTTATCTCCTATCGTAATGCTAGTTATATCTTCATTTGAGAAACTGCCACCTTGGCAGTCTCAAAGTTTACGACGTCGTTGGTGAACATTCATTCGACAAAGAATTATTCAAACCAGGATCTTCTACTTAGATTCGTCCTGGTTTTATTACTTTCGGTCCCTGCCTACCTTTCGATTTATTTTATAGTTCAATCGATAATAATGTAATCACCATTTCCACTGCAATTAAAAGAAAATTTATTTAAAGGTCAATCTAATTAGTTCGTTTTTTCACAGAAAAAAAGGTGACTGTCTTGCAGAATGTTTTGTATAAATTTTGAAAACCGATTCTATCTGAAGGCATCATGGAACCAAAAACACCTTCTTGAGAACGAATGTGGAACATTAGTGCTTCAACCAATTATTTTTTTCACACATGCCAAACAACAAAATCGGTTAAATCAGCCTAAGGTTAATCGAAGAAATTTAATTGAAACAGCTAAAACAAATAAGCGATCCAACCAAATAATTGGTTTAAGAATTAATCACCTGAAGTGCGCAAATGATTAAGATAATGACAAGATGAACATTGACAGTTGATTAATTCTTGGACCGAATATTTGTTTTGATCATTTATTTGTTTTAGTTGAAATTATTCGATTAACCAATAGGTGATTTAACCTCTTTTGTTTTTTCGGCATTTGTTGAACGATTAATTAGTTGAAGCATAAATTATTAGAACATACATCATGAAGATGTGGGAAATTATTATTTATAAAAACTGTTTCTCTGCGTGAGCAATCTGAATTGCTGCTCTACTAAGGTAGTTTTGAAAATTTATTCATCGCGATTATCTGAAGTTTCACACCAATGTCTGCTCAATTTATAAAAACAAATTTTTTATAAGTCCAGAAAACGGGAATATCGATGGCATGAGGGGTTAATCTGTTTGAAAGATAAAAATTCTCTTTTTTAGTTAGTTTTTGGCATTTTGACAAGTAACCAGCTGATATAATTTGTTGCTCGTGTTCCACAAAAATTCCTTTTCAATACAAAATTGAAAAAAAGTTAATTCAGGGTGACCGCAAAAATTCATTTTCAAAATTTTCTGGTTTTTTCCTGACTAATTCTTCATTTAAGCTGACTATTAATATTTAAAGACCAAAATTCTGATCTTGCAACATTTGCAATAAAAAAATCTTTCATAAATGAAATTAAAAAATTTCAAATTTAAATTTCTAAATTTTTAATTTATTACTCTTAGGGCTACTACAGCCTAATATACTTGAAAAAAGTGAAAAATTACCCTACTTAAAACGAAAAAGTGACCAAAAGTGAATAATTTCTAACACGAAGAGTGACATTAATGATTAATTAATTATGTGATTAATGTTCTTTTTAATTAGAAAAATTAAAAAGAATACGGTTCATAAGACTTCAAAAAATTAAAGGTTAATTCAAAAGAAATCAAATGAATTGGAAAATTTTTTAATCCAAATAATCTCAATGATTTTACTAAAATTAGAGTGAACTTAAAGGAATTAGGGAAACTGAAAATAATTCGATAAAATTCATAAAAATGCAAGATGAATTTTGAAAAAGCAAGTGAATTGAAAGTAATTCAAGAATATGAAAAAAATTTATTGATTTCAGTAAGTTTGAAAAGAATTTAGAAAAAATGAATTAAGTTTAAGAGAATATGATGAAATGCCTAACAATGTAAAAGAACTCAGGATAAATTAATAATAATTCTGGGTGAATTATAAATTATTTTCAATTAATTGTAATAAATAATTGAAAATCTCTTCAAATCTTTGAAAACCTACGCAATCCTTCCCTTCTTGCGAATAAATTCTTTCAAATGCTTTAAAATCCCTTCAAATTATTAAAATCTATTGATAATAAATTATTTGAAATACATTAAAATATAATAATATCTCATGAAATTCTATGAAATTTGATTATATTTCCTGAAATCTTGGAAA
Organism: Andricus grossulariae; assembly: GCA_011634705.1. Lineage (NCBI taxonomy): Eukaryota > Metazoa > Arthropoda > Insecta > Hymenoptera > Cynipidae > Andricus > Andricus grossulariae. The sequence continues at coordinate 100,616,759 of JAABKJ010007545.1, forward strand.
ATTAATAAAAATGACTCAAGAACTTTTAAAATCCTCTAAAATCATTGAAAAGATAAAAAATCTTATAAAATCAATTGAGATCTTTTGAAATCTTTTGAAATTTTTTAAAGATCTTGAAAATTCTTTGGATGTCTTAAAAATACCCTAAAATATTACAAATTTTTATACCTTCGCATTATCGAAATTTATTGAAAATTCCTTGGAATCTTTTTTAAAATACTCAAAAATATTTCAAATCCTTTAAAATCTTTTAAAATCCCTGGAAACTTTTTGAGCCTCTTGAAAATTTCGTGAAATGTTAAAAAATACCCTAAAATCTTTAAAATCCTTTGGACTCCATTTATGTTATCAAAATTTATCAAAAATTTCTTGAAATCTTTTAAAATACACCTTAGATATTTCAAAAGAATTTATGAAAATTCAGAAATAGGTATAGATTTGAACTCAATAGTGGTTAATCCACGTTTTAATTTATTAAAATAAAAGTGGCAAAAATCAGATCTCTGGGAAGAAGCTCTTCCATGATTTTGAGAATCATAATAATACTGAAAATGTTCAAAAAAACATTATTCTTACTGAAAAAAAATTTTTAACTTTCAAAAAACATTCATTGTAACAATATTTTTTATGACTGAATTTTTTCTTACTATGGCTTTTTACAAATATTTGAATTTCAATCAATTATTATTTTTAAGGGGAAAACATTATCTACAACTCTACTGTTTCCAATTTTTGAAGTAAGTTTTTTCAATGGCTGAAATCATTAAAAAAATTTAAAAAAAAAAAACACATTTTTTAAACAAATTATTGTATTTAAAGATTATTTACTTATTTTTGAAATTAGAAACATCAAAGTTGTAGAGTATTTTTCCCCCAAAAGAATAAGCCATCATTCGTTGATATTCAACAATTTTTCCAAAATTGGTAAGAAGTAACAGTACAAAAAATTCACTTATAAAAGATATTTTTGAAATACTTATTTTTCATAAGTTTTGAAGTTTTTTCATACGAAAGAATGATTTTTCTTTCATGACACATGACTGATAACATAATTTCAATTTTTAAAATGATAGAAAACTTTTTTTTCTGATTTTTGGCACAGCTGCCTTAAAGTGCTTCTTACAGAAATTCACTGACTTTTGAAATTTTTTTCAAAATCCCTGACTTTTCCCAACGAAAAAAATGCCCAGAATTTTCCCTGATTTAGAGGCTTTCCATGACCTGTGAAAATCCGGAAATTGATCAAAATAGATTTTTTGGATAAATAAACAAAGGAAACTCATTAAATTACCTAGGCAGTTTCATGAATAAGATAGGGTATGCAAGGAAAATCGTAGTGACTACAATTTGTTCAATTTTTTGTAATGCAACACAGATTTCCCGGCATCCTGGAATTCCAATAAATAAAAAACTTCAATCCAATCTACATATAATAAGGTATCCGCCAGACCCAGCTATAACCAGCAAAGGGAAATTTTCCCTAGAGAAATAAAAAAGTAAAGCTGAAGACGGATTTGTAATAAGTTCTAGAAATATTTACGTCATTAGTTTTGTAAAACAATTAACAACCAAATTTTCGAATTTATACTCAAATCACTTTTCGTCTTTTTATTTAAAAATTCTGCCCTGCTTTTTTTAATAAGGAAAATTTTGTATTGTTCAAATGCCGGATTAAAGTATTCCTCTGAATTGGCAAATGGAATATCATTAATAAAAAAATTGGATAGATATCTGAAAAAAAATTTAATTCTTAATACTTAAATTTAGTAAATCTTAATGTTAATAATAGGGAAATTATTTGCAATTTTTTACCCAAGACGATTAGCAGTCTTGAAAAGACTGCAAACACTGTTAAATGGAATTCTGTCATATATCAGTTTGTTGCTGACTTGTGTTTCCTGGATCATATTTCCTTTCGTTGATAGCAAACAGACTGAGAAATTTTGTAGAAGTATCTGAAATGGATTCTGAATGAGTTTTCTGTATCTTATTTTGATGTCAGACATGAAGAAGAAATATTTACCGTTAAGGAAAAATAAGTTTTCTGGTGCGTTTTAATAAAAGGAAATAATATCCTAACCAATTTGTTTCGGTAGGAACATCAATATTTTATCTTATAGGAACTTTTCTTCTCACTAGTTTGTCATACAAAATTGTATTTGAAAATGAAATAAAATAATTGTAACGAATCCTAAATCTGGGTTAACAGAAAACAATTACAAGAATCAAAAACTCAGAAAAAAATTTCTTGAACCAAAAGACCTCTTTTCTTTGGTACACATGATAATTTGGTTTAATAAAAAGATTGTCTTGATGCAACAAAATATTCTATTAACCCAATAAATTTTTGTGCGTTGAATCAACCAAATAATCCATCTAACAAATTATTTGGTTCAAACAAAGAAAAACTATAGTTGGGTTAACCAAATATTTTGTTGTTTATATAATAACCATATTCTATGGATGACCCACAACAAATTTTGTTAATCCAACCTAATCGTTTTCTGAGTGTATTTGTTATTAATTGATCATCCTCATTAATTCTGTAAGAAAAGTTTACAATAATCTCTGAGGGTGACAAAACTTTCTTGCGAGTATAACTTGATTAGCATTTAATGAACTTTACTAACTTCACTTAAGTATCTCTATAACTCTGCTTATGAACTCAATTGACTTTCATTTTAGTAAAGTATTGTTTATAACAATGAGAGAAATAAAAATAAAAACTTAAGTTTCTTTTTATATTGTTTGCAGCAGTTTTTTCTATTCAATTGAACATATCTTCGTCGGCTCCTTTTTGAGCAATTTATAGTTTTCATCGACATTTAATTTTTCCTCCTTCCTCGTCTAAATGCATTCCAAGTAAAAAAGATACACATTTTTAATAGTATTGAAATGGTATAATTTATATCAATTTTGTATACTTACATAGAGTTATAAAATCGGTCTATATGAACTATACGGATTATATGGACTCACCTAGAACAAACAAAATATTTTGATTAGTATTACGAAAAAATCAAACTTTCAAATTACAAGTTATATATTTATAGAGAAACATAACTTTAAAAAAAGTTTAAATATGAAAAAACTTTTCTTAAGTTTGGATCTCTTACAAAAACCGTAGAAGCAGGTGATAAAAACCAAGAAAATTCTATAATTTTCAGCTAATTCTTTAATATTGCATAAGAAACGTAGCACTATTCAATTATATTGGTAACGGAAAGTGAATAAATAAGAAAATAAACAACGTAGAAGCAGATAATAAAAACCAAAAAAATGTTTATAAGTTTCTTCAAATCTTAGGTCAATGTCCTGAAAAATCTCTAGAGAAAGAAATGATCATTCATTCCACTAATTCTCTGATATTCCGCAACGAACTTTGCACCATTCATAATATTTATAAAATCTAAAGTTTTTGTCCCACAAAAATTATCATTTAACCAATATTTCTCTAATAATGCACAACAACTGTAGCGTCAATCAATAATAAGGAGAACAGAGAATAAATGAAAGAGACAATATAAATCGTAAAAGCAAATAATAAACACGAAAAATGTTCTAATTTTCGTAAAATCTTAGGTTTTTATCCTGAAAAAATTATCGTTCATTCTACTTATTCTATTATATTCTACAGCAAACGTGGCACCATCTAATGGTACGGATAACAAAAAATGAATAGATGAGACAACAAAAAACATAGAAGCGGATAATAAATATCAACAAAACTTTATAACTTTCGTAAAATGTTAGATTTTTGTCCTAAAAATATCCTCTCGGCCAAAAATTATCGTTCATTCTGCTAATTCTCTAATACTGCAAAAAAAACATTGGAACATTCAATGACACAAATAACTTTATAATTTTTGTAAAATTATAGGTTTCTGTCCTAAAAAAACATCTTGACAACAAATTCTAATTCATTCAATTAATTCTCTAATAATGCTCAGCAACTGTAGCGTCTTTCAATAATACGGATAACAAAATGAATTGATGAGACAATAAAAATCGTAGAAGCTGATAATAAACACCAAATAAATGTTCTAGTTGTCGTAAAATCTTAGGTTTTTATCCTATCAAAATTATCGTTCATTGCACTAATTGTCTAATATTTGAAAACAAAAGTTGCACCATTAAATCGTATGCATTAAAGAAAAAAAATAAATGGGACAACGAAAAAGGTAATAGTTAGCAACAACAAAGTTTTATAATATTCATGAATTCTTAGGTTTTGTCGTGAAAAAACACTCTGGACAAAAAAATTATCGTTCATTCCACTAATTCTGTAATATTCTACAGCAAACGTGGCACCATCTAATGGTATGCATAACAGAAAATGAATAAGTGAGACAACAAGAAACATAAAAGCGGATGATAAATATGAACAAAACTTTATAACTTTCATAAAATGTTAGGTTTTTGTACTAAAAATACCCACTCGACCAAAAATTATCGTTCATTCTACTAATTCTCTAATATTGTAAAACAAACGTTGGAACATGCAATGGCACAGATAACAGAAAATGAATAAATGAGACAACAAAAAGCGTGGAAGCGTATAATAAATATCAAAAAAACTTCATAATTTTTGTAAAACGTTAGGTTTTTGTCGTAAAAATACCCTCTCGACAGAAAATTATCGTTCATTCTACTAATTCTCTAATATTGTAAAACAAACGTTGTAACATTCAATGGCACAGATGACAGAAAATGAATAAATGAGACAGCAAGAAGCGTAAAAGCGGATAATAAATATAAAAAAACTTTACAATGTTGGTGAAATCATTTATTGTTGTCCTAAACAACCACCTAGACAAACCAATTTTCGTTCGTTCCACTGATTCCTTAATATTGCACAACAAAAATAAAACTACCCAATGATATGTATAACAAAAAATGAATAAATGAGACAACAAACGTGTAGAAGCAGATAATAAACACCAACAAAATTTTATAATTTGCATCAAATCTTAGGTTTTCTTTCTCTAAAAAAAACCCTCTCGACAAAAAAAGTTATCGTTCATTCCACTAATCCTCTAATATTGCACAACGAACGTAGCACCATTCCATGATACGGATAACGAAAAATTAATAAACGAAACAACAAAAAAAGCTCAAATCTAGAAAAAGATAATAAACACCAACAATGTTTTACAGTTTTCGAAAAATCTTACATTTCGCTCGTAAAAACCCCTCTCGAAAAAAAAATATCTTTCATTCCAATAATGCTCTAATATGACACAACAAATGTGGCAACATGCAATGAATCAGATAACAGAAAATGAATAAATGAGACAGTAAAAAGCGTAGCAGATAATAGGCACCATCAATGTTTTTTAATTTTTGAAAAATCTTACGTTTTTGTCCTAAAAGTCGTCTGGACAAAAAAATTATCTTTTATTCATTGTGTGGTACGGATAACAGATAATGAATAAATGAGACAACAAAAAGCGCAGAAACAGTTATCAAATAACAACAAAATTGTTTGTGGTTTTCGTAAAACATAATGTTTTTGTCCTAAGAATTCCTGTCGACAGCAAAATTATTGTTCATTCCACTAATTCTCTAATATTGCACAACAAATAACACCATTCAATGATACGGTTAAGATAAAATGACTAAATGAGACCAAAAAATTGTAATAATAAACACCAACAATGTTAGATAATTTTCGTAAAATCTGAGGTTTTTGCGCTAAAAACCCTCTCGCCGAAAAAAAATTATTGTTTATTGCACTACTTCTTTAATATTGCATAACAAACCTGGTACTAACCAATGGCACTTATGACAAAAAAGGAATAAATGAGACCACCAAGAGTATAACTGATCGAAATTGTCTTCGATGATCGATAAAAGGGAGGAACTTGGCTAAATTACTGAGGCAGTTTCCGCGATTGTGAGGTACGTAATGGCAAGAGGCGTGGCACCAATTGGCATTATTTTGTCATGTTCGAATGTTGCAATCTACTTCCGCTTTCTCCACCCGCCAATCAATTGAATCTCAGTCGAACCATCAGCATAATAAGGTACCCTCAAGATCCAACCATAATCATAAGAAGAAAATTGTTTTGCGAAAAATGGAATATGCCTATGACCCGGAAGAAGCTTTTGTCACTACCCTAGCAACATTCACTTTATTCGGTCTTTGGCCTTCTGCAGTAAGACATCCAATACTAAGGTTATCAGAACCCACGATTTTGGTATCTATAGAGAGTTGTGACAAAGTACATTTTTATATCCAAACCAAGATGTTAAAAATATATCTAAAGTACAATAAGCCAAACCTTGTGATAAACAAGATTCCCGAAATTCAGGTATTTTTGCATTGAGACATTGATAGAGAAAAGATTGTATTTGTGACGACTCTTATTAGGTAAGAAAACAAATAAATTATATTTTACAATCTTGTTTTTTCAGCATTGCCTACAAAATCTACGGATTTATTTACCAGTCATTATATATCGTTTCACTTCTTCCGACACAACTTATCAATATTTATTTTATGCGGGGCAATCTGCAAAAATTGGTCGAGAGTTCCTTCTTCACACTCACATGTGCTGGATATGCAACGAAATTATTTCTGTTTCTCTCAAATCGTAAGCAAATAGAAGAATTTTTCGAGAGACTTCACCATCCTATTTTTGCACCTCGAAGAAAGGAACATCTGGTGGTGTTGAAATCTTCAAATAATACTGCAAAATCGAACTCTGCGGTTTATCTTGCATTGTGCTTGTTCACTTGTATCTGGTGGATAATGTATCCTTTTGTGGATAGCAAACAGGTATGTCTGTTATTTTTAAAAAGGAATATGATTTATAACAATTTGAGAATCTCTCCACTCTTCTAGATTGCATGTTTCATATTCATGAACATTTCTTAGTAAATTATTTCATTAATCTGTTTAGGAAAAAGTATTACTCTTTGCAGCATGGTATCCTTTCGACACATCAAAGAATCCAATGTATGGTTACACATACGCCTTTCAAACATTATTATTATTAACAACAGCTTCTATGGCTTCGATGATGGACATGTTGGTCACAAATTTTTACGTGCTGATGGTCGGGCAAATTGAAATACTAAAGCAAGACTTTAGGTTAATCGCAGACACTGTTGTGGTCGGCAAACTGTCTAATGCAAAATTTCCGGAAGGAACAGAAACCAATGATAAGAAATTAACTTCTGGTCATGAAGGAAGGACTCACTTAGTTTCTCAAAGAAAATTGCAGTGTCAGAAACATCTGGGCGCCCTAAACCCATCAAAGTTTTCATTCTCTGAAGCAGAATACTTTGAGAAAACTTTAGAAGAACGCGTTATACATTGTGCAGAACATTACGAGGCAATTTACACGTAAGAAATCAATTTTTATGGGAACGTTAATGTTGATGTAGTTTTTATGGTTTTATCTGCCATAAAATATATTTAGCTTCTCCTTTTATTCAATGAATAATATTCATCTCTGATGTAAAAAATTATTTGAATATCTGATGGGAAAAATAGTATAATGATGTTGGAAACGTATTGGAATTTGCATTTTCTTTTTCTTTTTGCTAGTAATTTATTTTTAAAAAAATTTTTTCGAAAAAACTGAATAACTGAAAAAAAATTTGGCATCTTATTTATTATAACTATCAAAGGTATAAGAACAACGAACGTTTGCCGACTAGAAAAAAAAATTAAGAAAGCAAAATTCCGACCCAAGACGATAACTCGAGTTTCAAAAAATATTTTTAAAGAAAACTGAAAGTTTCACTTTATGTTTACCATAAGTTAAGCAACACTTGTTGAAAAATTATTACCTCATTATGTGAATTTCAGAATTCAGAAAAATGTTGCTGAATGTAATGATAACAATTTACTTGAAGTTGTCTTATATCTTAAATTTGAAAATTTGTGAACTAAATCTACAAATAATCCCTTTTAATAAGAAACCCCATAAAAAACGTATGCGAGTTTAAAAACATTTGGGCTTTTTAAATAATATTGGGCGATTATGTTAAAACCTTAAAATGATCTAATAAATGATTTAACATATTAAACATGTTTTATGTTAGTGCTTTTCGCTGAAAATTAATATTTTTTAAAAGAATTTTAGTATAAAATCATAAAGTTTCGTTTATGTTTACTCAACATTTTAGGTTGTGTGAAATTGGTATTTTTAAACCAAAATCATTCTCGAAATTAGCACTTTTCAACAATTTTGAGTTCTGTTTGAGATTTATAGCGAAATGCATATTTTTAATCCAAATGTATTAGATTTCAATAAAGATGAACAGTTTTTCATCAATTTACGTTCTTCGGTTTTGTTAAAGTTTTTTTACCTTTTACCATTTTTAAACAAAAATCGTTATATTCCGAAAGTTCACAATTTTTTAACAAGTTCAGATTACGTTAGCGTCTGAAATCACAAATTGATATTTTAAAACAAAAAATATTATAATTTACACAAGATTTAAAATATTTGATCAGTTTTGAATTATGTAAATGTTTTTCGCCGTATATTGGTATTTTATGAAAAAATATATTTAAAAAAAAATTCGCAACTTTCAATAATTGTAGGTTATGTTAGCGCTTTACAACAAAAATTGGTATTTAAAAAAAATCAATATAGTACGAAAAAGATTTTAAATTTTTTAACAGTTTCAGATTTTATTAACCTTTTTCACAGGAAATCGGTTTTTAAACACAAATCATTATATTTTAAACGTTCATCATTTTTAAACAAGTTTAGGTTACGTTAGCAACTTACACAAAAAATTGGTATTTTAAAACAAACATCATTATAAATTGAACAATGCTTAGAATTATTAAACAATTTCAGATTATCTTACTGTTTGTTGTCGGAAATTTTCAATTATAATTTTAAAAAATTAGGTTTCAAAAAAAGCACACAAAATTGAACAATTTTAGGTTATGTTAGCGTTCTACACCAAAAATTGGTATATTAAAAGAAAAAAAATTATAGTTTGAACCAGTTTTGCAATTTTTAAATAGTTAGGTAGTTAGTGATATTCATCAAGAATTCGTATTTTTAATTAAAAATATTGTAACAAGGATTCACAACTTTTATCAGAAGATTTACAGTTTTGGAACAATTTAAGGTTATGTTCACTTTTTCACCCGAAACTTGTGATTTTAACAACAAAAAAAAGATTTAAAAGGAGATTTACAATCTTAAACCATTTTTTAGTGTTATTTGTCTAAAATTGTTATGGGCTATAAAAATTAATTATATCACAAAGAATATTTATAATATTTCAATAATAATAGGTTATGTTAGTATTTTTCTTTGGAAATTGGTATTTTTTATGAAAAAATGCAATCTGCTTAAATTTTTCAAAAGATCGTTTAATTTTCAACATTTATTATTATTAATGCAATATAACATATAACTGTTTATGCCAAATATATTTTTTTCTAATAATAACTTTCATTTTTAATTTTACATTCAGTTTTCTTAATGACGTAACGGAATTATTCCAAATCGGAATTGTGGCCCAACTTTGCGCAAGCAGTATCATCATATGCGTAACATGTTTCGAATTAACATCGGTAAATCATAGAATTTTGAAAATATTTTGAAATATTTCTTATATTTGAATATAAATATTTGAAATTGTTAAAATATTGTTTATAATTGTTTTGCAGCTCCCACCGAATACGTTGCAATTTTATGTTATGCTGCAATATCAAGTTTGCATGCTTACCCAAATATTTATTTATACCTGGCGAGGAAACGACATTATTGTTAAGGTAAATTTACTTCACCAGCCAAAAAAATTACAAAAAAAATAGGTAAGAAATGAAATAATAAAAATAATTGATTCAACTTCAAATAATTTTTTTTAAGCAGCAAAACCATGAATATATAATATATTAATATATTAATTACTTTTTTAACTCAGACTTCTGAGCTGCAAAATGCAATTTACGATTGTGCTTGGACTTCAATACCAGACAAAAAATTTAGAAAATCTCTGTGCATTATAATGACACGATTACAGAAATCAGTAAAACTGCGCGTTGGAAACTTTTTTTTATTATCAGTTGACACCTTTTTCAACGTGAGTATATATTTTACAACTACCAATCATTTTTTATATTTATAAATAATAATCTAAGCAAAATTGTTCTATAAAGAAAAAAAATTGTTTCCTTTAGATTTTAAGATCAGCATACTCGTTCTACATTCTTCTCAAACAAGTCCACGTTACGGAAACTTAAGGCACTGTTAGAAAAGTTCATAAATTTCTGATACTTTTCAGTCACGGATTTAACATAATTTTTCAGATTTGAGTCACAAAAAATGAACTTATGATACTGTTGTAGTAAATTTACTAAATTTTCATAAAAAACGAGATTGTGATATAAAATTACTACACTGTAACATAAATGTACTAATTCTAAGTTTTTTTTTTGCTTTCGATAAAAAGTGCTTTACACATGTGCTTTTGGTGTTTTTAACGTTTTTAACCAGTGTGAAAGGTTAGTATGAATAAAATAAATGTATAAGTGTGTGTATAAGTGTATACTTCAGTCTTCTTGCGAAAATTGAGGTGTAAAAGGTAGGCATGGTTTTCCTTTCTCTTCTCTGGGAGATTATTGTTTATAATAAATTAGGGTAATTGTTTACTTTGACGGCTTCTGTTCAAAAAGGCTCTAAAGCATATGTAAATTTTTCAAAAGTACTAAGAAAAGCAAGATAATAATAAAACAAAAGGGCAAGAAGTTTTTTGTGATTTTTTCATTGTTTATATTATCAAAATTGGCAAAATAGTATGTACCTGACTGACGATATTCAGGATCGTTTCATGACGATATTCGTTATTGTTTCAAATACTGAAGCATCCCGACCCGTTTTCCAACATTTCCACAAGCCACGTAACGTTTTTTAGGCTTAAAAACTGGAAATCTCCATGAATTTCTCACGACAACCTTGAAATTTTTTTTCTACTTTTCAAACAGTTGTTTTATTGAAATTCAAAGAGTAATTTAAATCTTTTAGTCTGTTATGAAAGAAAAATCTCGTTTAGAAGAATGCTACTGCAGTGTTTTTTATTTAGAAAGATATAATTTATCTTTTGTTTATCACAGAATGCAGTTTATTACAGAATAGAATAAAGTAATAGTGCACATGCCACACGTTTATTAGGGAAACCAATTGTCCATTTGTGGCAAAATTTCTAGACGGAAAACTCAAAACATATAAGAAAGTATTTTAAACAGCTAGCTGTTCATCGGAAAAGAAAGGGCAAAAAGAGGGATTACATCAAATGCAAGAATAAAGAAAATAAATGATAAATAATAATAAATAATAGAAAAACAAATAAAGAACTTTACGTCGATAGCAGGACATTCAGAAACGCCAAATACTGTGGTGATTTTCAGGCACATAATGGTTCACTTCAAAGAAGATGAAGACCTGCTTTTAAAATAATAGCTGTGAGTTTTTCATTTTTCATTAATAATTTCGTTAATGGTATACATACTTTTATATTTAATAGAAATCTGTATTATCATCGGAGAAGGTAACGAATCGAGAAGAGAAATCCACACATAAAATGGAAATTTATAATATCAACCAAAGTTATATTCTCCTATACAGAAAATATTTTAACGTCATTTCAGACAAGATGGAGAATAAACATTTTTAATTAAAAGCGGCAGAACTAACAAGATGGGAAGAAGATAGGAGGCAGTATTTTAATGCTAGAGATACAGAAAAGGGAAATGTACCAAGCTATGCAGAATTGGAGAGATGGAACAGTGAAAGACAATTAATGGAAAGATGAGGAATGATTGAGGAATTAAAATATAATAAATAGTATAAGACGATAAAAAAGGAAGAAGTACCAAAGTATTTAGAAAAGGGATCAGAAGAGAGAGGATGGACTAGAATAGCAAGATTTAGATTGAGAAACGAGGTAAGAAAGGTGATGTACTGGGAAAAGGAAGATAACAGAAGGCCAGCAAGAGAATGCGGTGAAGATTCTAAAGGAGGATGGAATGGGCGAGGAGTGGATGAAGGAGTTGGAGGGGGCTGGGTGAATGAGAACGAATAAAAGTGAAGAAATTGCCAAATGAAAAGTGTAAACCCACAAGGGACACATGAGGAATAAAGAAGAAGAAGAAGAAGGGACGTGTGAGGAAATCAGGGAAGGGTTAGTAGGCCAAGTGTGAGAGATGAGTAGAGGCAAAGTGAGGGAAGTGATGGGTGTGAGGGGAAACGAACTAGAGAAAGTGAGGGGAAATGACGGGGTAGAGTGATTGGAGGGCAATGTGGAGATAAGTAGGGGAAGTGACAAGAGGAGGAAGTACATGAGGAATAAATTAAGGAAGGGAGGAGAAGCGAAGATTGCAGTTTAGGGTTAGGAAGTAGGGATTTTAGATCGTAAAAGTTGATTATTCTGATCAGATGTTGCTGATCAGAATGACATGCAACTTTTTGATGTCCCGGGGTTAACTGTGTATAGAATCGCGAGTAGAAAAGGCAATTTTTGAGCGAATTTTACCCAATTCGAGGTTTTCGGTTAAGCGCCTTGCAACAGCAGGCACAGAAGGATTCAGTCTGAGGTTTTCTTTGATCACTCGTTCGAGGTACGCGAGTTCCGCAATTTGTTTCATGGTAGCTGGTTCCTTTGAGTCTCCAAATACTTGATCTAATTCTTGATGTAGCTTTTCCTGAACTTCCGGATTGTTACCAAGATTAAAAATTGCCCAGTTGATCGCAGATGCTGTTGTGTCATGCCCCTTGAAAAGCAAGAACGAATAGAAAATTAAAACACGAAAGTATATTTGTTAATTATTATTCATTAACTCACAGCAAACATGAAAGTTTCTACTTGTTCTCTGATCTCTTCGTCTGTCATGGGTGCTTTGTCATTTTCATTCAAATCCAACATCAGATCCAAAAACGCTTTTTTTCGACGTTTTCCTAATTGAATTATCTGATTTTTATTCTGGAAACTGTTTCCTAACTAATAAATATATTGATATTAAATACTGAAGACATTTTTGTTACCAAATTCGTCATGTTCTTCATTGGTCTGTGAATCTTTATTCTTATTTCGAAGCTGCTTCCTCTTTTGAATAATCTTTAATCAAATGTTATTTAGAATGTATTTTTCATTAATATTCAAATAAGATTATTATTAATAGTTTTTTACCCCCATTGTGAAATTTTTCATCATCTCAGCAGCTGCTTTAAAGTCTCTTCCAAGCTTTGATCGATAAAATATCCAGTCCCACTTTAACCATGGATAAAATATCCGTTTGGCAATTGAGTCCAGCAAACTGTAAAATTATTCAAGCTTGTGAAATTTATTACCTTGAACGAAAATCATTAAATTTTCATCTAATGATTTTTTATTGGAAAGACCAATAATTTCGAGAAAAAACTGAGATTACTAAAAAAGAAAAATGATGATGAAGATATTAAGATTCCACAAAAAAGTGAAAAGCTTTAATATAACCTGAACCTGTTTAGAAACTGCAAATATTGTTTGAAATGTAATAATTTTTTTAAAGTATTAACTTTTAATGAAAAATGATAAAGTTACGTATTTTTTTCAAAAATTGTGAATCATGAAAATGAAATAATTTTTGTTTCAAACTGTCAATTTTTAGTAAAAGGAAGGTAACAAAACCGAATAAAAAATGAAGAAAAAAACCAAAACTTTTAGAAATTTTGCGCCTTCTATAATAGTTTATGATCACTTTTTTGGATAGGATATATACATATTGAATTACGTACATCTGCAGAGCATTAATATATTCAATGTTATGGTTTCTTTGAACATCCAGGTTAGCACCCATTGAAGTTTCTGAAAAATTAAAAAAAATTGATCTACAAACATATATTTTCAAGAAATAAAAATTTAAAATAATAATAAATATAATGTGATGTACCACAAATAACATCAAGTGCACATCTAAGAGAATGGACATAAAAATCGATTGGTTTTTCAGGATTTTCTTTTATTTCATCTTCGATGCATTTAACCATGACTTCCGCTTTTTCTGACATTGTTTCTGTGAATTGTTCCACGACACCAAAATGAAAAGCTGGGGTTAAACGTTTTCTATCATGGAACCATTTGTCACCTAAAAAATTAGTAATTTGATTTTTTTAATAAATTATGGTTGAGGAGTAAGCGAACAAAACATGATACTCATTCGTGATTATACATCAATAGGGTGGTCCGAAATTTTTTTCTCGAATTTTCATGCATATCGCCCGGAAATTCATTTGAATTCACAAAAACAATCAATACATTTTTTTGTTTGAAAGAAAATGATATATAGATGTGGCGCAACGCCCATAAAGTTTAAAACATATACATCATATGAAAAAAATACCTTTTTGTAAATTTTATTCAGAATCCTCAATATTAGGTGAGTCGACTTGAAATCCAACATTTTTCTTGACAATTAACCATGGAATACGAATAAAATATTATTTTTCAAATATCACCACCAAAAGTCGGTTCTATAGAATAGGTACTAAAAACCCCATAAGTGAAAAAAAATGGGTTTCGGGAGTGTTTGGCGCTAATTATAATTTTTTTGCATATCTGTTAATGCATTTCGTTTCTCATGCATTACATACTACTTCATATCGATGATGAGAAGTTTACGTAAAATGTTTAAACAATTTATTACTTTTTTAGAAAATTTCTCTTAGAATAGTGCCAGAAATTCGCGGCTTTTCCGAATTTTTCAACTTATTTTCAACTTTGTAGTTGCTGCGAAGCAATAATCAATTAAATATAAAAGAAATAATTATTTAAAAATACATTATAATTTATAACAATATCCTGTTAGAATAATTGAAGGAAGCTGCAGTTTTTTTTCAAATTGTTAACTATTTGTCTACATGTTTATTTGAACGATTGATATTGTTTATAACTATCTTCTCTTAAAGTCATGCTAGATAGTTGCCTCTTTTGTGAAATGATTGTTTTTGATTTGACTTTTCAGTAATGAACAAATAATAAGTGAATCTCAACAAAAATAATTTTTTGATTAGCATTGTATTTTTTTAGGTCAATTATTTTTGGTTTCTGCGTAATGTTTGGAGAAAAAATAATTTAAACAAAAAAATATCACATACAAAAAAGAGAAAAAAACAAAGAAGTCTATGAATTGATTGTAACCATTTTTTTTTAAATCACAACAAGTATTTTATTGCAAAATTGAAAAAAAAAAAAAATTAAAAAAAAATGTTTTAACCAATTTGATGAGTCTTTAATAAAAAAATTAATTTTCAACAAAAAGTGCAATAGTTAATATTTCTGCAAGGTTTGTTAAATTTTTAACTAAAGAAACAAACTTTTAACAAAAATTATGCATCTTCAATCAAAGAAATGTATTTTTAACCAAATAGTTAAATCTTCAACCAAAAAGTTTATATTGCTACCAAAAAAAGACCAAATTTTAACAAAATAAATTAATTTTCAACTGAAAAATATAAATTTTCGATAAAAAATAGAATAGTTTAATTTTAGGTTGGAGAAATAAGTTTTTAACGTAATAAAATAAATTTTCAACGAACTAGTTGAATTTTCAACCAAGAAGATAAAATGCCTGTCAAAAAATAAAGTTTCAAAGAAAAATCGAATAGTTACATTTTTAGTAAAAGAATTAATTTTCAATGAAAAAAAATTATTTTCAACCAGGCAAATAAAATTTTAACAAAAAAGATTAATTTTCCACCAAAAAGAATAATTTTTAACAAAATACATGAATTTTAAACCAACTATTTTAATTTTTAATGGCATTTTTAACCTGATAGTTGAATTTTTAAACAAAAAGTTTATATTGCTACCAAAAAAAGACAAATCTTCAACAAAAT
Organism: Andricus grossulariae; assembly: GCA_011634705.1. Taxonomy (NCBI): domain Eukaryota; kingdom Metazoa; phylum Arthropoda; class Insecta; order Hymenoptera; family Cynipidae; genus Andricus; species Andricus grossulariae. Next base: position 100,632,613 of record JAABKJ010007545.1, read on the forward strand.
AGATGAATTTGCAATAAAAAAACATAAATTTCCAACAAAAAATATAGTAGTTAATTATTAAATTAGAGAAATAAGTTTTTAGCCAAATAAAATAAATTTTAAAACAAACAGATGAATTTTTAACCAAAAATATTACATGTCAATCAACAAGAAAAATGACGAAAAATGGTATAGTTACATTTTTAGTTGAAAAAATTAATTTTCAATTCAAAAAACTAATTTTCTACTAAAAAAGAATAATTTTCAACATAATACATGTATTTTTATCCAAATATTCAAATTTTTAATGGAATTTTCAACAAACCAGACGAATTTTTAACTAACAAAGATCAATTTTCAACAAAAAAATAAAATAGTTTATTTTTCAGTTAGAGAAATAAGTTTCTAGGCAAATTTAATAAAATTTCAACTAAATAGTTGAATTTTGTACCAAAAAAATGAATTTTCTACGAAAAACATTAAAGGTCTATAAAAACTTCAACCAAAAGATTTAGTTAAATTTTTAGTTAAAAGTTTCATTTTAAATAAAAAACTAATTTTCAACCAAATAAAAATTATTTTTTAATTAAGGAAAGTTAATTTTCTACTAAAAAATAATAATTTCGAAAAATACATACATTTTTAATAAGATATTTCGATTTTTAATTTAATTTTTAACCTAATAATTGAATTTTCAACCAACAAGGTGAATTCGTCACTAAGAAGATTAATATTTTACCACAAAAGACAAAGTTCCAACAAAATACAGAAATTTTCTAACAAATAGTCGAATTTTTAACTGAAGAAGATAAATGTTCCAAAAAACATGATGTAGGTAAATTTTCAGTTGAAAAATTAATTGTCAATAATAAAAACACTAGTTTCGAACCAAAAAGGTTAATTTTCTGCCAGAAAAGATAAATTTTTAATAACATTCATGAATTTTCAACAAAATAGTTGAATTCTCTACTGACGAAAATAAATGTTCAACCAAACATGCAATAGTTAAATTTTGAGTTAAAAGTTGATTTAAAAAAATGTTTAAAGAATAGTTAAATTTTAAACGAAAACATTTTTTTTAACTAAAATTATGAATCGTCAACCAAAAAAGTGATTTTCTTGCAAAGTACAACAATAAATTGCTTAAACAACTGTTTTTGTTAACTTGCAATAATTAATACTTCAATCTAAGTGAAAAGTGACCAAAAACTTACTTTTTTTTTCAAACCGAAATTATCTAATGATAATATAGGGGAATATAACTAATAATAATAATTTGTTTAAAACATTATTTTTTCTGAAATGAATTAAATATTAACTCACTACAAGTAAAAAGTGGATAAAAATTTGAAAATTTCAGAAAAAGTCGCCATTTATAGCATTAATCAGAGAGAATATCATTAACAATAACAATAAATTGTTTAAACAATAATGTTTGTTAACGCTCACTTAACTATTACCTCACTTTCATTTGAAATTAAACAAAAAATCGAAAATTTACGAAATAATTTAAAATTCGCAAGGATTTCAAAAAATATAAAAGTTTCTTAAGAATTTTGAAAGGTTTCGAGATAAGAGAAAAAGTTGTCTTCTTATTCCTGGAAAAACTTAAATTAGTTCTTAATTTGAAAATTTAATTTGAAGAGAATATTATAGAAAGATTGAAAAAAATCTTAAAAGATATTTTGGAATTTTAGAAGTTTTGAAAAGATTAAAAGTATTTCGTAAAATCTTCCTAAAATTTGTAAAAATCCTGCCAAGTAAAATATATTTCTTTTGAATTTCCTAGATTCTTTTTGACGTATCTAAAATCTTTGAAACTTTTTTCATCTTTCTCAAGAATCTTAGTTAAATTATGATTGCTTAAAAATTATGATCGTTTAACCGATGATGCAAGTTATTAAACAAAAATTCAGCCTAATCAATAGGAATTTTTCATGATAAATTTCTGGTAAATTTTTTAGTTGTTGAAAAATAATTCTACTGTTTTTGCATTCAAAAAAATCATTCCAATGAATATTTATTAATTACTTGTTTTTTTTTTGTTTCAGGTACGTTCCGGTTGTGATTACGTATTTCGAAGAAGATGAGAGTAAATACTTATAATGCACATTATAAAGTTATTTGAGTTTCAAAAAACGGATTTATGTCGCATTACATTTAGGATTTTGAAATTTCATGAATTTTATTTTATGAAAATTTCATTTTCTAATACATTGTACATTATCATTTTTCATGCAAATTGATAAATTTCCCGTTTTTTTTTAGTTTAGATTATTTGATATCACAAGGGTTTCAGTGTCGGTGAAGACCAATTCAGTTTTAAATATTAAGTAACATTTTTATGTAGATTTTTCTACAAGCAAAGAATGAATACTTGAAAAAAGAAAATATTGTTGCTACTAAATTTTCGTTCCTCACTGATATTCATAAAAATTCAAACAAAAAATTTCTAATTCATTTTTGGACCACCCTATTTCTCAAAATTAGACAAATAGTGTATCTCGAAGATACCAGAAATAAAAGAAAAATTTGAATGGAATTTCTAAGATATATATTATGAAAATAGTAAAACCATGCATAATTAATTATTTTCAAAAACTGGGTTGATCATGTTTTGTTCGTATAATTTTCAGGGAGACATATCAATTTTATTGTCTGACCTGTTGATGTCAAAAGTCCTCTGCCCAACCATGGAGTTAGAGTATCATAAAAAACAGCTTTGGTAATAGTTTCTGAACTCCTTAGAATGGCCTTCAAAACATAAACTTTATTACTATTTTTTCTTAGTAACTTTAATTTTGACTGAAAATTTTGTTACCTCCAGATGGTGTGGTTTACGTAAAAGTATGAAAGCTTCATCAAAGATCGCAAGTTTCATACTGCCTTCTTTATATGAAATAAGCACATCATTCATCCAGTACATGCGATCTAAAAAATATAGTTTTCCATTTCATTAGGAGATCTAAACATTAATCGTAAAAATATTTTACAAACGCAAAAGTGTGAATACCTTCAATTTTTATTTTCAAACCAGCAAAAGCAAGATAGGGCCATGGAAATGGTGCTGGACCCGGAAATTTGTTGACAGCAATACAAAACCTAATGAAGCTATATAATCTTGCAGAAATTTTACACAAAACTATGAAAATCACTGACGCCAGAAGTATTAAAGATGCACCCATTTTTATTACTTTAAACTCGACATGAAATCATAAAAGCATCAGACTAAAATCTTGAAGTAATCAAAACAAAATATTTTGTCAAATAATGTTATTATTATCGGGGCTTGATTATTTCGCAACTGACTAAGAAGACATTGAGTACAACTTAAAAGTAGGAAGACTAACTGAGACGGTAACTGATCACTGAGAGACAATTAGACGCACTGAATTAAGTTGCAGGATTATTGCATGAAACTTTGGACAAGTTGATATGAGCTGAAAGATAAGGTTTGAAAATATAAATTGCATACAAGTTGCAATCTTCAGTTTGATTGTCTGTGAACACATTTTGGCTCATTAACTGACCTACTACTTATCGCGTCGATGACAAATGATAAGAGACCAATGACTTCAGATATGAAGTTTTTATTGCCAAATTTGTATATGTTCCTATCTGCACCTAGTTTATCTCAGTACATAATTTGAATTGAAGAGTAGGTATAAAATTCATTGTTTCCGAAGATGTCTTAGAAGTTGTGATATAGTCAATTTCCGCTCAAAGTTTCATCTTTGGTCATATTAGCATGGTGGTCACTAACCGGGTAATCAGGAAATTAGCTCAAATTTTGAGCACCGGGAAAAAGCCTTGATTTTTTGGAAAGTGGGGACTTTTCAGATTTGTATTTCTTCTCGCAATAAACATGGTCTTGTTATTTGAAAGAAATGTGTTTAAAGTTGTGATTAATGTTATCAATAGGCTGGTCCCGAAATGCATTGGAAAATATTTTTTCGAATTTTTATAAATAATGCTTGCAAATTTGTTAGAATCCACACAATAATAAACACGTTTGTTTAAAATCATACTTAGAGGTGGCGCAAGTCCTATTAAGTTCAACATGTATTTCCCACAACCAAAAGAGACGTTTTTGTGAATTTTATTCGGAATCTTCAATATTAGCTGAATCGAGTTGTAACTGAAAATTTATCTTCACAATGAGCTATGAAATATTAACGAAATCTTACTTTTAAAATATATTCTTCATAAGTCTGTTTTATAGGGTCCCGAAAAAGAACCCATAAGTTGAAAAATGGTTAAAAAGGATAGCGAAAAGTTAGTATGATGCTCTCAAGAATGCTTCTGTAAGTTGGGAGGCATTTACCATGGCGGTTGTTAGACAATTTTCAAAGGAACAAAATTTTGGTCAACTTTATGAAATTGCTGGAAATTACAAACGATATTATTTTAGGATAGATACAATAGGATGAGGCGCTATCCTGATTCAAAAACACGGAAGCGAAAAACGCGTTGTTGCATAATATAGTCGGAAAACGACTCCTGAAGAAGAAAAGTATCATTCTTGCGACTCAGAGACCTTGGTTATATTTGTTGCTCTGCAAACATTCCGAGTATATTCGATAGGAATTAAATTCACCGTCGTTACTGATTGCAACACGATAAGAGCTGCTGTAAAAAAAAGGATGTACAGCCAAGAGTTGCTCGTTGGTGAGTGCATCTCCAGGATTACAAATTTTATGTCGTGTGTCGTCCTCGAACACAGCTAGCTCATGCAGACCGTTCAAGTCGCAATCCAATAGATTGTTTTGCCGTCTATGTCACTGAGGAAAATAGATCAAAGTGACTCAGGTAGAAGATCCAGACATTGACGTCATTCGTAAGATCTTAGAATCAGGCAATATGCAGACAGAGACAAAACAATACTTTGATAAGTATAACCTTAAAGTAGGTATTGTTTTTCAAAGACTGATTTGGGTAATGAATTGGTGGTACCACGAATGTCGCGTTTAAATGTTGTAAGGTTGCGTCAAGACGAAAAAGGACACTTTGAACTTGAGAAAACGTTAAAGAAGGTACGGAAAAATTATTCTTTCAAAGCGATGAGAAAGTTTGTTGCAAATACGTCAATGCATGTCTAAATTTCCTACATCACAAAAACGCATCAGGGCACAAACCTGGTTTGTTACACCCCATAGAGAAAATTGCCGTCCGATTCAGTACGATACATCTTAATCATGTTGGACCATTTGCATTTGAAAAAACGCAGAAAAATCATTATTAGCGTCAACAACTCTCAAAACCCATTTTTCAACTTATGGGAAGTTTTTTTGGGACCGT